>BLSH010176427.1:2234202-2264085 GCA_018402905.1 Glandirana rugosa
AGGCCGCCGCGCGCGCGAGTGCTCCGCGCTAGAGCGCCGGCGGTAGTATACTGCCGCTAAGCGCAATAGCTTGGTGGAACGGCGGCAGTCTACGGCTAGCCGCCAGCCGTTCACCAATTCGTTCGATTACGTGGTACGGTGTAACGTTTTTACCAAGTTCTTACCAAACTCCTTGTGTTGTTCAAGTTTCACAACTGGACCGGAGGTTTAAGAGGTCTAGAGTTAGGTTAACTCGTAGACACCCTATACCACCTTTTTGTTCAGGCTAGGTATCTCCGGGGCGGAACGTTGAATGTCCTGAATTTCGTCACTCAGGACCCACCAACAGGCCAGATTTTGAGTATTACCTTGGGGAGATGCAGACTAGAATACTGCAATCACTGAGCAGCAAATGATATCACCTGTGATGTATTTCAGTTATCTTGCAAACCTAGCCTGTTAGTGAGTCCTGAGGACAGCAGTTGAGAACCACTGCTTTAAGTCCTGTAAGTTGCAAGGCGGGGCCTCTATGGATCGGACTTGTTTTTCCACCATATCCCACAGATGCTCAATTGGATTGAGATCTGGAGAATTTGGAGGCCAGGTCAACACTTTGAACTTGTTGTGTTCCTCAAACCATTCTTGAACCATTTTTGCAATGTGGCATGGTGCATTAGCTTGCTTAACCACTTGCCGACCGCCGATCGGCATCTGACGGCGGCAAGGTGGTTCGATAACGCGAATCGCCGTCATATGATGGCGGCCGCGAGATCGCGCCTCGTGAGCGCGCGCGCCGCCGGAGGCATGCCCGCGCGCTCACTGTGTTCGGGGAGAGCCAGGGAGCGGGTGCGGCGGAGTCAATCTCCGCCGGCCACCCGCGATGCCCCCCCCCCCGGGGTGAAAGAACGGAAGTAAACACGGACCTCCGTTCTGTGAGAGGAGGAAGGGCTGTGATCACAGCCTTCCTCTACACGGAGGCTGTGACCACTTCCCTTCCCCAGCTAGGGCAGTCCCCCCACAGTTAGAACACGCCCAGGGAACACAGTTAACCCTTAGAGCGCCCTCTGCAGGTTAACCCCTTCACTGCCAATGGCATTTACACAGTAATCAGTGCATTTTTATAGCACTGATCGCTGTGTAAATGCCAATGGTCCCAAAAAAGTGTCAAAATGTTACGACATGTCCGCTGAAATATCGCAGTACCGCTAAAAATCGCAGATCGTCGACATTACTAGTAAAAAATAAAAAAAATAAAAACCCCAAAAATGAATTCTCATCATCCGTAAACGTGACCACTTTTGCGCAAACCAATCAATAAACGCCAATTGCGATTTTTGTTATCACAAATATGAGGAAGAATATAAATCGGCCAAAACTGATGAAAAAAAATGTTTTTTTATATTTTTTTTTTTTTGGATTTGTATTTTAGCAAAAAGTAAGAAATTTGGGTTTTTTACAAAATTGTTGCTCTTCTTTTGTTTATAGCGGCGATCAGAAATGATGCAGCGGTGATCAAATACCACCAAAAGAAAGCTCTATTTGTGGGAAAAAAAGGATGCAAATTTCGTTCGGGTACAACATCGCACGACCGCGCCATTTTCAGTTAAAGCGGCGCAGTGCCGAATCGCAAAAAGGGCTCCGGTCCTAAAGCTGGAAATCCTCCCGGTCCTTAAGTGGTTAAAGAGATCAATGTTATCAGGGAATACAGTGTACTTGGTCACTAACCAATATTTAGGTTGGTGGTACGTGTCAAAGTAACATCCACATGAATGGCAGGACCTAAAATATCCCACTGCTTGCACCGGTTTGCCTTCTTCCCATACTGAATCTTGGTGCCATCTCTTCCCAGGTAAATGACACACACACCTGGCTATCAGCATGATGTAAAAGAAATGTAATTCATCAGACCAGGCCTTTTTCATTGCTCCGTGGTTCAGTTCTGATGATCATGTGCCCATTGTAGGCACTTTTGGTCACAGGTAAACATGGGCATATTTTTTTTCTTTTAGTGGACCAGATCGGACCCGGAGGTAGGCGGGTGTAAATGAACCATTTACATGCATGCAAGTCCCTCTGAAAACCTGACAGGCAAACCTGATCAAGTCACTTTTGTGAAAGGGACCTTAAAGTGATTGTAAAGGTTCCCGTATTTATTTATTTTATTTTTTTTAAATAACAAACTGTTATGTTATACTCGCCTGTCACCTCCTCTGTGCAACAGTTTTGCAGAGTGGCCCCGATCCTCTTCTTCTGGAGTCCCTCTGCGGTGATCTTGGCTCCTCCTCCGCATCGAGTGACCCGTCAGGGAAGCGCTTTCCCTGGTGGTCACCTGTGCGGGTGTGCTCCCGAGTCCTGCTGTTGTGTGTATTCACACATACAGCAGGACTCGGCCCCCACCCCCGGCTCCCACGTCAATGGAATTGATTGACAGCAGCGGGAGCCAATGGCTCCCCTGCTATCAAACCATCCAATGATGACCAGAGCAGCTAGAGGGACAAGGCTCATCGGTTCGAGCTCAGGTAAGTAAAGGGGGGCTCTGGGGGGGCTGCTGCACTTAAAAGGTTTTTCACCTTTATGCATAGAATGCATTAAGGTGAAAAACTAGGAGACTTTAGAACCACTTTAAGAAACATTGCAACTGATTAACATAACATTTTTGCTTACAGAATAAGTTCACAATTTTTTCTTTTCTAAATAGCAGCTCCCCTATGAACCAATATACCATTAATGTACTTCTTTTGCAGAAATAAAAAAAAGCTTTCCAATTATCTTACACACCCCTTACCTCACTGTCCAACTGGTTGTATAAAAAAGTTCCCATTAATTCCTGGATAGGCCTTGGGATGTGCCATAGGAAGGAGTTTACCTGCTGACCTCATTAGCACACAACCTGTCTTTGCCCTCCTCTTTCCAGCAGATCACTATCACACCACATCAGGTGCACATTTTCCGAATGCAGTCAGTGAATACTGTTCTCACTAAATACATAGCCATAGATTGTTTATTTGGCAGAGTGTGCAGGAGCTGAGTGAACAGATACCAGCCTAAGTGGATAGAGCTGTAATATTGAAAACAATAGAAGTGTATCCTAGGTTCTGTAAAGCTCCCCATACACCATATAATCTGATTGTACAATCTCTGTACAACTTCCTTTAGATTTACCAAAACTATGGAATAGGAGGACCTATCTATCCATTCACTCTGTATCCAATCAGGAAGGCCCTTGCACTACATCAGGGATGTCCAACCCACAGCCCACAGGCCGCAAGCAGCCCCAGAGAGTTTAGCATGTGGCCTGGGCCTGTCTAGAGGGACACTGGGGATGCTGTGTAAACATAGCAGCTGTGGCAGCCTACATTGGCAAGCGAGGCAAATGCATGCATGGAGAGATGCCAGAATGCTGTGCAAGCCTAGTTGATGGTACAGGGTGTGCGATAATGAGGTCAGCTGGTAAACTGCTTCCGCGTCTTACTGGTTTTTATGTGCTAAATCTACATACCAGGAAGCGATGAAGCTTTCTATAGAACACAGCGAGGTCTAAGGTAAGGCCTTGTTCTGATATTCAAAGAAAGCTTTTATTTATCTGCAAATGAGGTACATAAATGATATAGTGGTACATAGGGGAGCTGGGTTTTAGGGAAAAAAGGTGAATTTAGCCTTTAAGAAAGCTGTATACAGTTAGGCATTTTGCCAAACATACTGGAAAATCGATTTTAGGTATACATACAGTATATATTGTATATAATACCAGCAGGGACATGGGGACATGTGCTGTGCATTGTGCTGTAGATTCTCATGGATCTTCTATATAATTCAGAGTAGCTCTGCTCCATATATAATGGATTATAATCAGAATAATCCATTGCATAATTTGAGTGAAAAACAAAAGAACAACGACAGCCACCTAATTAATGGCTCTTATATAGAGGTGCTTGAACTGAGGCTGTGGAAAATATATCTGAAAGAAAAAAAAAGACAAATTGACTTAGTGTTCTTGAATGCAGTTCTGTCATAATAACCAGGTTGTTTATTGCACTTTTTTTTTAAATGTTGTTGCAGAATGTCCTTTTCCTAATAATGAGGCAGTACTTAGAAATATTAACTGGTACCAATTAACATTTTTTTGTTTGTAGATAGGTCTTTTTATATTCATTATTTCATGGATTTTACATGGGGCTGAACTGCGAACCTTATAATGATCAGAAGTTGTTCCATTAAGATCTTCAGAAAATGAGAATGCAGCAATGTCACTGTACAAATTATTTTACAATGCTGGCATCTAAAAATTGGGGTGATCTGATTACTTATTTATACATGCAAATGCAAAATACAACGTTCTCTTGCTGTGGATGCTCTATTGTTTCTTAACCACGTTTTTCTTTTTTTTTCTTTTTCTTTCTTTTGCACTATACTGTCTCAAAGTGATATTAAACAAAAAACAAAAAACGTAATATATTGAAACCAGTATGTCAGGAGATGGCGCTGTCACTACCAAAATTAAGTGGGCTTATTTTAAAAATGTATGAAACCTTTTATGTGTGTTATACACCATCAACTGTATGTGTGGGTGTGGGTGAAATACATAAGATGCTTAAGATAATTGAATAAAATCAAATATAAATGACATAAAAAAATCCAAGTGTCCGTAAAAGTCCGTAAAAACCTATGTATGCACACACTAAGCACTCTTTCAAGAAATTAGTGATTATGTTCCAATCAGTGGAAGTGTCTCTATGTATTAGTAATCATAAGTATGAAAATGTGAGGTAAAAACAACATTTGTGGAAAACTGTCCGTAAAAGTCAGTGTCCGTGAAAAGTCCGTAAAAATGGTGTCTGTAAAAAGTTGTGAAAGATGGCATCCTTCACAAACCAAACACGAGGTTCTGCAAAATGCCACACTGGCGTATGACCTCCTCTAGGGGTCTTTAGGATGTGTATAGGTCAGTAAGGGAAGAAATTGATTACAGATGTATCCTTAAACCAATATACTGCATTCAAAAGGTGACTTTCCATGTGCGTCCTCTAACACGGAAAATGGTGACTTCACTGGTGCTCCCCGCTTGTGCCCTCACTTACCAGAATCTTCCTACCCCTGCTGGGGTGATGCGCCTTTGGTAAATGGGGTCTTTGTTGTTGTCTCTCCGGTGTCCTGTGGTCACTCCTTCCTGGGGTGGATTCCTCCTTCCAGGTGTTCCTGTTCGGTGCCGTCCTTGATGAGTCCAGTCCCTGTGTTCCAGATGGTTCTCGGTAGGGATATTGATAAGAAAAAAGGATCCAGGATAGTGTAGTATTTTGGGTTTTAAAAGTTGTTTATTCAAGCAACAATAGAGTTCATTTAAAAAGCACTCATTGTGCTGGCATCCAAACTGACACAGCAATAAGCCAAGATCGCGGGCTCTGCCCGTTTGAGGAAGGCTAGATCTCCCTTCCTTCCTCCTCTTTGCGCTCCTCTATGAGGAGTCTGCTCGCTGCTGCTGCCTGTGTGGAAAAGTGTTTGTGAGCAAAATGGCCGTTACTGACGCGTTTCGTCGATTTGACAGCCTCAGAAGACATCTGTGTCAGTTTGGATGCCAGCACAATGAGTGCTTTTTAAATGAACTCTATTTTTGCTTGAATAAACAACTTTTAAACCCCAAAATACTACACTATCCTGGATCCTTTTTTCTTATCAATATCCCTACCGAGAACCATCTGGAACTCAGGGACTGGACTCATCAAGGACGGGACCGAACAGGAACACCTGGAAGGAGGAATCCACCCCAGGAAGGAGTGACCACAGGACACCGGAGAGACAACAACAAAGACCCCATTTACCAAAGGCACATCACCCCAGCAGGGGTAGGAAGATTCTGGTAAGTGAGGGCACAAGCGGGGAGCATCAGTGAAGTCACCATTTTCCGTGTTAGAGGACACACATGGAAAGTCACCTTTTAAATGCAGTATATTGGTTTAAGGATACATCTGTAATCAATTTCTTCCCTTACTGACCTATACACATCCTAAAGACCCCTAGAGGAGGTCATACACCAGTGTGGCATTTTGCAGAACCTCGTGTTTGGTTTGTGAAGGACGCCATCTTTCACAAATTTTTACTGACATCATTTTTTACGGACTTTTCACGGACACTGACTTTTACGGACAGTTTTCCACAAATGTTGTTTTTACCTCACATTTTCATACTTATGATTACTAATACATAGAGACACTTCCACTGATTGGAACATAATCACTAATTTCTTGAAAGAGTGCTTAGTGTGTGCATACATAGGTTTTAACGGACTTTTACGGACACTTGGATTTTTTATGTCATTTATATTTGATTTTATTCAATTATCTTAAGCATCTTATGTATTTCACCCACACCCACACATACAGTTGATGGTGTATAACACACATAAAAGGTTTCATACAGTTTTAAAATAAGCCCACTTAATTTCGGTAGTGACAGCGCCATCTCCTGACATACTGGTTTCAATTTAATTTCCTCTTCAGAGGTAAATATCTGGAGGGCAGCAGTCTATCTATTGGTCTAATTTTGATTTTCTCCTAGCGCGAGATTTTTACTTTATTTAAAAAACGTAATATATTGCTGCTCATGAATCCATCGATGTGGTGGCTGCATAACTTTTTTTTAGTCTTTTCTTCCTTTAGGCCTCCTGCACACAGGATGTTTAAGGCTGGGTTCACATATGAACCGCATGCGGCTCACAGCAGGGGTCCATTGCGTCCTGGTTCACTGTTTCAGGTATGATTTCAGCCCCAATTTTGGGCTGAATTCGGACCTGAAACGGACCAAAAGTCGCACAGCGTTTTTATGAAAAACGCACCGGATCTGCTGCGGAGATGTGTGAACCGGCTCCATAGAGAGCCGGTCAAAATCTCCTGCTATTGCGAATTGGATGCGGAGAACCCGCAACCAATTCGCAATGGTGTGAACCCAGCCTTAAAGTGGTTGTATACTCTCCTATCGTTTTCAGCTAAGGAAGCTGACATCTTAGCCTCTGCAACTGCCATGATGCTGCACATGTGATCCATTATGACACCACCCATTGGATGATTTGCTAGTTTGGTTGAGAGCACAATTAAAGTGGTAGTAATCCCTCTATCATTTTTAGCCAAGGAAGCTGCCATCTTGGCCTCTGTTTAACATCCAACTGCCATGATGCTGCACATGTGATCAGCTATGACACCAGCCATTGGATGGTTTGACAGCTTGGTTTAAAGCACAACCAATAGGAGTGTTACATTTCCGGCACATGCCAGAAATCTAACTGGTTTTTAACCTGCTAAATGGATGGGTTTACTACCGCTTTAAGGAGACAGCTAGCATTTCCAGCATGCCAGGAATAGTAACTCTTTTTTGACACTATCAAATCGATGGGTAGACAACCTCCACTTTTAGAGGCGTTTTGCATTTTTTGTGGCTATAAATGCCCATCATTGTTCGCCTATGTGTCACTGTTCAAGCACACACAGGCATTTAAAGGCAGAAAAAAGGGTCAGCATGTTCAGGAGAGGAGCGTGTCAGTGTCAAAAAATACTTGATGCACCTAAACGCATGCAAATGCATTTAAATGCATGTAAACTTTAGAGGTAAACACTTGGGCATTCATTCATTCCAATTGGCCAGAATGAATTTCTATTCTGACCAATGGAATGAATTAAGTGCTTGATGCGCCTAAACATGTTTCCAAAATGTGACTTTAGCCACTTTTTTAACCACTTCAGCCCCGGAAGGGTTTTCCCAATTTAGGACCAGAGCACTTTTTGTGATTGGGCACTGCTTCACTTTAACTGACAATTGCGCGGTCGTGCAACGTTGTACCCAAACAAAATTTGCGTCCTTTTTTCCCCACAAATAGAGCTCTCTTTTGGTGGTATTTGATCCCCTCTGCGTCATTTCTGATCACCGCTATAAACAAAAAAGAGCGAAAATTTAGCAAAAAAAAATATTTCTTACTTTTTGCTAAAATACAAATCCAAAAAAAATATTTTTTTTCATCGGTTTTGGCCGATTTATATTCTTCCTTACATTTTTGGTAAAAAAAATCGCAATCTGCGTTTATTGATTGGTTTGCGCAAAAGTTGCCACATTTACGAATGATGAGAATTAATTTATGGGGTTTTTATTTTTTTCATATTTTTCTAGTAATGGCGGAGATCTGCGATTTTTAGCGGTACTGCGATATTGCGGCGGACATGCCGGACCATTTTAATGCATTTTTGGGACCATTGGCATTTATACAGTGATCAGTGCTATGAAAAAGTGTTCCAACTGTATGGGGGCTGGGCTGGCAGGGGGAGGGGAGTGATCACGGCTTCCATATACAGGAAGCCTGTGATCACATCCCTTCCCCCTCTGTCAGAACGAAGATCCGTGTTTACATACATGAACCTCTGTTCTCTCACTGCGGGGGAGCCATCGCGGGTAGCCGGCGGAGATCGAGTCCACTCTATCCTCTCCCTGGCTCCCCCCAGAACACAGAACCGCCTCCGGCGGCGTGCGCGCTCACAATACTAGTGATCGCGGCCGCCATCAGGTGGCGGCGGTTTGCGACAACGAGCCACTTTGCCGCCGTCACGCTGCGGCTGGTGATCGGCAAGTGGTTAATGATGCTTTTTCCTCCCTTGGTTCAGGGAAGGAAAAAAATGTCCCGTGTGCATGAGGCCTTAGTTTCACCTGGTAATCTGCCCAGTAGCGATGGGCATGGGCGTGTTCAGGTCGAACCCGCCAGGAAGCTGTCACTGCACAGTGCACACCACCAATCAAAGGCAGTGAGGAATTTCCCAACCGGCAGCTGCACATACACACGCTGTCTATGATTGGCGGTGTACAGTGCTGGCTTCCTGGTGGGTTCAATCCGAACACGCCCGCGCCCATCTGGATGGAGAAGCAGCAGAGTCAGCTTTGGGCAGCAGCATTGTCAGTCTGAAGAAATGGTAATGTTACTGTAGATACATTAGTAGATTTAGATGGAGTTAACTAACAAATTAAAGCTGAGCTAAAGCTAACATGTTTTAATCAGTTATGCCAACAGTTTTCTTTTTCCTTTTGGGATAAAGGTTTTACATAAATAATAAAAGCTGATCATTGCAAGCACGTCTGTCAGTGTTAAAGCAGGACTAAAGTCTTTTTTTGTTATTGTGAACAGGCAGGCTGTTTATTGCAGAAGAAATGTACGGAACCAAGCTATTTACCCATAATTCTGAGGGAAACACAATGTAAAACAACAAAGCTGTGCTCTTCTGCCTCTATTCTGTAGAAGCGTCCATATAAAACATGATGGCATCTTATTGATTCTGGGCCATTCTAAAATGTAAATAGCTAGATATCTGCTTTTAGCATGTGCATTTTTCTAAATCGTTTTGTCCACTGTAGAGAAAGGTTCATAGATTTGTTTGGCTAGTATTTTCATAAATAAAATCTAGCATCCTTTGTTTGAAATGCCAAGACCAGTCAAACATTCAGTTTTCAATTTATGAATTTAGCAAGGGACCACTGTCTGATCCTGCATGGCAAATGTATTATTATTTGTACTTTTGTTTTTTACTGACCATTAAAATGTTAATAAACTCACAACAGTAAAATAAGTCTGTATATGCAGTAAAGCATGCTTGTTTTGCACACTCTGGAACCTAAGGGGTTAATCCTGCGCATAAAAGGCAGTTTGTTCCTGTTTTCTCTGATCCTCCCCTTCTTCCACAGTCCCCAATCCTTCTCCTTGTAGCATAGAGCCTTGGGGACAAGCTGCACATGCACAGTTTGGTGTATATTGCTAGAGAGTTTTTTTTTTTTCTTGGGAGGATCATGTGATCAGCACAGGAGCAATCAGCACTGTTCAGACAGAGGGTCAGGGGCCCTGCAGCCTCATTGGACAGTCAGAGAAAAATAAAGACTCCTAAAAGCTTTAACCAGTGCTCTGTTGGACACTGATAGAAGTCACAAGACTGCTCTAACTGCTGATGAGAAAAGATATTTAGCACTGTGTACTGTGGCAAACCAAATATAGTAAGTGCAGGGTCCTGGGTCTGGTAACACTGTAACCACTTCAGCCCTGGAAGGATTTCCCAGTTTGGGACCAGAGCACTTTTTGCGATTCGGCACTGCGTCGCTTTAACTGACAACTGCACAGTCATGCGACATTGTACTCAAACAGAATTTGTGTCCTTTTTTCCCCACAAATAGAGCTTTCTTTTGGTGGTATTTGGTCACCTCTGCGTCACTTCTGATCACCGCTATAAACAAAAAAAGAGCGACAATTTTGCAAAAAAAACAATATTTCTTACTTTTTGCTAAAATGCAAATCCAAAAAAATATATAAAAAAAACAAATTTATTCATCGGTTTTGGCCGATTTATATTCTTTCTCATATTTTTAGTAAAAAAAAAAAATCGCAATTGGCGTTTATTGATTGGTTTGCGCAAAAGTTGCTGCATTTAGAAACCATGATTGATTTCTGGCGTTTTTAATTTTTTTTTTACTAGTAATGGTGGCGATCTGTGATTTTTGGCAAAAGAATAGTGGGTATGGCGCTGCCAGAATTGTTTAAAGAGTTGAAAAATGTGGTGTGATCTACACCAATAAACCATCAATGAAAGTGGGTGTATAGTTCACCAAAATGAATAGGAATTTTTACCCCAGCAAAAGAAAAGGTGCTGACATATATGATGATGGTGCCACCTGGTGGCCAACAAAAATGCAACTGATATGTCAAAGGTGAAAGTGCTCGTGTGAAAGAGTAATCCAAATTAAATGACAGGGTATGAATGACCGGGATCAGTGAGGTCCGAAGGAAGCCCTCCGTCCTATACACAAAACCCCCACTCACCCTCGGGTACCGAACGTACTTAAGCGTTCCTTAGACCAGTGTTTTTCAACTCCAGTCCTCAAGGCACACCAACAGGTCATGTTTTCAGGATTTCCATGAGTTTGCACAGGTTATTTGATCAGTTTCACTGCCTTAGTAATTACCGCAGCTGTTTCATCTGAGGGAAATCCTGAAAACATGACCTGTTGGTGTGCCTTGAGGACTGGAGTTCAAAAACACTGCCTTAGACACTGGTCCACCCCTCAGTCCAGCGAGGTGACGGTGTCCATATGAAAAACACAAATATTTCCGTGGTGTAGGGTATCAATCGAATACGGGCAAACTCAAAGTGGAGAAGTCAGAAGACCGGAGCTTCCTTGCGTGTTCTGTGATTTTTATCGGGACTTTGATATTGGGGCAGACATGTCGGACATCTTTGACACTTTTTTTATGACCGATTACTGTATAAATGTCATTGGCAGTGAAGGGGTTAACCTGCAAGGGGAGATCTAGGGGTTAACTGTGTTCCCTAGGCGTGTTCTAACTGTGAGGGGGTTGGGCTGTCAGGGAAATAAGAGATTTAACTGATCCCAGTGACAGGGATCAGTAGATCTCTTAAATGCCGGTTCCCCATTCTTTCCCTCTAGCAGCTCATCGCGGCTCGCCGGCGGACATTGGGTCCACCTGAGCCACGGGCACACTCACACAGAGCCCCTAGCTGCGCGTCTTCGAAATCGCCATTTATTTACAGCGATTTGCAAAATGTGGCCACATTGCTGCAGTAAATATACTGTAGCACCAATTAAACCTATTATAGCAGTCGGACCCCATGCTACTCAGAAGATTGCTGGTTTATGCCAGATTTTTGGAGAGACAGGCATGCTGATTGCACAGCTGTGTGCTGGGCTATTAGTTGTGACCTGACTATGGCTCAGGGCTCCACCCAACAGAGAGGAGGTCTGTGCATGGGAGTGAGGGGGACTCCCATCCTCTCCAGGAGTTAGAGAGGCTGCATGGGGCAGCCAGAGTGTGCATGTCTGCAAGAGGCAGATTTATTCTGTGACAGAGCAGCAAGGAGCTGATAGTAAGAAAGCTATGAAAGAGCTTGACTCTAAGGAACTCTTTTGGTCTGAGAAGCAGACCTAAGGCCTAGGCTGGAGTAGGATTGCCACCTCATCCCTTTAAAACCGAACACATATGAATTACACAGGTTCTATGACTGATTAAGGTGGTAATTAAACCCACTTGGTGCCTTATCTGCATTAAATTAGCCTCAGAACCTGTGCAATCCATATGTGTTCGGGTTTAAAGGGATGAGGTGGCAACTCTAGGCTGGAGGCTTGAAGCAGCCATGTGGCAAGAAAGTAAGCCAGGAGGCTGAAGTATTGGGATTATGCAAGTCACATTAATGGTGGAATCCCCTGCGTGGGCTACTGCTGTCTTCTGTGAACATTTTGGTTCTTTTAAATAAAAGTGGTCTACCATGCCCTTAAAAATACAGTTTTGGATGGCGCACTCATTGAAAACGCACCTATCGCTTGGGTCTGATCACCCAATCTTACACCATTCGCACCTTTGTGTCTGGGAAGGCAAGCAGAAACATGCATTTTTGCGTGCATTCCCGGAAATTAGTAGAAAACGCGCCAAGGGGGTGTTTCCCCTTTATAATACATTGTGCTTTTGGCACATATGGTCCAGGCATGTGCAACTATCATGATTACTTTTTGTTCCCTCCAGCCACTTTTTAGGCCCCTTTTACACTACCGCGACTTGAAAGTCGTGCGATTTTACCGTGATTTCGCAGCCATAATTTTGCTGAGATTTCAGGGAATGCTTATCCTTACATCTGCCCCGGGGGGGATATTGTGGGATATTGCTCTAGTTTCCTTCTGTTCTGGAATGTGTAGACCCTTGGTGTGTATTGGTGAGTTTTGTGCATGTCAATTGTTATATTTCTTCCAAATATATTTCCGTGAATGATTATGTTTACTGTAATTTTCAGTTTTTAATGTAAGCTTCCCTACTCCTCCTGTAGAAGCGGGGTTACCCGTAAAATGCATTGAGGCATGAAGCCTGTGATGGAAGCCTCCCTCACAAGGACAGATCTGTCTGGATTTCACTAATTGTGACTTTGACCACTTGAAGCACTTTATGGGGTTATTGGCCATCATGGACAATATTTAAAGGGAGGTTGATGTTTTTAAAAAAGAAGAGAGAGAGAAAAAGGCACCTCTGAGTGTAGACTGATTAAAAACTTTAATTGCACAGTAGATACTAGAACTCAGATGGGCGAAGATTAAAACAGTTCACAAATAATAGTCCAAAATTAGTCAAAGATGACTGAGTGATAAGTTCATTAATAGGTGCTCATATAGTACTTGATATCGTGAAAAAAGCTTTGTGCAAACAAATAAAAGGTGTTCCCAAAGTAAGAAAGAACCCAAACATTCAGGTATAAGTCCAATTTGTAGACGTTCCTCACAGATCCACCCCCAGACACAGTGCTCCACCTCTAGTGCAAGAGCCGAAAAATGGGTACTCTTACCAGATAGATTAGACCCACTATCTCTAGTAAGGTCACATAGGCAAGCAGATATCACTTTCTGCGAGGTATATGAAAACGGTTCATCCGTCAGGCTGTCTGGGGGTGTAGAGTCTCAAGGGTCAATAGATTTCCTCCGATCCCGGCCCGCAGGCACATTGTTATAAAGGAAGGAAGGGACCCAAATAGTGAAATTCCGTAACACAATTTATTACAACAAATGAGAAAAGGTACTCACAAACATCCATTAAAATCTTGCATGTAAAAAGGTCTTTGCCGGCAAACATTCAACAACTATATCGCCCATCCTTCCGGGATCACGTGGGCATGGTGGCGTCAACGCATAGCTCCGCCCTACATGTTTCTTCACACATGACGTCTTCCCAGGGCAATGGCAACTCGCCACTCTTATATCTCTGTGTTTGAGGACCAAGCCTCATCTTCAGATATAAAAGGACAATTACGTCCAGACATTAAAAATGCATTGAGGCATGAAGCCTGTGATGGAAGCCTCCCCCACAAGGACAGATCTGTTTGGATTTCACTAATTGTGACTTTGACTGCTTGAAGCACTTTATGGGGTTATTGGCCATCATTGGCAATATTTAAAGGGAGGTTGCTGTTTTTAAAAAAGAAGAGAGAGAGAAAAAGGCACCTCTGAGTGTAGACTGATTAAAAACTTTAATTGCACAGTAGATACTAGAACTCACATGGGAGAAGATTAAAACAGGCACTTCAATAAGGGGGATCTCCCCATGCGACGTCCGCATGTGATGGGGCTCTAGGGTGCCCGTGCTGGGTCCTTGCTGTGGCTCCTTTGGCTGATTCCGGCTGTGTGGTGGAAGAAAGGGAACAACCAGGGTGAGGTGTGGACCACACAATGGAACGCAGTTGTCGCCTCTGACGTCACTAGTCCGTGACACATTTCCGAGCCTAGACCAGATCACATTGCACACTCCTTTTTCAAGCTCAGCTTACCTTGATTGCATTCTCACATGGTCATATCTCCCCTCTCCATAGTGAAGGCAGCGGCCTAATACCATGTATGGACATCCCTATATACCCCCTTCACCTCCCACAGCGTCCAATGGTGCAGATGGAGGTGTGGATGCCCAGATAGGCCAGTGTGCATGCTCAAGCCACGCCGGAAATGAAGTCATGCAAAGCGCGATATATACGTGGCCCCATCTTGGAAAATCTGCCCATGGCAGGGAACGGCCAAGGCGAATACTGACGCCCATCACCACTCATCCCTGCACATGAACCACCTGAAGCCAGGTAATCCAACAGAGCCCCCACACCATGGGGGCATGTTTAGCGCCTGGCAAATGGCGCCACCACCGAGGGCAACCCCAGGAGCCAAAGGCCCCACTGGGTGCCATCCTCTCAGACAGGCTTTTTCTTGGAGTCCTAATACTTTCCTTTGTGGTTTCATCAAATCTCTCTCTCTAAATGCCCCCCCCCCCCGATATTGGAGCCCTATTTATTGATTTTAAGATATCCATCATTATTCAGGTAAGGGAAAAGCCTGGATTGGTTTACAAGTCTTTGCATACTCGAGATATGTCAGTTATTTTTGGATTTGTAATATGATAGTAAAATTGTGTTTTTTATATCAATCTTGTTTGTCTAAACATATTATTTCAATTTATAGTGATCACATTAGCAGTACCTGTTAAAAGTCTCCTGAAGAAGCCATTGTATGGTAAAACACGTAGAGCTGGAGTTACTGCATTTTTCCATAATCGCATGGACACTGTATGATGATATTAAGCAGATTTTTAACAAATGTTTCAATAAAATTTTGATATATTTTTATATTTGTGTTGTGTTTTGGCACCTTTAAAATCCCATATCTCTTTCTGTCATCAAAATTCTGTTGACTAAGAGATGCGGTGCTGATGGCTTTCTGACATCCAGCAATCCAATGATGTAAGCTAAGGAGATATTTATTTAGGTGAAGGACTGGTTAGTCTATAGAGGGAAGAGACCAACTGTGAAGGAAATCTCAAAAATAGAAATAATTCCTGTACACGTTCAGAAGTCTCTACTCCTTGCATAGAAAGTATTCTAGAAAAAAGTATAGTACTGGAAATGTTCTTTTGTTAGAAACAGATTTAAAATAATTTTTCACAGGAATCAAAAGCAGAGCTAGTCAAAATGATATGGACCTGACCATATCTCGATCATCAATGCACGATTAAACAGTTTCTACAGGAGTAAAAGTTGGAGTGTGATTCTGAATCAGAGATAAAAATAGGGGCCATGGGAATGCCAGTGGAGCAAGAAACGAATGCTACAGAAGAGGTAGATGGGGAACATTTGAGTCATTAAGGGCAGAATGTTGCATTATACTATTACAGACAGACCAAAAGTCGGACATACCGTAGATATGAAATACCCCGGACAGGATCACAGTATCAGGTGAAGAGGAGAGTGTATCAGAGATTAAAAATGCTCTAAATGGTGGATATCATGTTGCAGAAGAACACTACTCAGATAACATTGGCCTGAAATAAAGACAAACTGAGACATATCTAGCTAATCAGAGAGTGTACCAGTTGTCTGATAGAGAGCAGCTTTTAGCTAAACAACGTGATGTTGGGGAACTCGGCTCAGTGGTAGAAGCATTTTATAGTGACTCCATGCCAGTCCGAACAGTGGTTTTAAGATTTTAAAGGGTTACTAAACCCAGTAATATGAAAATAGGTCATTTGACCTCTACAGTGTCCGCAGCTTATAAATCATTTTTTTACATTAAAATACTGCAACTATATACCTCTTTCGCTGATCTGTATACCATGCTTTCCTGATAATCTGCACAGTTTCTCCAGTGTTGTGTGTCAAGTAGGAGGAGATTTCCATTGTAACCTATATACATGCTCACATGTGTGATGTCAATATCATGTGACCTGGCTATCTCTGAGAACAAGTACATGTATCTCTCCAGCATAAAAGACACAACTGAGCATGTGCAGGTGGGCTAGAGTGCCTGTGAGAGCTGCTTTTCCCTAGATAGACAATGCAGGGAAAAGAGTATCTGTGCATACCGGATAAAAGAGGCTTTTTACACAATGCAGAGGATTAAGTTCCACAGTGAGTATAACAAGCATGCTATTCTGCATATACAGACAGATTTTACTGTTGTGGGTTTAGTAACACTTTAATACTTGCCAGACCAGTTTTATTAAACAAACTAAAAAAAACAGCAAAACAGATAACACAAAATGCCAAGCCACCTGGCACCCTCTTCTGCAGCACTGCTTCTTATTTCAGTGGTCCCTCAGACCATCTCACTCAGCTTTCCTGGTTCTCTGGGCTCTCCTGGGTCACTCAGCCTGTAATTACAGCCGCCTGCTGCATGGGGCTACTCCCTGGGCTCTCAGTAAGGGTTTTCCTGACACCCCGGGCTCTCTCACTCCTCCAAGACCTTCAGATTCCCTCAGTCCTCTGGACTCGCCTAGTCATCTAAGCTCTCCCAGTCCTCCAGACTCACTTAGCTGTTCCAACTCTCTCAGTCCTGTGGATTAGAAATCTCTCCTCCAACATGGAGAGCTGTCTACTGGATAGAGCACACACCTGTCTCCTGACAGGAGCCCTTCAGTATGGTCAGGTCTTTGCTTATAAC
Source organism: Glandirana rugosa (assembly GCA_018402905.1). Taxonomy (NCBI): domain Eukaryota; kingdom Metazoa; phylum Chordata; class Amphibia; order Anura; family Ranidae; genus Glandirana; species Glandirana rugosa. The sequence continues at coordinate 2,251,162 of BLSH010176427.1, forward strand.
AAGTGTACATACCTGCACACTCACAAAGCCTGCAGGTCTCCAATAAGACCTGGACACATTACTGAAGACTCCGTCCCACCCAAAACTCTCTTTGAAGCCTTCAGACTCTGGACCCTAACCTTGGATTACAAAACCCAGAGAAAACTGAAACCCCAGTCTTCATTGCTCAGATACAATACTCTGGAGCCCCGCACTCTGCATTAATGTGAACCAACAGGGATAGAAGGTGCTCTATGGAAAAAACAGTGCTCAACCTTGATAGTAGCCAGCATGACTAGACACACACAATAGTGCATACTCATAGTCCAGGTACAGACAAAGCTGTATTGATATTCAATATAAAACACTTTACTATTGACTGAACCGACAAAGTCTGGCAAATGCCAGAAAAGCATGATGTTTAATGTATTCTATCAAGATACAGATGCCAATTACAGAGGCATACTGTCAAGGTTTAATGAGGAATGTAGGTAGCAGTAATTGGAGTGCACTGAGCATGTATTCCGCTCCGCAGTACACAATGGTAAGGAAAGTGCCTCATGCAGAGCTTAATGCTCAATTGCATAGTTTTTGATACATGTTGGGACCAGCGGAAATATACCATACAGGTACTGCTGCTCTGAAGTTTAAGATTAACACAGTACACCAGGGAAATTAAAGATACACCAAAATGTACTCCTGCTCTAAAACTGAAGAACACTCCACAGCTAGCTGACGCAACGTCAAATAGTAGGACATTGTTTCCCCCTACAAACGCATACTTACTGAAGTATACTTACACATGTATTTATCAGAGACTGAGGTAGTATCCTGCCCTAGGCTAGATATATTTAGTTTTTGGCTCTGCTTTACCCTGCTGAGCAGCAATTCATTTTCTAGGTGTAGTCAGGTCTCCTTAATCCTGGTGGTTGATAGCTCTTAAATTGTCACGATAAGGTGAATACTCAAAAACACACATAATTGATATATAAAAGTGCATAAAAAACAGTTCTCAAATAATAGTCCAAGATTAGTCAAAGAGTGATAAGTTCATCAATAGGTGCTCATATAGCACTTGATATCGTGAAAAAAGTTTTGTGCAAACAAATAAATGTTGTTCCCAAAGTAAGAAAGAACCCAAACATTCAGGTATAAGTCCAATTTGTAGATGTTCCTTACAGATCCACCCCCAGACACAGTGCTCCACCTCTAGTGCAAGAGCCGAAAAATGGGTACTCTTACCAGATAGATTAGACCCACTATCTCTAGTAAGGTCACATAGGCAAGCAGATATCACCTGCTGCGAGGTATAAGAAAATGGTTCATCCGTCAGGCTGTCTTGGGGTGTAGAGTCTCAAGGGTCAATAGATTTTCTCTGATCCTGGCCCGCAGGCACGTTGTTGTAAAGGAAGGAAGGGACCCAAATAGTGAAATTCCGTAACACTATTTATTACAACAAATGAGAAAAGGTACTCACAAACATCCATTAAAATCTTGCATGTAAAAAAGGTCTTTGCCGGCAAACATTCAACAACTATATTGCCCATCCTTCCGGGATCACGTGGGCGTGGTAGCGTCAACGTATAGCTCCGCCTTACATGTTTCTTCACACATGACGTCTTCCTGGGGCACGGGCGACTCGCCACTCTTATATCTCTGTGTTTGAGGACCAAGCCTCATCTTCAGATATAAAAGGACAATTACGTCCAGACATTAATAATGTTCTACAAATTAATTATTGAAGCAAGGTTCTGCCCAAATGTCAATCGCTGAAGGGCATCATTATTATTATAAGAATGAAAATCCATACATCCTTTTCAGCAGAACAAACCCAAGTTATAAGGAGTTTATACTCATATTCTCATATAAGAATACTACTACAAAGCCCTCTAGTGGTTAAAAAACGGTAACTCACTTTTACTCTGCAGCATAGTGGACAAAGGAGCCTTATCTTAATACAAACTAAAACGTTCTGATAATGATAAAAATGTATCTTTATATAAAAGGGACCTTATTGCAAAACTGGAATAAATTACCAAAAATGCTAACCATAAAATGGATAGGGTCCAACATTCCAAAAAAAATTTTTACCTCTACAAGAATAAAACGTTAATTTTTTTGTAATTTTTTTGTTTAAAATGCAGGAACAGAAAAAACACACAAAAAAACAGAAAAAAACCAGGAAAGAGGACAGGAACAAGAACCTCTTACAAGAGGGGTCATGCAACATCCACACTCCTATCCTCTTCTATGGATATATTCATATCAACTCATGAGTTGTCTATAAAGGCATTTATTTCAACGTCTGCATTGAGGCCTAATGGTTTTAAGCATCTAACTTTATAGATCCAACTCATTTCAAGATTGGAGATTTCTCGTCTTTTCGACCCTCCTCTCCAATGTAGTCTTAGGACATCAATCCCCAAAAAGGAAGTGCTTCTAGGATCCTTATTATGCACCTCTCGATAATGTCTATAAAGGGGATGATTTTTAAAACTTCTTTTGATGTTTCCAATATGTTCCTTTAATCTAACCTGCTGAGGTCTAATTGTCCTACCAACATACTGAAGCCTACATGGGCAGGTATTTATGTACACAACATTAGACATATTACATATAATATATAATAAAAGGTCTGATTAGAAAATTTTGGACCGTACTATTAGAAGAGAAATTATTTGTTTTCCTTTTTTTCACTGCATTAATCTGACAGACTGCACATCTTTTGCATTTGTGGAAGCCTGTCAGATTTTAAAAGAAGGCTAGTTTATTAGAGGTTGCACACACTCTGGGCTATGGTATCCTTAAGAGAGGGGACTCCTTTGAATACAGCACGAGGAGTGTCCGGAAGGGTAGGACCTATAACCGGATCATTTTTTAGTATGTGCCAGTGTTTTTTACTCAATCTCTTCACATGGTAATGTTGAGTAGAATACCCTGTAACAAAAGGTCCAAATATATTATTGTTCCCTTCGTTTGATGCTTTGGATCTTTCCCTCAGGAGTTCTTCTCTAATTAATTCCTGAACCTCAGATAAAATATGATCAAGTGTTTCTGTCTGATAGCCTTTATCTATGAATCTCGAAGTTAGCACTCTAGCTTGACTGTGAAAGTTTGCTGCAGTTGCACCTCAATCGCATGTATTCATTTTTGGGTATTGAGTCAAGCCATGCTTGATGGTGGCAACTGTCTCTGGGGATGAAAGAATTTCTATCTGTGGTCTTAAAGTATGCAGACGTTAGAAGTTGTCCATCCTCCACCCACACTTTAAGGTCTAGAAAATTTACTGTTTCCAAACTAGCTTCATATTTGAATTCAGTCCCTCTATCATTATTGTTAAGTCCCATCATAAAGTTCTCTAGGGATTCCCGGGAACCTTCCCATAGGAGGAGGACATGGTCAATGTACCTGGCCCACATGACCATCTGGGGCCGGTCACAGGCATAGATGACGTCCTCCTCCCATTTCCCCATAAAGAGGTTGGCCAGGCTGGGGACAAACTTAGCCCCCATGGCCACACCTCTGTTCTGCAAGTAGAGCTTCCCGTCAAACCAGAAAAAATGATGCGCAGTAGCATACTCTAATAGCTCCATAACAAATTCTCTCTGTTTGACTGGCAAGGAGGAATCTCTATTGAGAAAAAAATTCCAACAAAGAGATTCCCCAATGATGGGGGATAATAGTATACAGGGACGTAACGTCTGCTGTAACTAGCCAACACCCTTCTCTGTAGGGACTGTCTCTCAAAAGGTTAATCACATGTCTACTATCTTTAATATAGGCTGGCAATGATTTCACCAGTGGTTGGAGAAACCCATCTATATATTTTCCTACACGGGAAGTGATTGAGTCAATCCCACCTAAAATGGGACAACCTGGGGGATGGACTGGATCTTTATGTACTTTAAGAAGATAGTAGATTATTGGAATTTGTGAGGCCAAAGGTATCAGGAAAGTTTTCTCCTTTTTGTTTAACCACTTCAGCCCCGGAAGGATTTCACCCTTTAGGACCAGAGCACTTTTTGCGATTCAGCACTGCGTCGCTTTAACTGACAATTGTGCGGGCGTACAACGTTGTACCCAAACAAAATTTGCGTCCTTTTTTTCCCACAAATAGAGCTTTCTTTTGGTGGTCTTTGATCACCTCTGCGTCATTTCTGATTGCTGCTATAAACAAAAGAAGAGCAACAATTTTGCAAAGAAAACCTAATTTCTTACTTTTTGCTAAAACACAAATCCAAAAAAAAATATATAAAAAAACATTTTTTTCCATCGGTTTTGGCTGATTTATATTCTTCCTCATATTTTTGTTAAAAAAAATCGCAATCTGCATTTATTAATTGGTTTGCGCAAAAGTTGCAGCGTTTACGGATGATGAGAATTAATTTCTGGGGTTTTTATTTTTTTTTTTATTTTTTACTAGTAATGGCGGCGATCTGCAATTTTTAGTGGTACTGCGATATTGCAGCGGACATGTCGGACCATTTTGACACTTTTTTGGGACCATTGGCATTTATACAGCGTTCAGTGCTATAAAAATGCACTGATTACTGTGTAAATGCCATTGGCAGTGAAGGGGTTAACCTGCAGGGGGAGCTCTAAGGGTTAATTGTGTTCCCTGGGTGTGTTCTAACTGTGTTGGGGCTGCCCTGGCTGGGGAAAGGGTATGATCACGGCTTCCATATACAGGAAGCCTGTGATCACCGCCCTTCCCCCTCTATGAGAACGGAGATCCGTGGTTACATACACAGACCTCCGTTCTCTGACTGCGGGGGGGCTATCGCGGGTAGCCGTCGCGATCGAGTCCGCCGTACCGGCTCCCTGGCCCCCCCCCGACACAGTGAGTGCGCGGGCACGCCTCCGGCAGTGCGCGCGCGTTCACAGCACTAGTTATCACAGCTGCCGTCATATGACGGCGGTTTGCGATAACGAGCCACTTTGTCGCCGTCAGACTGCGGTCGGCGGTCGGCAAGTAGTTAATATACCCCTGTTATATACTCTCTATCTACAATTTTTTCAAGGTCTTTTTTATAGGCGATATGTGGATCAGAAGGGAGGGGGATGTAGGTATCCCTATCTCCAACAATTTTTTCCAGTTCCCGGAGATAGACTGCTTTATTTAGAATCCCGATACCACCCCCTTTGTCAGCAGGACGAACTACAATTTCTTTCTCTTGGCATAATTGATCCAGGCCATTCTGTAAGGTATTATTCATTTTAACATTCTGGATTTTTATTTGTTCCAAATCCCTTAACATAACGTCCCTGAAGACTTTTGATGAGGGGGCTAGTCCTCCAGGGGGATTAAAAAGGGAGGCATTGGCTATTTGTGAATGCTGTATCTCACTGGAGCAAGCTCTGTTGGACTTGATAGGATTGGACATGATATACCGTTTTACATTAAGTTTCTGTGTATGTTTGTGGGTGTCCATATATGTTTGGAACTTATTTAATTGTTTTGGGGGTGCACATTTTAAACCTTTATCAAGAATTGAGATCTCTACGGGGGGTATGGATAACCTGACTCAAATTGTAGATTCCCTCTCCACCTACTCTCTTTTCCTTTTGCTTTCTATGGGTTTTTGTATGTCTTGTTGGGGCCTGGGAAAACCCCAATGTTGAGGATTTCTCTGATTCCCCCACAACCCTTGTTGAGGATATCCATTATGTCTCCCGCTATTGTCTCGTTGTGGGGGAGAGTACCAATTACCTCTCTCCCTTATTGGGTTTTTTTTAGGTTTTCGAAAGCCCCCATACTGTTCAACCTCTTCATAATATTCTCTATCATCATAGTAGCCTTCATCATCCCTAAGAGGGTGGAACCTATTGACAGTAGGTACCGCATAGTTTAAAGAGTAACTATTATCCTATCCCCTCCTTGGTGAATTGACATAGCCATGATTCCAATCCCTCCTCCACCAATTTAATTGTTGATTTCTGGGTTTATATGGGGGGCCTCTGGGATATGAGCCCAAGGGTCAAGGTTTAGGTGGCATTGGTCTATTATTTCTTTCAGGGGATTTGTATGAGACTCTGCTCCATGTAGAAGGAGGGTGTACAGGACCATATGAGTATAGTTGAGTGGACACCTGGATGTTCGGGTTCGGCGGGTCTGGCCGAACTTCGCAAAAAAGTTCGGGTTCGGTACCGAACTTGACCCGAATTTGACTCCGGACCCCGAACCCCATTGAAGTCAATGGGGACCCGAACTTTTCGGCACAAAAATGGCTGTAAAAAAGTCCTGGCAAGTGCTAGAGGGCTGCAAAAGGAAGTAAAATGGGGGTAAGAGTAGGACAAGTGCCCAACAAAAAAATGGGGATAGGGAAAATAACTTAAAATCAAATAAAAATGGGAAGGGGGGGTGGATGTGGAGTAGGAGCCTAGAGGTTGACTAGGCCGTGACCGTGGCAGTGTAGGTGGAAGTGGCGGTGGTGGAGGAGGAGGAGGAGGTAGCCAACACTTTTTGTTGTTTGTTTGTTTTTTTTTTCTAATTGGGGTAGCCCCCAAAATATTGAGGCATATTCAAAAAAACAAGTATACCAATGGCTGTGTGAGGCCGGTCTAAATGTCTATTCTGCACAAGGTACAGACAAGTCTTGTGGGGTCCATGCCTGGTTCACTTTAATAAACGTTAGCTTGTCCACGTCGGCTGTGGACAGGCGGCTGCGCTTGTCTGTGATAACGCCCCCTGCCGTGTGAAACACACGTTCAGACAATACACTGACTGCAGGGTAGGCCAGCATCTCCAAGGCATGAAGGTCAAGCTCAGGCCATGTGCCCAATTTGGAGACCCAGAAGTTGAATGGGGCAGACCCATCAGTCAGTACGTGTAGGCGTGTGCACACATACTGTTCCACCATGTTGCTGAAATACTGCCTCCTGCTAAGACCTTGCCTATCAGCTGGTGGTGCTGTTTGTTGTGGCAGGCTTCTGACAAAGCTTTGCCACATTTTGGCCATGCTAACCCTGCCTTCTGAGGTGCTGACGGTGCCACAGCTGCGTTGGCGGCCTCTTCCTCCTCCTCCTCTGCCCTCGCCTTGTGCTTCCACTGAGCCCCCGGTGTGATTTGGGAATGCCCTCAGCAGTGCGTCTACCAGTGTGCGCTAGGATTCGCGCATCTTCCTCTCACGCTCCAGTGAGGGAATTAAGGACGGCACGTTGTCCTTGTGACGGGGATCCAGCAGGGTGGCCACCCAGTAATCGGCACAAGTTACAATGTGGGCAACTCAGCTGTAATTGCGCAGGCACTGCAGCATGTAGTCGGCCATGTGTGCCAGGCTGCCCAGAGGCAAAGACAAGCTGTCCTCTGTGGGAGGTGTATCATCTGTGTCCTCCGTATCCCCCCAGCCATGCTCCAGTGATGCCCACGAGCTGCGTTGGGTGCCACCCTGCTGTGGTTCCTCCGCCTCATGATCTTGCTCGTCCTCCTCATCCTCCAGAACTGTGCCCTGGCTTGAATATTTTTTATCTGGCCTATGCTGGTGCAGGAGCCCACCCTCTGAGCCACTTGTGAATGACTGGCCTGATAACCGTGGAAATGACCCCTCTTCCTCCTCCTCATCCTCCTGTGCCACATCCTCTTCCATCATCGCCCGAAGTGTTTTTTCAAGGAGACATAGAAGTGGGATAGTAACGCTGAGAACAGCGTCATCGGCACTGGCCATGTTGGTAGAGTACTCAAAACACCGTAATACGCTACACAGGTCTCACATGGAGGCCCACTCGTTGGTAGTGAAGTGGTGCTGTTCCGCAGAGCGACTGACCCATGCGTGCTGCAGCTGAAACTCCACTATTGCCTGCTGCTGCTCGCACAGTCTCTCCTGCATGTGCAAGGTGGAGTTCCACCTTGTGGGCATGTTGCATAGGAGGCGGTGAGCGGGAAGGCCGAAGTTCCGCTGCAGCGCAGACAGGCGAGCAGCAGCAGGGTGAGAACGCCGAAAGTGCGCACAGACGGCCCGCACTTTCTGCAGCAGCTCTGACATATCCGGGTAGTTTTTTTAGAAATTTCTGTACCACCAAATTTAGTACATGCGCCAGGCAAGGGATGTGCGTCAAACCGGCTAGGCCCAGAGCCGCTACGAGAATTAGCCCATTGTCGCACACCACCAGGCCGGGCTTGATGCTCAGTGGCAACAACCACTCATCGCTCTCTTGTTCAATGCCCATCCACAGCTCCTGCGCAGTGTGGGGTTTATCCCCCAAACATATCAGTTTTAAAACAGGCTGCTGTCGTTTCCCACTGGATGCGCTGAAGTTGGAGGTGAAGGTGTTACGCTGAGCGGATGAGGAGGTGGTAGAGGAGGAGGAAGCACAGTAGGAGGAGGAGGCAACAGGAGGCAAGGAGAAATGCCCTGCAATCCTCGGTGGTGGAAGGACATGCACCAAATGGCTAGCCACCTCAGACCCACCCGCCACTACATTTGCCCAGTGTGCAGTTAGTGACATATAGTGTCCCTGCCCGTGCTTACTGGTCCATGTATCAGTGGTTATGTGAACCTTGCCACAGATGGCGTTGCACAGTGCACACTTGATCTTGTCCCCGACTTGTTTGTGCAGGGAAGGGATGGCTCGCCTGGAAAAGTAGTGGTGGCTGGGAACCACATACTGTGGGACAGCCACCGCCATCAGGTTTTTAAAACTGTCCATGTCCACCAGACGGAATGACAGCATTTCAAAGGCCAGGAATTTGGAAATGCTGGCATTTAGGGCCAGGGATCGCGGATGGGTAGGGGGGTACTTCCTCTTTCTCTCCAGTGTTTGGGAGATGGAGAGCTGTAAGCTTCCATGGGACCGTGTGGAAATGCTTGGGGGTGGTGGTGGACATGGTGGCGTTGCTGTCAAATGCTCTGTTTGCTGGGTGGCAGGTGAAACTGGCACTGTAGAAGTGGAGGAAGAGGCCGAGGCAGCAGCAGAAGAGGAAGCAGGAGGAGGCCGAGACCTTTCTTGGATTTTGAGGTAATTATTCCAATGCAGCTTGTGCCTTGAATTTAGATGCCTGATCATGCAGGTTGTGCTCAGGTTTAGAACATTTAGGCCTCACCTCAGGCTATCATTGCTCAGCGTGCAAACCACTCGTGTCTTGTCGTCAGCACATTGTCTGAAGAACTGCCACACGGGGGGAACGCCTTTGAGCTGCTTTTGGTGTGCTAGGTCCCCCCTGGATGCGGTGGGTAGTAGCAGGCCTACTGTCTAGGGGACGCTTGCTCCGCTTTTGCAACCTGCTTCCTCTTTTGCTGTGCTGGTGCCTCTCTGCGACCACAACCTCTTCCTCCAAACTGCACACATCACTCGCATGACCCTCATTCCATGTGGGGTCTAGGACCTCATCATCCTCCTCCACATCATCTTCCACCCACCCTTCACCACTGCCCTCCTTGTCAGTCTGCACACTGAGGAAAGCTGCAGAAGTTGGCACCTGTGTTTCGTCATCATCAGAGACGTGCTACGCTGGTGTTTCCATGTCCTCATCCTGCAACAGAAGTGGTGGGGCATCGGTGCACTCAATGTCTTCCACTTCTGGGGCAGGGCTATGTGGATGGCCCACGGAAAGCACACCAGGAGAGTCATCAAAAAGCATAAGAGTCTCTTGCATGACTTGGGACTCAGACAGCTTGGCTAATTTACAAGGGGCTGAGGTGAAAGACAGATGACCATGGGGTTCAGGTGCCAACTCTGAGCTTTCATCAAGGGACCGGGAGGGAGACAATGTGAAGGAACTGGAGGCATTGTCAGCCACCCAATCTACTATCGCCTGTACTTGTTCTGGCCTCACCATTCGTTGAGCGGCATTCAGTCCTAACATATAACGTTGAAGGTTCTGTTGGCTACTCGCACCTGAGGAAGGTGTTTCACTGGTGCGTGTAGCTGGCACAGATCGACCACGTCCTCTCCTTCCAACAGGAGCTTCACCTAGAACTGGGAGATGATTTTAGAACAATTATCTGTCCCTTACAGGACCAGCAGGAACCTCTCCCTTTAGAACTAGGAGATGATTATAGAACAATAATCTGTCCCTTACAGCAACAGCAGGAACCTGACCCTATAGGAGTAGGCGATGATTTTAGAGCAATTATCTATCCCTTTTAGGACCAGCAGGAACCTCTCCCTTTAAAGAATCTGTTGCATGACTTGGGGCTCAGACTGCTTGGCTAATTTACAAGGGGCTGAGGTGAAAGACAGATGGCCATGGGGTTCAGGTGACAACTCTGAGCTTTCATCAAGGGACCGGGAGGGAGACTATGTGAAGGAACTGGAGGCATTGTCAGTCACCCAATCTACTATCGCCTGTACTTCTTCTGGCCTCACCATTCATTGAGCGGCATTCGGGCCTACCATATAACGTTGAAGGTTCTGTCCTGGTCCCAGGAGATAATTATAGAACAATAATCTGTCCCTTACAGGAGCAGCAGGAACCTCTCCATATAGAACTAGGAGATGATTTTAGAACAATAATTTGTCCCTTACAGCACCAGCTGGAGCCTCTCCCTTTAAAACTGGGAGATGATAATAGAACAATAATCTGCCCCTTACAGGAGCAGCAGGAACCTCTCCCTATAGAACTAGGAGATGATTATAGAACAATAATCTGTCCCTTACAGGAGCAGCAGGAACCTCTCCCTATAGAACTAGGAGATGATTTTAGAACAATAATCTGTCCCTTACAGCACCAGCAGGAACCTCTCCCTTTAGAACTAGGAGATGATTATAGAACAATAATCTGTCCCTTACAGGAGCAGCAGGAACATCGCCCTATAGAATTAGGAGATGATTTTAGAACAATAATCTGTCCCTTACAGCACCAGCAGGAACTTCTCCCTTTAGAACTAGGAGATGATTATAGAACAACAATCTGTCCCTTACAGCACCAGCAGGAACCTGACCCTATAGGAGTAGGTAATGATTTTAGAACAATAATATGTCCCTTACAGCAACAGCAGGAAACTGACCCTATAGGAGTAGGCGATTATTTTAGAACAATAATCTGTCCCTTACAGCACCAGCAGGAACCTCTCGCTTTAGAACTAGGAGATTATTATAGAACAATAATCTGTCCCTTACAGCACCAGCAGGAACCTCTCCCTTTAGAACTAGGAGATGATTATATAACAATAATCTGTCCCTTACAGCAACAGCAGGAACCTGAACCTATAGGAGTAGGTGATGATTTTAGAACAATAATCTGTCCCTTACAGCAACAGCAGGAACCTGACCCTATAGGAGTAGGCGATGATTTTAGAACAATAATCTGTCCCTTACAGCAACAGCAAGAACCTGACCTTATAGGAGTATGCGATGATTTTAGAACAATAATCTGTCCCTTACAGCAACAGCAGAAACCTGACCCTATAGAACTAGGAGATGAGTTTAGTACAATAATCTGTCCCTCAAAGCAGTAGACTCAACCTAGTCCAGAATCAGATCGTTCTGTAATGCAGAATGAGATTTGCAATCTGTCCCTCAAAGCAGTAGTAGTAATCTCTACCTAGTCCAGAATCAGATGGTTCTGTAATGCGGGATGAGATCTGCAATCTGTCCCTCAAAGCAGCAGTAGTAATCTCTACCTAGTCCACAATCAGATTGTTCTGTAATGCAGGATGAGATGTTATTATATCTGCAATCTGTTCCTCACAGCGCCGGCAGCATCCTCTCCCTACACTAGCCTGAGAGCATGTGACATGCAGCACTACGTGACTCCAGCTGATATGGAGGCTGGGTCACATGATGCACTGGCCAATCACAGCCATGCCATTAGTAGGCATGGCTTTGATGGCTTCTAAGGGCAAACCAGTGAAACGCTTGTTGATTGGCTGCCCTGCAGCTATTCAACAGGCGGGATCAAATACCCGAACCCAGAACCCGAACCCAAACTTTTTTTCAAATTTCCGGGATCGGGTCCGGGTCACGGACACCCCAAAGTTCAGTACGGACCCGAACTTTACAGTTCGGGTTCGTTCAACTCTACATATGAGTTGAAACTTGATTTTTAATTTTTTTTGGATATTTATTATAGCAAAAAGTAAAAAATATTGTTTTTTTTTTCAAAATCGTTGCACTTTTTTTGTTTATAGCGCAAAAAATAAAAAACGCAGAGGTGATCAAATACCATCAAAGAATGCTCTATTAGTGGGAAAAGAGGATGCCAATTTTGTTTGGGTACAACGACGCATGACCGCGCAATTGTCGGTTAAAGTGATGCATTGCCGTATCGCAAAAAATGGCCTGGTCATTAAGGGGACAAATCCTTCCGAGACTGAAGTGGTTAATGTTACATTTTGCCAGGATTTTGCCACTTATAGAGGCATATATCTGTGAGAGCAGAAATTGTGGTACATCAAACATGAACTAATGCTTTAAACTGGAGTGCACTCTGCAGCTAACCAACAGTACATAGTGGTAAGGAAGACAACATTAGCAGAACCCATTGCCTCCAAGGCCACATTCCAGTCAATCTTTAAGCCCCCCCAGTGGGCATTACTCACAATGGAGTCTTGAAAGATAGGGTCACAGCAGAGGCTCTTGGCCTGTAGAGCGCTCTGTGGCTAACAAGCCAGTAAACTAGGTGCCTGGGGATCACTACAAGCAAAGTCCAATGCCTGAAGGTCACAATAAAAACAGGCAATCTTCAATCCAGTGGGGTCAGTACAGTCTCTGAGGTGTTGCTAGGGATTAGATAGTCTGGATAGCTGTGGTGGAAAAGGCTACCACAAACATCATATGTGCTTGATTGAAGTAATATTCACTGCCATTGAATATGCACCCTGTCATGGAGAAGAAGCAGACTAATGAGTTAATCTCTCTTATACTCACCTCCTATCAGCTTGCTCCTTGTTAACACATGAACACTGCTGCTCCTTGTGTTGCTTCACTCTACCCTAGTCTGTGCTCTGCTGTATTGAGGATTGCAAGAGGATGTTATGAGGTTAATTTCAGGTGGCTAAACTGCTA
>BLSH010176427.1:2273146-2291718 GCA_018402905.1 Glandirana rugosa
TCAGTCTTATGAAAGTGAGTTCCTGAATACATAACCATTCAAGAAGGATTCTTGGTCGGAATGACAGAGAAAAAGTGGTCAGTCGAAGCCGAACAAGATTTTCCGTCGGTCCTCTATAGAGACTTAGAATTGTTATATTTGTACTTTGTAGTTCGATAAGTAATGATTCCCGGACTGGAGGGACGGGTTGACGACAGGTGATCAGGTGACTGTTTCGAGAATGACAAGTGACCCAAGGAGATACTCATCTCAACTCGCTTGTGGACCTTCAAGCCCAAGACGACCAGGCAGGCTTGAAGCTCCGTGCGATCGTTCGGGTTCCGTCCGGACCCGGACCCGGACTTTGTCCCGAAGTTCGGACGGACCAGCAGAACCCGAACTTCCAGGTGTTCGCTCAACTCTACTCATAGAGGAACCCAGTGAACAGTAAGAGCTTTGTCAGTGGACTAGTGGACAGCAGTTGGGCAGGGAGGTCAGGCCCTTAGTAATGAATAGCTTGATGTTTCATGTTTATATTGTTAAGATTCAGAGATATCTCCTGGCTGCCTTTTAGAACAAGCCGAAGCTGACTGGTGAAAAAGAGACAGTAAGGCTGGTTCTTAGGAAGAACTTACCAATACATAAGTCCTTGAGTGAAAGTATTCTGACTCCAATTGTTGCGATAGCGACTATACCTTCCTGAGACCTCTATGTCTTGCCTGAATATAGCAGAGACAGTTAGTGTGGACAATTTTCATCCGGGTAAGGCTACAAAAATATGGTCAACGTCAACACTAGAGGACCCCTTCATAATGTCTGATTGGACAAAATGCCTCGGGTGGAGTTTCTTGTGCAGACATCACACTGCTGCGCGATCCTGGTTGGCAGTAGTCATTACTGAGTTTAGTGTATAATGCATTATACACTGCTTGCCGATTTTAAAGGCATGGTTGTTAATGGTCCTTTTTCCTTATATTTTCATGCTTCACCTTTGTTTAGTTTCAATACACCGCCCCCTCTACACTGCAAGGGCGATAATGCACAGGCTTTTCCTTGCTGACACTTTTCACAATGTAATCTCTCACTCTCTCCGCCCCTCCTGTTTCACACTGGCTGTGAAGACTGACGTTCGTTACGTCATGAGTAGGGGGCGGTGTGTCTTCTCACATTCTATTTCTCTTTATTGCATTTGTATAGCCAGGTTGTGTTTCCCCTTCCGGGTCCCTCCTTTCTCTTCACTTCCTAGAGCGTATAAGAGTGAGGCTTGGGATGCGGTTTTCTCTTGTCTTTCTGGTTTATATCTCCCAACCATTCTAGCAATATTGATTTAATTGAATTTTTTATTATATATATTTTATTAAAGCTTAGACTTTTTTATTTATTTTATTCCATCTCATCATTTTCATTTTTTGGCTATTCAGCTTCACATTTAGTTCCTCCCCCATGGTGAGGCTTGGATTGTATACACCCTTCAGGGATGTTACCAGATTTTATTGGATCACTAAAATGAGGCTTGGAGGGGGGAGTGGCCAAGCTAGGCATGTGAGCGGACCGTTCTCACGGAGCTCCCTACAGTAATCCTGTACTTTATCCTTTTCCCGGCCGAATATACAGCTAAATTTCATACCGGAGGCTGCTGCTTGTATCCAGGATCGCGGGGGTGCGTTTCAGTCTTCTAAGCGATCGCTAACATGTGCAAAACGGGGAAGAACAAGGGCAGTGTGGTGGCACATGATGGACAAAATGGCGCTGACTCAGCGCTTCCACAGAGGACAATGAGGGGAGCAGAGAGAATGAAGGAGCAGGGAGCCAAAAGCAAACTTCTGAGACCGGCAGGTAAGGACAACCCAGGGGACATCCTGTTCTATACTAAAAGACTGGCTGACATGAGAGGGCAGGAGGAGGAGGAAGACAGGGTGGCCATAGAAGACACACAGGCGGATCTCTTTGCGGGCCTGGCTGGGGAAATGGAGGACATTACACTTTCTGACTCAGAACATGTTCAAGGGACATTGCATGAGGTTGAAGAGGAGGAACAGCCTATCTTGAGGCAAATCTTGCAGGCAGTGCAGAAGTGCACGGTCTCGGTTAATATGGTTAACGACAATTTAGGGGGCCTGACTGAGGAAGTCGCCCTTCTGCGACAAGACATACAGAAGATTTGTGAACGAACGGCCGCTGCTGAGGGGCGAATAAGTGATCTGGAAGACAAATTGCCGCCATTGATTCGTGAGATAAACGAAGCGACACGCCTGGTACGAGCGAACAGGGCAAAGACAGATGATATTGAGAACAGGATGCGAAGAAACAACGTTCGTATAGTGGGTCTCCCAGAGAAGGTAGAAGGAAGAGACCCCACAGAGGAGCATTGGCTGCTGGACACCTTCGGAAAGGATGCGTTCACCCCGCTATTTGCAGTGGAAAGGGCCCATAGGGTCCCCACCAGAGCAATTCCAGGGAATGCACCTAGGTCTATGCTGGCCCGTATTCTGCATTACCGGGACAGAGAAAAAATACTCCGCCTGGCCAGGGAGAAGCCGGAGATTAAATATAACGGTGTTCGGGTGTCACTCTACCCAGACTTCTCAGCGGAAGTGCAGCAACAACGCTCTAAATTTTATGATGTCAAGCAGAGACTGAGAAGATTGGAGTTGCCTTACGCCATGTTATACCCTGCAAGGCTGAGAGTTACAGCGGAAGGCAGTTCTTTATGACAGCCTCCGAAGCGGAGGCATGGCTGGATATACATGAACCGGAGCTGAGACGCAGAGCTAGGAACGAATTGAACCATTGAAGGGAATATGGACACTGGTCTCTTTAAGAGGAGTATACATCTCGGAGAGCAGCTAGTGTTTGCATATGAAGTTCTCGGCCGGGGACGTGTTACAGGCAGTTCGGAACTGTCATAGCTCCACTTGACGGGCTAACTTGGGACGTTTCTCGAGGGACAACGAGTAATGACACAATATAGTGTGGTGGACTACTTTTGGTTGTACCGCAGTTTGCGGCGAAGTTCAGGGGTACCGTTTTGCCCCTATGGACTGTTAAGTTTTTCTTCTTTTGAGATCTCCTATTTACTCACAACTTTCTTGGAAGAACAGTATGGGTTTCAGATGAAACATGAGAAGGGAGCTTTGGCGCTGCTTACGATGGTGACTGATTTGCTACAGACATATTACTTAATCACTCATGGCGGATATCCCGTTGGTATCATGGAATGTGAGGGGCCTTAGTAACCCTCTAAAGAGGATGATGGTTTCCTCAATTCTTCAGAAATACCACCCGGCTGTTATAGGTCTACAGGAGACTCACCTCACTAAGGACACTGTGGGCTGTATTGGATACTCCTGGATAGGCCAGGCATACCATGCAGTTCATACCTCTTATTCTAGGGGTGTGAGCCTTTTGGTACATAAATCCCTGGACTTCCGGGAGTTTCAGGCCTCCATAGACCCGGAGGGTCGTTATGTTTTTTTGCATTGTAGAATATGTGCCTTGATATGTGTGATAACGGTAATTTATGTGCCTCCCCCGTTTTCTACTGATATATTGAGAGACCTGGTAGAGTTCACGCTAACAAAACCAGAGCTGCCGATATATGCAGTGGGGGACTTTAACGGGGTCATGGATCCCAGTGTGGATAGACACCCAGGAGGTACATCCTCAAGGCCTGGAAAGGCGACGGTGCTATCTAGATTCCTGGAGGAACTGGGGTGGGTAGATATGTGGCATGCAAGGCATCCTCATACCTCTCAGTTTTCCTGCTTTTCAAAAACACATTTCTCCCTCTCTCGTATAGACGTGTGTGTTGGAACATCACGGGCACTGCAGAGAGTGAGCAAGATAGGATATACACAGAGAGGGGTCTCTGACCACTCACCTCTAATAGTATGGTTACAAGCTAGGGTGCCCACCACTCTTAGGAGGGCTCACTGGCGTCTCAATGCTTTCTGGTTGGATCTGATTCCGTCGGAGGAATCTATTGCTTCACAAATTAATACCTATTTTCGTGAGAATGCGGGATATGGGGATGCCTTGGTAAGATGGGATGCCTTTAAATGCCTTTTGAGGGGTGTCTTTGTTGCAGCCATTAATAAGGTTAAATCTAAGAGCAGGGAGCTGGAGGTTCAGCTGGTTAAACGGGTAGAGGATTTGGAGAGCAAGTACACGGCTAGCCCAACAGAGGATCTCAGGTCCTCGTGGCTGGCAGCTCAGGATGATCTAAATAAACTCATTAACTTGAAGGCGGAAAGGAAGCGCTTCTTTTCCAAGGTCACGTTTTTTGAGGAGGGAGAGCAGACGGGACGATTGTTGGCGAAGATAATTAATGTGCGTCCCTCAATTCCAGCTATCGGTGCCCTTCAGAACACAGCAGGCCAATTGGTTAACACATCAGAGGATATTATGTCAGAGTTGGTAAACTCAGGCCAGGATAAAATTAGAACAACTACAAAAACCAAAAGACCAGGGAGGGCTTGCTTTGCCGAACCCGTGGCTGTATTACTTAGCCGCTCAAACTCAACAATGGGTGGGGGCTTAGTGGGGCAACCGAAAAACAACTCACTGAAAATAATGCTATAGTGGTGTGGGGTGGAGGCATTGGCAGAGGGACTATAAGCGCAAAAATTTGCCAAATCAAACAAAAAGTTCCCAACGTATAGATTACTACAAAAGGTCTGGGATAAAACAAAACAAGTACAAGGGGTGCGGGGGTATACCGTGTACAGCCCGATATGGGACAATCACTCATACCCGGAGTTGATGAAATTACAACACGCTGCTAGATGGCGAATGGGGGATAACTCATCTAAAGCATATATTTGAGAACGGTTCTCTGCTCTCCTTCCTCCAATTACAATGGAAATATAGACTGCCGCAGGCTATGCAATTTTACTACTTACAGTTGCAACATGCTGTGAGGGCCCAGGGGTCCCTGGACAGCCCTAGTATGTGCCCTACCCCATTGTTTGCACTGCTCTAGCAGGCAACGGTGACGAAGGGTTTAATCTCTACTTGCTATTCTTCATTATTGGGACTTTACTTACAAAAATGTCCAAGCACGGCTTGTGAACAGTGGGAGAAGGATGTGGGTGAGTTGCCGGGTGAGCTCTGGGAAGAAATATTAGAGAATGTGCATATTAGCTCTCTTAATGTAGCGCAAAGAATGTCTCAGTTACATATTCTGCTTAGAACTCATCGCACTCCACTCAAACTACATAAAATGGGGGTAAGATCGGACCCTTTATGTACCAGGTGCAGACGTGACGAGGGGGACCTTATTCACCTTCTATGGAGGTGTCCCAAACTCCACAGATACTGGCATTCCATACTGGCAACTATTAACAGGACATTACAAGTAGATATTCCGTTAGATCCTAAACACTGCATCCTGGGGGCACTAGATGGGGTTATTGATGACAAATTTAAGAAAGAAGCTGCAGCTAGGACCCTGTTTCAGGCCCGTAGACTGCTCCTACTACATTGGATTTCCCCAGAACCGCCTACGGTGAAGATGTGGTTGGAGCAAGTGGGTACGATGCTGCGATACGAAAAACTAATTTATAAACATAGGGGGAGCGCACTCAAATTCGAAAGGGTGTGGGGTTGGTTGGATAATCCGGGACTTGCCCCTTCGGACTTGATTATGGGGATAATATGTTGACATTGTAGGGGGGTCCATTCAGAGAGAGAGGGGAAAGGAGCCTTATAGACAGGGAGAGGAGCAATATATTCCAAGATCCTTTGAGTCAAAGGGGAGATTACGGGTAATAAGAGGATGCCAATGAGTAATGCTTACATGTGTGTAATTAATGCCCTGTTGTTCTTATAATGTACAATAATTGTATGTGATGGTTGGAGATCTCAATAAACTTGTTTTCTGATTTAAAAAAAAAAATGAGGCTTGGAACACAAGCCGATGGTGCCATCTTGGTTGGAGGACAGTGATACCCATGTGGTGGGAGGAGCTTCTGATTGTCATGGGGAATGAAATGTTATAAATTTCGGCATTGTTCTGGGGGCGGGACACCCCAAAAGACATCCTATTGGTAACGAAACGCGTGGGGTTTTGTGGCCCCCCTGAACAATGCTATAGACTTTACGGATGATGAGCTCATGTTTACTGCTTTTATGTAAGTTGTTATACCGTTTTTTAATAAATCTCATAAGGATTTTATGCTATGGCGAGATTTTATTTCCTTACATGGATGGATGAGCCAGTGTGATGTTTCACCTATGGTGATCTTAAGATTGGACTCCCAGTGTTTATTACCCATATTCGATCTGGTAATCCAAACCCCTGAGGTGGAAGTCCATTTCAGCCTAGTGGATGTGCCCCCTCTTTAAGAGTTGGTTCTATGCTGGTTTCTGCTGATTTCCGGTAAGTGTTCATTGCACTTGGTGGCGGATCACACTGATACACCTGTTTGGAGCCATCGGTATATCTGTGAAGATTCTACAGTTCTATTCACCATATCGCTCACTGTCTGGGATTCTCCATTCACCTGTTCTCCTATTTTTTTATCTATGTGAACTGTCCATATTGGATTTCAGTATAGAATATTGGATATTTCTTTTGGTACCTATTGGGTTTGGTCTACCCTGCTGTGTTTAGCCAGTGTTTTGCCTATTGGCATTTTAGGCTTGAACAGAGTACACCACCCCTGATTAACACTAAGTGTGCTGAACTTTTCATTTTGTGCCTGTTAGTCCACTCATGGTGATTTGCCCCTTGAAAACTAGCTTATCATTTATTACGTTTTGATGCTTAACCTATAGATAGCGCTACACTGTTGTTGTTCTATTACTGTGAGTTGCTTTCGTCTTTTGTTTGGAAGTCATTTTCTTTGACGCTTTTATATATCATTTCAAATAAAATATTGCATTATTGGAGATTATCTGTGGTTCCTGGTGAGCTTTATTTATCAGAGTTGGAGTCCATCTCGAGGTGCCATTGAATAAAGGACACTGGGAATTGTTGCACATGATTCATGGGGACACAGGAATATGTGTTACAAGCGTTTATGCTACTGTTATGACAGCCCTTTGTTCTGGTGAGTTTTGATTTCACTCGGAGGTGGTGACTGGTTCTTTGAGCACTACTGAAGATTGAACACACACTGGAAGACAGTGGAAGACTTTCCTTCTCTTGATTCACAAGTGAAAACAGTGTTTTGGGACTTTCTTTTTGTAGTTTATATTATTTGCATTATTATTTGCATTTTTTTTGTACTAATTTGTATGGTGGCGCTATACATCTTGTTTTTTTTTTATCTTCGTCCGATGGCTGAACTCACCAAACATTGGAATCCTCAAATGTCTTTATTGCCTGTAGAACACAGAGGCAATACAATAACATGCTGCTGACTTGATATAGAAGTGTTTTAGGAGGTCAAAAAGGAGTAATATCTTCTCCTAGGCCCCAGCGTGTGTCTTGTAGGGAAGTAAGGAAGGAAACTTACACACAAAGAAGAGGAAATTACCTCACAAGAAAGGAAAGGAAATACAGAAAATAACATGTAATACAAAAAATGGTTGCAAGGCGGTAACATATTAAAAAACAATTAACCAGAAAACATCATACATAACAGCATGTTCTATGCATTGCAGAGGCAGCACAGAAACCATGGTCAGAGAAAGACACACCACAAATGAGTTCTGTCTTTTAAGCTGGTGTCTGGTTTATCTGGAGTTTTTAAACATTTAAAATATCTGTCAGGTCTGTTTTTTTAAATATTGTGTTCTAATCCAAAGAATATTTTTTTTTTGCATGAAACAGAAAAGGATTGAAACCACTGTCAGCTTTTTATTGCAGCTTTTGTCCCTGCTGGGCTGTAGTTCTCATGACTTTCCATCAGAACATGAAGTGACGGGAAATTTCATCAATGGGGAAAAAGACAACAACACCTATTTAATACATTGTTGAAGTGTTTAAATTTATGACCTTTTATTAACTGCTGTGTGCCTTCTTGTTCTGGTGGCCATCTCATCCACCATTTCTTGCACAGGAACAGGAATTGAGGGAAAATCTCCCCAGCTAAACCCCAGACAGAAAATGCCTGGTAGGAATTTTAACTCTTCCCCATAGTAGTCCTAATACAAATACTTGGACCGTAGAGGAAGGGGGTATGCCCCAAAATCTTGTCCTGAAAATTTGGATATTGCAAATAAAAAAAGTATCATGGACAGTACTGTCAGGGTCACTTGCCTGATGGTCTCTCTTGAGGTCCACATGGGCCTACCTCAAAATTGGGTGCACTTCATCCATTCTTATATGTCCATCCACCCTGGGCTGGCATATTCCCTTCGCTTCACATGTCTACCTGCTGCTGCCTGGATTCACTAGTGTATGGTTGAATTTGCATTGTTTGTCTCAGCTTGGCTATCCCTGATCCCCTGTGGGTTGCTTGACCTTACCATCTATACTGATGTCCGACAAGACGTGCTGCAACTATTTTTTGTTTGTACATCTGGTCTATCCCTCTATGAATATCTCCGCCTTATTATCACCTGAGGAAGACCAAATGCAGTCAAAACACATTGGAAAATTTTGGTGGTTATGCAACGATCAGACTATGTATATGCTATCTCTACTCCCTGTGAGTATGAAATAATATCTAAATACTAGATCAGGAATTTGATTGTATAGACTAGATGCATTTTATTCTGTTGTAAAATAAATGTTTTCTACATTTATGCAAAAAAATTATTTTGTTTGAGTCCTATTTGCTGCAACAAAGTCCTATAGGAGATGCATGTGGTTTTCATGGACAGTAGCAAGTGCTAATACGCCCACAATCATATAAATCAACTCTTCCCAATGCTATCCAAAAGCAAATAAAAAATCTGGACCATTGCATTTTTTTTTTAAGGGAGGCCTTTTATATTGCCTGTCTTGGGTGCACTAATGTCTAAATTTGTCCCACCAAGGACCAGTGTGGGAGCATCCTAAATCTAGTGTAACTAAATTTCTTAAAGATCAGCCATTAAGAAAAGTTCTAACTTTAGCACCATTTTTATTTCAATAGCATGAGAAGATCATGGATTAACTCTTATTGTTGCCTAGTGTTGCCCTGAAAAAATAGTTCCTGTCATGTGGCCACTGCTCTCGACTCTCCTTTACTCTTCACCTCTAGAGGTACATGATCTTACTCAAGAACTGCGTGTAACTTTAATCACACTGTCAGTTTAAAGTAAGGACTCCAGCTACAAACCAGCAATTTCCCACTAAACACAATTTCTGCAGAATGTGTTGGTATGCAGTTTGAGTCTATTACACTTTTTTTTTCCCCATACGCAGTTGATGGGCTGCAATATTGATCTGTACCAGCTGTCTACAGTTAACTGAAGAAATAGATCTTCAAAGACAACGTTGCTACATCTAATGCATTTGGTGATCCCCATGCTGTCTTCTGAAATGCCATGGACATTTTTTTAAACAAAGACTGTTTTTCAAAGTTATTTCTTTTTTTCTTATTGTTTTCCTTTTTTCTTGTTTTCAACATTTTTTAACATTAAATTATTTAAACTAAAACACTTTAAATTATTTATTTTATCTTTTTTAAAATGATATTATAATATAGATAGATCAGCACCCTTATTTAGTAATATACAGTATTTTATGATATATAGCAATGATTTGTGGTTATGATTTACATTGCAATTTGATTTTATACGCATTTATACAGCTACATTCAAATATAAATAGATATTGTATATTCATATCAGTATCATTATTTTATAATTCCTCACATAAGTCTTACGATGGGGTTGAGTTCTCCCAGTAAAGAAAAACACCTAATACAGCTTGGTGGGTTAAAACCTAACTCCAGAAAAATTAGAAAATCCACCCTTGCAATGTGTTGCTTGTTTAGTCTAGGGGCAGAGGATAAAACCCCGGGTCACACCGGTGCAACTTGTCATGAGATTTGACAGTTTAAAATCATATGACAAGTCGCAGCCTATTTGTGCCTATGGAACTGTTCAAATCTGTGTGAGGTGCACCGATGTTGAAAAAGTTTCCTACATTATTTTTGTGCGACTTGCATAGAAATCTCTGCATGAAGCCGCACAGATGTCGGCAAGCCGCACATGAAATCGCACTGAACTGGGACTTTGAGTTTGCACTGAAGTATCACTATTTCAAAGCTTTGTTCGGTGTGAACTGAGTATCAAGGCAGGGCCGTCTTTATCGCTGGGCAAAAGGGGCAGCTACCCCAGGCCCAGTCATTGTTGTGGGGTCCAAAACAGCTGCCCCTTGAGCCTGGGCTGCCTGCAGTTTGAGGACCACCCCCCGCCTCTTGATGGCACTGCAGAGCGACCGTGGACACAGAAGGCAGGGATGTATATATTCCTCCAGCCAGCAGGGAGGGGGTGGGTAAGGAAGTCACGTGGCATGACGTAACGCGTAGGGAATGGCCGGAACGGACGGCAGATCGGAAGTGACGTGAGAGGTGGTAACGCCACTGTTTTTTATGATCCAATGCGGTTTTAAACTTTATTTGATGTAAGCATTTATTAGTCTGTTAATAAATGGTGATGTTTTTACACTATGGGAGGCATATTGTCTATTTTATTCTAATATATGGACCGGGAGGACCAGGGATATCTCAAGAGCTAAGACTTCCTAGCCAACACAGAGGAGACATAGGAGAAAGATACCCTAAGGAAGAACGGAACACTTTATTGGAATTATAAAAACTTGGACACTTGTCAGTTACTGTGCTATACAGCTATATGTGTTTGGGTGATATCATTTACCACCACTTGTCTATCTATTTTGTTTATCATATATTCTCTACATATATCACCCTTTCAAGATCGATTTATTCATATAGTTACATAGTCAGTGAGGTTGAAAAAATGCATAAGTCCATCAAGTCCAACCAATGTGTGTGTTTTTATGTCAGTATTATGTGTATGTGATGGTTTTAGCCTTTGTTTTCACATTTAATTAAAATATGTTTTATTAATTAATTAACCCACATTTAACATTGGTTGCATAGTGAAACAAAGAATGTCAGTTGTCATTTTTATATCTCCCAATAGGGATGTCTTGCCAGTCATGCAGATGAATCTGATGCTCACCAAGTTTTTAGTAGTTTGGTGGAAAAAAAGAGGCGAGAAGGGGGAAGGGCATGAAAGAGAAAGGGAGAGAGAAAAAAAAAAGAAAAAACACAGAGCTAGAGAGGGCATCTGATCTGGCCTTCGCTAATACAGGGAAGTGGAGTGTAATAAAAAAGGTACTCCGTATTCTAAGTATTCATCAGGCAATAGAACCATCTAGCCATATATTCCTCAAATTCATCCCGAAGGGCAGAAGTAAGCTGTTCCAAGCATTATATATTGTCCACCCTGCCGAACCATGGGTCTAAGTTTTTTCATTTAACATCTACTTTTTAAAGGAAACCTGTAGTCTAGCTTCCATGTCATGTAGAATTCCTGATTTGCACACTTTTTCCAGGTCAGGACTCAAAGTATTGAAGCAAAGTAAGAACAACAATCTCCTGTACTCAAGAGTAGTGCAATTTTAGTGGGTCCTTGATAATTCCAATGAAGGCACAGGCTTTGCTGCCCCCTAAGGGTCTGGGTGTTCATTAACACTATGTGGTTGGAATCATTTGTTATATTAAGATTGTCAATGCAACATCTTAGATTGGCTCTGACATAGAGGGGATCTCCCCTCAAAATGCACCAGCCATCTGCAAGGTCGTGTTTGTGACTATACTTCTTTTCATTGTATTATTAAAGATACCACTTGTGTAATGCACAAGGCTGGCGCGCCCTCGTTTCTTTGTCTCAAAGTATTGAAGACATTGGGTCAGACATGCAATTCTTAACCTCTTAGCGCTGGCGCCTCCTGGCTCTTTAAGAGATTTCTGACGCCGGGGAGATTAAGGCCACGTGACCACCACGATTGGCTGTCACAGCGATCACGTGATCTGAAAAATTCCAATCGTAAGGAGCGATCGGGAGCTTTCAGTTAGGCGATGGAAACTGTGTCAGGAGCACGCAGTGCACACGCTCTCAACACAGGTGTATTAGCAGCAATTCAAGCAAATATGCGGCCCCTCAGCGCTAAGGACCAGACGCATATTTGCAGAGGGACAGCGCCTATGGGCTAATAAGACATCAGCAATGGCTGTCTTTTAATTCTCTCAGAACTTAAAGCCCATAAATCTAAACACATTTTTTTCTAGTTTTGGATAGACTGGGGAAGAGTTACAATTTTTGTCTGTTTTTTATGTCTGCTTTTGACCCACAGTGTGCAGCAGGGGTAAAGTCATGCAACACACCCAAAAGTGGCAGATACCTGTGGAAACTGGGGATCTGCAACGCGGTGGAGTTATAAGACATGAGCTACCAGAAGGTAAGAATGCAGCATCTTCATTAAATAGTTACCTTTAGATAAAATCATCATACTGTATGATCATTCCATGGTCGCTTTAGGGAGCACTGGTACTTCAAAGCAATTATTACGTTTCATTCCCTTATTTATGTGTGTCTCAATGTTTTTCTTTTTTTTACTATAGATAACTCTTGAAGTATAGCTGTCATTTCTTTTACCAATGGGGTGCTCCCATTACACTCTTTATGGAATAATGCATACTGTATTGTATGCTATGCCTCTCAGCTCTTTTTCTTTTCGGCTGTCTGCTGTTTAAGAGTCTATAAAGCTCGTTAGGAAGAAAATAGATTCAAATGTATTTAAAATTATCAGCCTAAGGGCCAAGCGAGACCCCAAAAGATTTTTTTTATAACAAATAAGAGGAAGCCTGTTTGGTTTTAGCTTCAGGGCCCTGTGGCTTTTAGCTATGCTTGGAAGCAGATCCCAGACCTGAACCAGCAATAAAAACCACAATCTACGAATTAATATTTTTCTTCTATACTACGGTGCAGTAGGTAGACCTCTCATTTGACATATAGCTCCACAAAAGGTCAACTCTATTTAGTTCCTGATTATCGCATTATTGGGGATATAATAAAGGGAGAAACTGCCCTGCAATTAACGAGCTTGTGATGTAGACATAAGTGATTGTCTTTTAAAGATCCCCCACCTATATGACACCTGAAAGGCAATTCAGACTCACTCGTGGTTTGATTATGTGCTCGCTGACGAGTGAGCTGAACGTCAAAGTCTCTAGAGCGCACTTAGCAATCTGTCTTGTTCTGTTCTCTATTACTGCAGATTTATTACAATGAATTACAAATGCATGCAAGAAGTACAGGACTTTTGCTCTTTTCATACTGGACATTTTAAATGAATATATCTTTTTTATATACGTTGCCTTAAAAATAACTCCAACAAGTAGAAAAATAACCCTTCTGTGTCACTTATGCGTCCAGTTATAAGACATGAAATTGTTTTTTACTTTACAATGTGTCATGGGCAGGTAGTTAAGTTGTCACATGCCAGCTGAAAATCTATATAAAACTGTGATTTGGCATGCAGGACTAAAATTCGCTAAAATTACACTCCTTCTGATACATTTCTTTATTATTATACTACCATTAAACACATCTTTCTTTTTTCTCTAGATAGTTCATGAATAGAGTTGAGCGAACATCTGGATGTTCGGGTTCGGTGGGTTTGGCCGAACTTCGGGAAAAAGTCCGGGTTCGGTACCGAACTTGACCCGAACTTTACCCCGAACCCCATTGAAGTCAATGGGGACCCGAACTTTTCGGCACAAAAATTACTGTAAAAAAGTCTTGGAAAGTGCTAGAGGGCTGCAAAAGGAAGTAAAATGATTTTAGAACAATAATCTGTCCCTTACAGCAACAGCAGGAACCTCTCCCTATAGAACTAGAAGATGATTTTAGAACAATAATCTGTCCCTCTAAGCAGTAGACTCTACCTAGTCCGATCGTTTATAAAGAGGCTGGGTCACACGATGCACTGGCCAATCACAGCCATGCCATTAGTAGGCATGGCTGTGTTGGCTTTCTAAGGGCAAACCAGTGAAACGCTTGTTGATTGGCTGCCCTGCAGATATTCAACATGTGTGATCAAATACCTGAACCCAGAGCCCGAACGTTTTTTTCAAATGTCCGGGTTCAGGTCCGGGTCACGGACACCCCAAAGTTCGGTACGGACCCGAACTTTACAGTTCGCTCAACTCTATTCATGAACCCTTCAATAATTATACTTTTTTTCTTTATTTTAACTAAAAGTTAAAAATCTTTGTACTGTATATGTTTGCTTTTATGTCATCCTAGATTATTTTATTTATTTTCACAATCAACAGCTTTATCATACCCCAATGTACTTTTATGGATACCTTGTATTGTATAACACTTTAATGCTTTACGACCTTACGACATTATGAAGTGATATTTTTCAGACGTGCCAATACATTTTTAACTGTACAGTGGAACCTTGGTTCACGAGTAATGCGGTTAACGAGCATTTTGAAAGACGAGTATTTTTTTTTAAAAAATCCTGACTCGGTTTGCGAGCTTTGCCTCACAAAACAAGCAGGATTAAGCCTCTGTGCATGCAGTACCGCATGTGGCCAGAGGTGCAGGGGTGCTGTGAGCCACGTAGATGCTCAGAAGCATTAGAAATACAGAAAGTGTTAACAGTTCCTGAGAATTTCTGAAGGTTTCTGAGCGTCTCAGAGCCTCACCAGCACCACCACACCTCTGGCCACATATGGTATTGCATACACCAGCACCCCGGACTTTTGGTCATATACAGTACTGCATTGACAGGCAGTCACTGTGGAACAAATTATCTGAGTCTCCATTATTTGGGGAAACATGCTTTGATATACGAGTGATTTGGATTACAAGCATTCTCCTAGAACGGATTATGATATGTACTTTTACTACAACAAATATTTAGGCAGCATATAAATTGCCCAAATCACATAGTTGGACACCACCATCCCTTAAATTACAAAGAATAAAACATAAAAAAATATTTTATGGACTGTTAAAAGTGACCTAATATTTAAGCACTATAAAAAACAGTTAAAACTTCAACATTTTCATTTTTGTGCATCTAAAACATTGACCTTGAGATCCCTTAAAATACACTCATGATGTAAGAATAGTCTCGAAACACTCCAACATATTTATTGATCCTGTCCACTCATCAAACCTTACTGGCAAGCTGTACATATCCTTATCCATCAAGTCTTTGAATCCTGGATCCCATACACTCCTAAAACATATCTCTTGTGCTTAGCCCCTCTTGATTTCTGTAAAATGTCCAAGCTCCTGCTGTCACACATTATTACGATAGCCTGATGTTTAGTGGCACTTAAATTGAAACAGCGGGAGCCTCCCTCTTTGACGGAACTTCATGCTTCAGGATGTCCAAAGGATGGAATATTTAACAGCCGCCTCAAAGTGTCACTAAACCTACATCATAAAAAATGATCAATAAATGGTACATTACATGCTGTTCACACTCACTCACTAAGAGATTCGTTTTCTGTATTCTGCAAAAACCTGCTTGATCCTGCTGCTCTCTATCTCCATTTTCTGTCCAAGCCCCCAAGTCAGCTAGGGATTTTGCAGAGCAGTGTTGGCAGCTCTGCACATGCTCAGTTTTCAGCAAATTTCTTTGCTGAGCATTTCCTCACTATCATATCTGAGCAGCTCATGTAACTATAGAATCACATATATGGGTGTATACACAGTGGTAAATGACAACCCATCCCCTCCCTCCTCCTCCATACCCACTAACCAGCTAAACACAATTGGGGTAGGATATTACATGTATATTAATGGAGGCTTCACTTCCCTCTTATTGTAAGAGAGAGGCTGGAGGGGTGTGACTGAAATCCACCCACACTATGTTATTTCTACAAAATATTATTTATTTATTTTTACTCTGTATTCCAAATGCTGTTTTTTTATTTTGAACATGTGACCAGCAGCAGAGGACTAGAAGATGCTCCTGCTTATGTTTCCCTGCAGACAGGCTGGGAAAGATCTGGGTCATGTGACAGCTGTATACTGATTTGGGAAAAAGGTACTTAGATTTTTTTTTTTAAATTAAAATAATTACAGTGCTATCATTCACATACAGAAATAGACGGGACAATGTAAATTAAACAGTGTGTGTTTAGTATCACTTTAAGGGACTCCCTTGACAAACATAATAAGGTTAGAGAGCTGTGGCATACCATAATACCCTCTCTGATAAGAGAGTGGTTGGTGGACCTGTGGATGCCATAATTTCACAGATAACATTGGATATCTTTTTTTTCATTCTTCTTTACTCTTGGTCTTCCCTTCTCTTCGTCTTGCATCCACTTTTATTCCCACTGAACACCTAATATACTATGCCAATTCCATACTCATATGCTCACTCTCTGTATACATTTATTTTTCTGTGTTACAATAGATCATTATACAATGTTACCTGGCTATTATGCCCCATGGCAGGGGTGCTCAACCCATGGCCTGAAGGTCAAATGTGGCCCGTGGAACTGTCTGATGTGACCCATGCTGCAATCCATCACCAAGTGCAAATCACCACTAAAGATGTAAACTTACCCTAACCATAGGACCCATTATTACAAACGTGCATGTGAATGAGCCCCACTGTCACATCTTCCTCGTCTAGATCTACAAAATCTCGGCTCATCAGCAATGAAGCAAGCATATACCAATGGATATAAAGAAAAAAGGGACCCGCCAATGGTGCAATAAAATCATGGGCATTTGTTCAATAAAGCCGTGAGAGAGCATCAATAATAAATGTCCAAAAAAAAAACAGCAAAATAGCAGGTTGTGGTGACTGAACGTATTCTCGCTCCTTTTTTGCTTTATATCCATTGGTATATGCTTGCTTCATTGCGGATGAGCTGAGATTTTGGAGATCTAGAGGAGGAAGACGTGATAGTGGGATAGAGGAGTTCAATTAATTTTCTTGTCTTGACTATTTACAAGGTTGGGGACAGTTTTTTGACCAAGATGTATTTAAAAAAACAAAAACAAATGAAATGGTTTCATCCTAATAGGGAGTTGTCACCATCCATCTTAGTTACAGTCTGCCCCCAAAAGCCAATTCCTCCGAATTAGGAGGAATTTCTCAAGTAAGGAGGATTTAGTTTCCCAGTCTGGCATATTGAAATGTAGATTTTTGGATAAGGGTACTCTGATGATTTCTTACAGCAATCCATTAATATGATTTCTGGGTTAAATGAGGCGTCCCTATTGGTTCAGAGGGAAAGGGAGAAACCCCTGCATAATGAACTAGAGTGGGCCTTTATTACTTCTTTTTCAAACCAGTTTAGGATGATTAAAAAATGAATTCAAACACACAGGAATATTATTAAAAATGATAAAGTGTTAGGGTCACACTTACCTGTTGTGCCTCTTATTATGTTTAGCAAAAGTTATACTTTGAGAAATAAAATTGCCCCTAATTTAGTGTAGAGACACACTCGTCCTGTAATGTTAAAGTGGTTGAAAAGTCTCCACAATAAACTCCCATGATAGGTTCTCTTATGGGGCAATAGTTATGGCAGTGTGTTTGATTTTCAGCAATATAATCTCTAAATACCTTTCGATCAGTCAATTGAAAGAAGGATCAAAGGATCGATTGAAGATAGGATCGATTGATCAGAGGAACTATCAGCCAGTTGATCACAGGAAGGATCAATCAGTCGATCGCAGGAAGGATCTTTCAGACGATCGCAGGCAGGATCAAAGTAAGGAAGGATCTTTGATTGATCAATGAAAGGATTGGTCGAAGGATGGTTCAATCGGTCGATTGCAGGAAGGGTCGGTCAGTCGATTGTTCATCCCTTGGGAAAGCAATAAAGTTGATTTAAAAAGTAAGTTACAGTGTAAAAAAAAGTTTTGAATAAAATAAATAATAAAATAATAAAAAAAAAATGTAAAGCGTATTTTCGCCCGGTGCTTATGTGTGAATGTGAATGCATACATAAGCCGTGCACGCATATGTAAACGGAGATCACACAACACTGCGAATATCAGAGTGAAAGCAATAATTCTAGCACCAGACCTCCTTTGTAACACTAAACTGGTAAACTGTAAAGGCTTTTAACCAGTTCCCTACCGACGTATAGTAAAATGACGTCGGCAGGGACTGGCCGTCGATCCGGGAGGACATCATATGACGTCCTCCGCTTCTTGCCGCTACTGCGGGCCCCGAGGGGCTCGTCTGCCGGGGGGTTGTGTCCCCCCCAGATCGGGGTAAAGAGCCAATAAAATTGGCTCTTTACCCCGTGACCGGCTGTGTCCAATCACAGCCGGTCACAAACGAGCCTCACGTGCACGCCGCTCGTGCGCGCCCCTGGGGGCGCGCAGCGCGGCGATCGGAGCTGAGGCTTGTCCCTCGGACAAAGCCCAGCTCCGATCCGTGTAAAGAGCCAATAGATTTGGCTCTTTACCACGTGACCGGCTGTGTCAATCACAGCCGGTCATGTGATGTAAACAAACTGCGGTAACGAGCTGTTACCGCGGTTCTCCCTGTCACACACAGATCGTGTGTGAGAGGGAGATTGCGGTAACAGCTCGTTACCGCTTACTGTACACCAAGCAC
Organism: Glandirana rugosa; assembly: GCA_018402905.1. NCBI lineage: Eukaryota > Metazoa > Chordata > Amphibia > Anura > Ranidae > Glandirana > Glandirana rugosa. The sequence goes on from BLSH010176427.1 coordinate 2,291,652, forward strand.
ACTGATCACCCCCCCAATAAAGAGGACCTGTCACCACCCCATCAGAGTACCTGTCACAGTCCATCAG
>BLSH010176427.1:2326745-2340703 GCA_018402905.1 Glandirana rugosa
GGTCGATAACAGTAATCATGTCACTGTCAGGTATAAAACATCGTGATTAACGACATAATCACAGTGACCAAGGGTTTTTCACAGTCAATCACAGGTTAAACAGACGACGTTATAGTGTCAAGGTGATATTCAACGACTAGTAGTGGTAATCATCAAATTTTTATATATATAAATATATGGTATCAAACATCTACGATATTGAAAATGCGTTTGGTTCCAATAAGAGAAATGTAAAAAATCAAATTGCTTCATCATGTTAGGCCAAAATGTACTCTGCTACATATTTTTTGGCTAAAAAGACACCCAAGCGTATATTGGTTTGCGTAAAAGTTATAGCATCTACAAACTATGGTATATAAATATATATATTTTTAAACTACTAATGGTGATGATCAGCAACTTATAGTGGAACTGTGATATTGCAGCAGACAAATTGGACACTAACTGACACTTTTTGGGAACCAGTGACACTAATACAGCAATTAGTGCTACAAAATATGGACTGTCACTGTACTAATGACAATAGCTGGGAAGGGGTTTACATAAGGGGCGATCAAAGGGTTAAATGTGTGCCTAGCCAGTAATTCAATGTAGTGCGGAGGTGCTTTTACTAATGAAGAGCATGGATCAGTGTTCCTGCGTTACATGAACACAGGATCCATGCCTTCCCAACTCACAGAATGGCAATCTGTCTTGTTTCATACGCAGATTGCCATTCTTTTTGTGTACCGAAGCATCGGTGGGTGCTGGCGGACATCAATTCTGCCGTACCCGCCGATCAGCTTCTGCTGTGTAGAATCACAACGGGAGTGGGCCACCAGAGGCGCGCATGCACGCCCCAGGCCAATTAGTGTCTGAACACATACTAGCATACTAGGTAGGTGTTCTGGCACAGAGCGACCACCCTGCCACAGTAAATGTACAGTGGGCGGTCCGCAAGTGGTTAATGCTGCACTTAATTTGCCGCCCCCCAATGTGTTCTCTTGGTCCTACAGGTGTATCCATCCATTGATTCAGTGTTTTTTTTTTTGTTTTATTTTATGTTACTATGGCTCAAAGCGCAGAATTCACTTGTCACTGACCACCCTGGAGCTCCCTTTCATTGACAGTTCTCTAAATTTTGCACAAGATTTGCTGAGCCTTAATGAATCAAACCTGTGCAAATTCGCCCATCGCTAATCCAAAGGTTGAAAAGCTAGACCATAAATAGGAGCATAAAGCTCATATCTTTTTCAAAGCCAATAATATTTTAGGTAAGAGTTTCTTTAGATATGACACCTTTGGGGTAAAATTGTATGCCCTGTTTTGAACAACGAACAATAATAACTCAGTGCCCTGTCCCCAGCATCCTGCAGGCATCGCTGTATAACTTGTCATCTGTGTGGCTCTGCATCTGGGGAACTCAGCACAATCACTGACTACACATTTAATCGGAATTCATTACTGTTCCTCTTTTAATTGACTGTTCCTAAGCATGCAGTGCAATCAATTTGTAGCCTAATAATAACCGCTTTAACATAATACCTCTGCGGTGCTGAAGGCACCAAAAGCACCCACGTGGTAAGTGGAGCTTTATGAAATTAGTACACCCATGCACGGCTTTGTATACAAATTACATTTTTTTGTTCTTTAACTAAAGGTTTAATGAAAGGAAGTTCTGAGCCGCAAGGCCTTCTAGATCTGACTATTACATACATGCATTGTTTACTAAGAGAGGCCATGAAACACTATATAATTATTGAGGATGTTGGTATGCCACAGCTGGAAACTGTTTCTATATCTCCTCTACAAAAAGCAGCAAATGGCTGAAAATCTCTTTATTTTTTTGGTCCATCTGAAATGGACCTTTAGTTGGAAAGGGCTCTAACTATAAAGAGAAAACCACATGAAATGATTTGCCAAATAAATGATGGGGTAGGCTATTATTGTGTAGGCAGAATAATTATCATGTAACTGGTTAATGATTCATATGATGAACATGGAAAGCCCAGAAGCTCTTTATCAACAAAGAAAAGCTCCAGAAGGAGTGCAGAAGTATGTACAGGATTATTATGCCCTATAGTCTGATGGGCACAGTAGTTATAGCATACCTCCCAACATTTTGAAATGGGAACAAGGGACATCTTTTAGCATCTATTAGCAAATGTATGTACGCATAGGACACACCCCCTGCCACGCCCCCATTAAAGGTGAATTATACAGAAAAAAGGATTAGTTAAACCCACAAGCACTTTTTAACCACTATTATTCCTTTACCTGCTTTTAAAATGTACAAGCAATTTAGAAATTGGTTGAAAGGTTTAGCACTGAGAAACACTTTTTTTTATGTAATCTTTATTTAAAAGTTTTCGGGTACAAAAGTATAGAAGACATGAGAATAAAATAGAAGCATGTTATAAGCAATATCCATATCAATAACATTTACACGTTTAAACATAGGGGGGGGGAAAGGAGATGAAGGGGGGGGGGGGTAGAGGTCTGCCATGTTACTATGCATATCTTTTTTTTTTTTAACAAAAACTTTATTCAAGTTTCAATCAGGATGACAGTACAATAGCAGTGGTGCATAGGTTATACATAGATTAAGTCAGGCAAAAGGCAATACTAATTTCAGTGTGCATTAGGGATCATTTCAGGTGAAAGACATTCCATTGCATACATAGGAAGTCAGTTGGTTTTAACAGCAAATACTGACATTTCATAGAGGTGCGTGGCCTGCGGCCCATCTCCCAAAAGAGAGACAAAGAAAGGTGGGGATGTGGAGAGGGGTGGGTGAGAAGATGGGGGCAAACCAAGTAGTCAAGAAATAGAGAGGGAGTGGAGCTTGAAAGAAGAAGAGGGGGGAGAAGGGAAAAGAAGAAGGGGTGGAAAAGAGGGGGGAGGGAGAGGGAAGAGAGCAGGACATGGCCTAAAGACCAGAAGAGGTTGGGGTGGAGAGAGGGGGCCCAGAGAGGGGGAAATACAACAAGGACCAGCAGCGCAACTCTTTAACCCCTCAATCTAATCCCAGTTTGCGCCTAGCAACCCAGGCTGCCCATACCTTATCAAACTTCCTGGGGCAGTACCTACCAAGATAAGTCAGCTTATAGAGAGGCAAAGCCGTGTCTATTAGGGCCTGCCACTGCTGTACTGTAGGGGGCAGTGGTTTGTTCCACTGTAGGATAATAGCCTTACGGGTGTAGAAGCTGGAATAGAACACAAACAATTTTTTGGCACGAGGGGCCTCCAGAGTGTCACAGATTCCCAGTAGAGGGGGATGGGGTCAAGAGGGACATTCAATCGCCCTGTCTCGTTTACAATCTGCACTACCTCTTTCCAGTATGGCTGGACGTGTGGGCACAACCAGACCACATGGAAGAACGTTGCGCCCTCCATCCCACACCTATTGCAGGTCGAACTATGGTCAGGGTATATCCTGGCTAGTCGATCAGGGGAGTAGTATGTTCTGTGCAGAAATTTTAGTTGCGTATATCTATCCCTAGCCGAGATCATCAGGGGTATGAATTGCTGGATACCCTACTCCCAATCATCGTCAGCCAACACTGGGATATCCTGTTGCCAGGCTGTGCACAGCCCAGAAACCCTGGAGGTGTCCATGCCTACCAGAAGAGAGTACATGGCTGACAGCGGTCTATCTCCCCCCGAGGAACCTAGTAGCATCTCTGCCACCGTCGCCTCCAGCACAATGGGGCGTGGGAACTGAGATCTGTAGGCATGCCGCAGTTGTAGAAACCGGAAAAACATATGGTTAGGTAGATTCTTGCGTAACTTAAGTGCATCAAAGGTGTACAAGACCCCATCATGAACTATATCCTCTAGTGTGGTAATGCTATACTGAGCCCAGACGACAGGGTTTAGTATAGTCCTGAAGTGAGGGAGTCTCGGATTGCCCCATAGTGGAGTCTGTGGTGACCAGGTCCGCTCGTTCTGATTAGAATGAGGCCCCCAAAATATTAGATTCCTTAGCTCAGCATATGAACCCAACAACGCTGCCTGAAGGGTCAAGGCCGGGTTAGCCGGCTCCTCAGCAATAGTATTTTACGAAGCTAGGGAGCGCGAGACCGCCGAGAGAGGTGGGTAACTATAATAACGACCTGACTATTCTGAGGTTTTTACAGTTCCATATGAAGTAGGAGATGATCCCTTCCAATTTGGCAAAGAAGGAGAGGGGTATCGTTACTGGCGTGTGTCGGAATAGATATAGAAATTTGGGGAGTACCGACATTTTTATTAGGTTAACGCGGCCCACCAGGGATAAGGGCAGCGATTTCCAGGCAGAACATTTACGGGTCAGGGATGCCACCACTGGAGCCAGGTTGAGGGCCACTTAGTTGGATAGGTCTCTATGTATCTCAACCCCCAAATATTTGAATCGGGAGACTATCTGCAGGGGGGCCCGGCCAGGATCAATACTAGCCTTCACCTCAATACTAGGTGAAGGGCAAAGAGGACAGATTTCCCCCAGTTGATGCGTATGCCCGAAAAACGCCCGAAAGTGTCAAGAATGGAAAGCGACGCATCTAGTGAGACTTTGTCGTTACGGAGATATAGGAGCGCATCATTGGTGTAGAGGGATATTTTCTTGTGTCGAGGGTCAACCACGATACCCCCCACCCGTTCCAAGGACCTCAGCAGAATGGCTATGGGCTCAATTGCCAGCGAAAGAGGACAGCCCTGCCTTGTGCCCCTCTGAAGGTCAAACGATGAGGAGAGGGTCGCTCCGGTTCTCACCTTGGCCCTATGGAATTTATAGAGGGCCATAATCCAGGCTATATAGTTGGGATCAAACCCAAATCGCCTGAGGACTTCCCACAGGTATCCCCACTCCACCGAATTGAACACTTTTTCGGCGTCAAGGGAAGCCACAACATCGGTCAGAATGAGGACCTCCCCAGATGCCAGCAGGGTTAAGGTTAATGTCGGTCCCTTTACCCGGCATGAACTCCGACTGGTCCTCGTGCACCAAGGACAATATAACCTCATTAAGTCTTCCAGCCAACACCTTCGCTAGGACCTTAGCGTCAGCATTTATTAGCGAAATAGGGCGATATGAGGCACATAGCTCCGGGTCTTTGCCCGGCTTAGGAATCACAATTATTATTGCCTCAGCCATGAAGGCGGGTAAGGCGCCCGCCTCCAAAGATCGGCAGAGCGTGTCATGAAGTTTGGGTGCCAGCTGTTCAGAGTACTGCTTATAGAACTCGGGTGGAAGGCCATCCAAACTGGGGGTTTTCCCGGCCTGGAGGGCACCCAGGGCCTGTTGGATCCCTTTAAGGGTAATAGGACTGTCCAAACATTCACGGGCCTCATCTGTCAGGGTGGGAAAGTCCACCCGGTCCAGGACCTCACCCAGCTCCAAGTTCGAGTAGTCCACCCTAGAGGAATATAGAGCGGCATAATAAGCTGCAAACCTAGCGTTGATAGCCGTGGGGTCAGAGATCACCCCCCGTTCCCATCTTTGATACGGGCTATGTGAACGGCCGAGTGCAGCTCCTTAGAGAGCCATGCCAGAAGTCTGCCTGTCTTTTCCCCCTGTTCGAATATTCGCTGCATCTGGGCTAGCTGCCTTTTTTTAGCTTTATTGACCCTCAGCAAGGACACCTCCCTATAGGCCATTTGCATATCTAACACTGTTACAGGGTTTCTCGTGGCCACATATTGGGCCTCGAGCTCCACTGCTCTGCTTTCAGTTTCCTCAAGATTAATTGCGGTGTCCCTCCTCGTCCGAGCAATAGAGGATTGATATGTCCCCCGCACACTGGCCTTGAAGGCGTCCCACACAAAGTCTGAGCCTGCAGATCTGTCATTCGTCCTCCAGTAGTCAGCGATATGTCTCTCCATTTCAAAGTCAATAGCTGGATCAAAGAGCCAATAGCGCGAAAGCCTCCAGATCCTGTCGGAGGGTGGGGTGAGCGTCTGAAAGCTACACAGCATTGGCGCGTGATCTGATATGCCCCTAGGGAGTATGGCTACCTCTCTAACATGCGCTAAAAGCCCCCCTGAGACATAGACCTGCAATCCGTATAGGGTAGCCCACCTAGACAGAGGTGAATCCGCATCCGGACCCAGGCAAAGTCTGTCCATAGCCGGGCACGGAGTCATGTTGAAATCACCCGCAATCATAATATTATCCGTATTATAGGTGGAGAGGATCGGGATCAGGGTCTTGAGCAGTGCAATAGTGGCAGGCGGGGGAACATATATACCCACTAACAGCATTTCAATCGTATAAAGCACAATATGTAGAATAACATATCTCCCCTCGGGGTCGAGTCTGACGCCCAACACCTCACACGCCAGAGATTTATGAATCAGTACACTCACCCCCCCTGGCGTAGCACGAGTGTGTTGCGTGATAATGGCCATCCATCCAGGGCCTCGTTAGCGACATGGTCTTCGCACCCACCAGGCTGGTCTCCTGCAGGATGCGCAGGTGCATATTATATTTTTTGAGGTAGGTCATGACCAGGGAACGCTTGATTTTATCATTAAGGCCCCTCACAGTCTTTGATATTTACCTAATAAGAGCCATGGGGTGAGTGTAAAGATAACAGGCCAGAGGCACCGGACCCCCTCCCCGACCCCGAAGGCAAGCCTTACTATGCATATCTAATCTTGGGATCGGGGTCAAGGTGGGAGAGTGGGGCTGCAGTAACAGCGGGTGCCACCCAGTCCTGGACTGTCGGTCCCTTTGGATCTAGGTAGCCCCCCAGGGATATGACAGAGCCTATGCAGCCAAGCTCCCATGCCACTAACCCTGACTTCTGAAGACATACAAAATCTACTTGGCCAGGCGGCACTAAGATAGAAAATATAAGATGGGTAAGGGTTTACTCAGCAAAATTCACATCATTGAATTATTAGAAATAGTTTCTCACATAGGGTCTGTGGCTCCTGTATTGTCAGCCACATGTGTGGATGGGAAACACTTTTTGAAAGATAAATAGTGCATTTTCTAAACAACTATATAGGCCTCCAATCCCAGAAGATGCCAGTTTTGGGGAAGCACGTTGGGAGGAGCTAGAGTGACGCCATCACGCAGGAGCCATGGTTCCATGGCCATGCTCTGTTACATTGTGATTTATTGCTGGATACATGTAAGCACATTTTTATCTTTTAATAAAAAAATATTATTTTAGCTGTATTACTCTATGTGGCTTCTCCTTCTTATATTTAATATGCATTGCTACTGATTGTGTGGACGTGGAGTAAGATACCAGACCTACACTCCAGCAGTGGGGACACTGTAGCTGTATCTTTCTGATGGGGTCACTTAGCTAATCGGATGCCTGATGGTGAGAGTGTTGGCTATCCAGGAGAGATGTTTAGCGCTGTTTGATATCTATCATTTAAGATTCCCCACATCTGGGAAGCGGTCAACCATATATTTTTGAAGACCACCCTATTTGCATTGGAGCACTTTAAATATGTTTGGAGCACTGAGCAATTTGGACGCACTTGGATATATCACGATCTAATATGAATTCATTATTAATGATGGACTTTTTTGATTGCATGGCCATTTATTTTGCCCGTTAATACATTTTAGTAATGCACGTGAATTTATTAAATTAATTTGTATGCAATTTGGTATATATAATATTTTGTTTCACTGGTTGGTTATCAGATTTAAAGGGTCAGCACACTCTTTTTTTCACAATATAGATCAGACCAAAATGAGGGGAAAATGAGAGGGAAAAAGAGACAGAGGGACAGTTGGAAGCTATGGTTATAGATTGCTTTATTACAACATCAGACATCCATAAAACATGTGCAGCCTTCTGAGTAGGGATGAAACCCGAACATTATGGGGCGTTCGCGGCAACTTAGAAAAAAGTGTTAAAAATAGACAAAAAATCAGAAATAATAGATAGCTAACTAGATAGTTAGACATCTAAAATATATCTGTCAGTTAGTGCAGACACGTTAGTGTAGGGAAAAAAAAATACATATATATATATACACAGTCTAGTATATATATATATATATATATATATATATATATATATACGCACAGTGTACTATATATCAGTGTGCACTGTACATACGGTATATAGTCCACTTGACGTGGTGTATAAAAATATATACAGACTAAGGACACCCCCAGGCACAATATTTAAAGGAATCTTTCATTTTTTTTTCACTTTAAGCATTATTAAAATCACTGCTCCTGAAAAAACGATTGATTTAAAAACTGTTTTTTATTGATACATGTCCCCTAGGGCAGGACCCGGGTCCCCATACACTTTTTAGTGCAATAACACTGCATATAAGCCTTTAAAATCAGCACTTTTGATTTTTCATGTTTGTGTCCCATAGACTTTAATGGTGTTCAGATGTTCGCCCTGAACTTTTTGTCTGTTCGCATGTTCTGGTGAGTATATCATAACAGGAACAGGAACTAACTTGTACGTAGGGTAGAAAGTATTATGCATAAACAAGTCTAAATAATGGCATCTACAGACCAGGGGAGCACACGGAGGACTGCAATGTGTAGTAGATAAGCCAAGTAACAAGCAAACGTATATGGAGTTCTGAAGCAGATCAAGATCTGAGAAGGCAGCAAAGAATGCTAAAATGTAGTGCAGGTCAATGCCCTTGACAGGTAGTACCAGTCATAAAAACAAATGACAAGATAAGGCTAGAGTAGTCAACAAATTTTGAAGAGATTTTGTGGAATTTCTTTTTTATTTCCTTTCTTTAAAAGTGAGGGAAATGCTCTCTTAGATAGTTGTCACCTTAAATCCTTCACCTTTTTCTTGCAAGTAGGTCAACCTCAATATGTACCAAGGACCACTAGGCCCTCCAGCAACCTGAGACTAACACTAGTGAAACTAGTATCTCTTTTAAATGATCAATAAAGGTCACATTGTTAAAATCAGTAGATAGTTCATACTCACTCAGTCACTATGGGATTGGTTTTCTGTATTCTGCAAAAAAATCTGGTTGATCCTGCTGTCCTTTATCTCCCCCTCCTGTCCATGCCCCCACCGCAGTTAGGGATTTTGCAGAGCAGTGTTGGCAGCTAGTGCACATGCTCAATTTTTGGTGTATTTCTGCCCTGAGCATTTCCTCTCTATCACATCTGAGCATGTGACTATAGAGTCACACATGTGGATGTATACACAGTGGTAAATGGCAGCCCACTACCTCCCCCCTCCTCCATGTCCACTAAAAAGCTAAACACAATGGGGGTGGAATATTATATCTTGCTTGATGAAGACTTTACCTCCCTGTTATTCTAAGGCACAGGCTGGAGGGGTGTGACATAACCTGTGACTGGAAAAAATCCGCCCACACGATGGTATTGCCAAAATAATATAGATTTTTGATTTTTTTTATTATCTTAACCACTTGACCACTGGGCACTTAAACCCCCTTCCTAACCAGAACGATTTTCAGCTTTCAGCGCTCTCACATTTTGAATGACAATTACTCAGTCATACTACACTGTGCTCATATGACATTTTTGTCCTTTTTTTCACACAAATAGAGTTTTCTTTTGGTGGTATTTAATCACCGCTGGGTTTTTTCTTTTTTGCGCTATAAATGAAAAAAGACTGAAAATTTTGTAATTTGTATTTTCTGTTATAAAATGTTGCAAATTAGTAATTTTTCTTCATACATTTTGGACAAAATGTATATTGCTACTTATCTTTGGTAAAAGTAACCCAAAGTAGTGTATATTAGTTGGTCTTTGTGAATGTTAGAGAGCCTACAAGCTATGGTGCCATTCACTGAAAATTGATCACACCTGATGTACTGATTACTGATGGCCTATCTATTTTCTGGAGAACCTAACAAGCCAGGAAAGTACAAATACCTCCCAAATGACCCCTTTTTAAAAATTAGACAGTCCAAGGTACTTAGTAAGAGGCATGGTGAGTTTTCTGAAGTTGTAAATTTTTCCCACAATTCTTTGCAAAGTGAAGATTTTTATTTTTATTTTTTTCATACATTTTTCATAATAACAGGTTATTTTTCACACACAGCATATGCATACCACAAATTACACCCCAAAACACATTCTGCTAGTCCTCCTGAGTATGGCGATACCACATGTGTGAGACTTTTTCACAGCCTAGCCACATACAGAGGCCCAACATGCAGGGAGCACCCTCAGGTGTTCTAGGAGCATAAATTACGCATAAGATTTCTTGACTACCTATCACAATTGTGAAGGCCCTGGAGCACCAGGACAATAGTAACAATTACCCCATTTTGGAAAGCAAACACCCCAACATATATTTTAGGAGGCATAATGAGTTTTATGAAAATGTCATATTTTTCCACAAGTTTTGGGAAAATGTGGAAAGAAAATGAAAACATACTTTTTCTTATACAAAGTTCTCCAGTTATACAATATTTCTAACACATAGCATGTACATAACAAACATTTCACCCCAGAATATATTCTGCTACTTGTCCCGAGTATGGTGGTACCACATGTGTGAGGCTTTTCCACAGCCCAGCCACATACAGAGGCCGAACATGCAGGGAGCACCATCAGGCATTCTAGGGACACACATTTCAAATCTAATTTGACTACCTATCAAACTTTTGTGAGGCACTGATGGGCACTGTAGTGGCATGGATGTGGATGGATGAGCCAGGGATGGAGCATGGATGTGGACAGATGAGCCAGGGATGGAACATGGATGTGGACGGATGAGCCAGGGATGGAGCATGGATGTGGATGGGTGAGCCAGGGATGGAACATGGATGTAGACGGGTGAGCCAGGGATGAAACATGGATGTGGATGGATGAGCCATGGATGGAACATGGATGTGGATGAATGAGCCAGGGATGGAGCATGGATGTGGATGGATGAGCCAGGGATGGAACATGGATGTGGATGGATGAGCAAGGGAGGGAGCATGGATGAGCATGAATCTGGATGGATGAGCCAGGAATGGATGGATGAGCCAGGGATGGTGCATGGATGAGCTAGGGATGGATGGAAGAGCCAGGGATGGATGGATGAGCCAGGGATGGATGAACCAGGGAAGGAGCATGGATGAGCCAGGGATGGGTGAGCCAGGGATGGATGAGCCATGGATGGGTGAGCCAGGGACTGGGTGGGCCAGGGACGGGTGAGCCAGGGGCTGGGTGAGCCAGGGACAAGTGAGCCATGGATGGGTGAGCCATGGATGGGTGAGCCATGGAAGGGTGAGCCATGGAAGGGTGAGCCAGGGATGGGTGAGCCAGGGACTGGGTGAGCCAGAAACTAGGTGAGCCAGGGATTGGGTGAACCATTGATTTGGTGAGCTGGGGACGGGTGTGCCAGGGACAGGTGAGCCAGGGACGGGTGAGCCAGGGACTAGGTGAGCCAGGGACGGGTGAGCCAGGGACGGGTGAGCCAGGGACAGGTGAGCCAGAGGCAGGGTGAGCCAGGGATGCATGGATGGATGAGCCAGGGATGCATGGATGGATGAGCCAGGGATGCACGGATTGATGGGCCAGGGATGCACGGATGGATGGGCCAGGGATGCACGGATGGATGGGCCAGGGATGCATGGATGGATGAGCTAGGGATAATGAACCAAGGATGTATGGATGTGCTAGGGGTGGGCAGTGGCACAGATCAGCGCTGTGGGCACTTCACATCCAGCACACAGCGCTGCTGCACCCGCTCCCTCCTCACACACTGTGCGATCGGTGCGAGGAGAGGGGAGAAGCCATACTGGACATGCTCCGGTTTGTGTTCACTCCATCCATTGGACAGAGTGATCACGTGGTAAAGGGCCACTGTCATTGGCCCTTTACCCCGATCTAGGGGGCGCGCGGGAGCGCGATTCCGGGAGGACGTCCATGGACGCCCTCCCAGAATAATCCGACTGCACTGTAGATGTCTTTCGACTATAGCGCGGTCGGCAAGTGGTTAAACATGTGACCAGCAGCAGAGAACTAGAAGGTCCTTTGCCACTGTTTACCTACAGACAGGTTGGGAAGGAGCTGGGTCATTGTATATTGATTAGGAAAAAGGTACTTAGATATTTTTTATTACAATAATTACAGTGCCACCATCCACATACAGAAAGAGGAGGGACTGGAGAGTGCAAAATCTGGTGCAGCTCTGCATAGAAACCAATTAGCTTCCATTTTTTTTTGTCAAAGCTTAAATGAACAAACTAAAGTTAGAAGCTGATTGGTTACCATGCACAGCTGCATCAGATTTTGCACTCTCCATTCTTAGTAGATCAACTGCACTGTGTGTTTAGTATCACTTTAAGCAAATGCAGAGGTGCCGGCATGTGTCTCTACTCATATGCACCATCAGATGTGTTGAAGGTGGTAGCGAAAGGTAACAGCCTTTTTCATAACTTTATATACTGTATATATGTTTTTTCTGAGATTTTCAAATAAGTGTGAAACAGGGTGACAATGGTAAACAGTTGTCACACCATAAGACCCCTTTCACACTAAGGGGTTTTACAGGCATTTTTGCGCTAAAAATAGGGCCTGTAAAGAGCCTGTAAACTGCCTCTTCTGCAGCCCCACTGGGGCAGTGCGCTTGCAGGACAGGAAAAAAAGTCCTGGAAGAAGCATCTTTGGGGCGGTGCGGGAGTGCTGTATACACCGCTCCTTTACCACCCACGCCATTGAAATAAATGAGCGCTGCTTTCAAATCGCTTTAAAAGCGTTTTGAAAGCAGCACTAAGCAGGTGTTTTTAACCCCTTTTTAACCCCTTCTGTGGGGTTAAAAGTGCCCCACTAGCGGCGCCAAAGCTATAACAGCAGTAGTGCACTGCTAAAACTAGCAGGGCTTCACCGCTACCACCCTATCCGCCCCAATGTGAAAGAGCTCTTAAAGGAAGTGCCCAAATGAGAATCTTCCAGGCAGGGTGACCAATAAAATAATAATAAGAGATCTAGAGGAGGCACGCACAGCTGTACCAAAATTGAAAAAAAAAAAAAAAAATACAAGATGCCACAGAGAGAGGAATCCTGTGATTCAGATAGAGGTGGGGCAGCTTGAGGGTGTAAATCTGCAGAATGGCACTATGGTTCATGATACAGCCAAAATATGGATATAACATAAAACATGTTTAGGAAGGTGGAATAACCCTTTAGACCCCTTCACACTCAGTCGCTTTTCAGATGCTTTTGCGCTAAAACTAGTGCCTGAAAAGCTCTGAAAACTGCTTCCCAATCATTTCAATGGATGCTTTCACACTGGGACGGTGCACTGGCGGCGCGGTGAAAAGAAGTCCTGCAAGCAGCATCTTTGGAGCATGTTTGAAATGCTTAAAAAAGCGCCTCAAAGACTCCCCTCTCCTTTGAAATGAATGGGAAGCGCTTCAAAAGTGCATGAAAAATGCACGAAAAGAGCTTAAAAAAGGCCACAAAATGTTTGTTTTTTGTCACGTGACCATAAATAAGTGCACCACTAACACTGCAAAAGCGCCCAACGTTTTGCGGGCAGTTTTTGCAGTGCCTGAGTGTGAAAGGGGTCTTAAAGCGGAGTTCCACCCATTTTTTTAACATTGTCTGCCCTGCATGCTCTTATCTCCTAGTTTTCACAATGGCAATTTTTTTTTTTTTTTAATGCTTGCAAATACCTTTATTTTGGAGTTATTTGTGACTTCCGCCCCTTCCTAGCCTAGGCGATTACGTCACTAGGCGATTTGCAAGGGTTCCTGGGATAGCAGCATCATGTATCCCAGCAGTCTTTGCGAATCGCCTACTGACGAAATCTCGCGGTATTTACAGACAGTAAATGACGCGAACGTGTCTGATTGACAGGTTGCTATAGCAATGGGGCGGGACCTTCCGCCGACGCCGACATTGCTATGGCAACCTGTTAGGAAGACGGAGAGCCGTGCAGTGGCATTACTGCGCATGTGCGAAAATGTGAGGAAATCCCGGAAACGAAGACAGGAGGGCTTCGGATGCCCACAGCTAAAATGGAACCTGCCTGCTTCCGAGATCAGTAAGTAAAAAACTATTTTTAAAG
>BLSH010176427.1:2345275-2384913 GCA_018402905.1 Glandirana rugosa
ACAGGTTATGTAAACTGAATCGTCCGGACGTGAAAAGAGATCTACCTAAATTAAGTAATAAAAGTGTAACGGGACACTAGTGGTGTTATCAGTGATAACTTATCACACTACGACTAGACTCAAGGTCGTGGAACCTGTCGTTAATCAAATCGAACGTCTTGTCGTCGTTAGTTCGGGTCTGAACGATTTTAGAATATATTATACTATAAGTTACATATAACCGAGATTCCACTTGTTGACGTGGACATCAAATTTTGTTTAAAGGACTTATTTAACACGTAAAACCAAAACAACGTTAGTTGACTTAAACCACTAATTTTACATCCGACTATAAAACCCGAACGATTTTTGAAATGTCCGGGTCCGGGTCCGTGCCACGGACACCCGAAAGTTCGGTACGGACCCGAACGTTACAGTCCGGGTTCGCTCAACACTAGTTAGGACCAATGCAGAGCAGTTTTTAAAGAAAAAATGTTTAGGGGACTGGAACTCCGCTTTAAGATATTTTTTTTCTTTTCATGGCAGCTATTAGTTAGAAGGTGGTTGGGGCAAAACTAAAAAATATCAGCCTACATTTTAATCACCAAATTCAGTTGATTGCAACAAAACCAAAATGCACAATTTATTCAGGAAATTTGTTTTAAACTACAGGTGCAGTTGTTCACCTTAGAGCCAATATACATTGAATATCATATTATATAAGATTTTAGCAAGTCTGGGCTTGATTGCTGCTGTTCTGCAAGCTAAACTAATTGCTGTCCAAGGTGCTGGAACTCAGATCAGCATCACACTATTCAATAGTGACTATTGTGGTGATCACAGGGCAATGTGAAAATAATGAATTAAATCCATCTAGAGAAAAGTGCAGGCCTGCTAAGTCAAATGTATTGGACACTTTGGAGCACTGAAAAGACCATATTATAATTAAAGAGACCCTGTCCTCTAGCCCATTCAGGATAAAGTGACTAGGTATATTAAAGGTCTACCCTCACCACCTTATTATCAGATTTACCCACTATGTCAGGAACATGGTGCCAGCTGTCAGGCTATTGTGCGGGCATGTGTGTATAAACATGCACATTTCTGTGGGCACAGAAGATGGACTACACATACAGTACATCAGTGTTCATATGTATGAGTGTGCATCAACCGCTACCAAGTGGCCTTTTTAAACTTGAACTCTGCACAAGGTCTTTGCTGAATGGTTTCGTTCCTGTTACCCAGCTTCCGATGCTCATCTTGATCCTGTTATTGACCCGGCTTCCCCTCTAACCTTGCTCTCAGATTCTCATTGTCTGCTCATGCTCATTGTCTGCCTCTGCTACAGTCGACCCCGGCCTGGACCTCTGACCACACTTCTGCCTAGTGACTCTGTACCTCACTGCCTGCTCTGTACCTCGCTGATGACTTCTGCCTGTTCCTGGCACTGATTATGCTTACGCCCTGTTATACC
Source organism: Glandirana rugosa (assembly GCA_018402905.1). NCBI lineage: Eukaryota > Metazoa > Chordata > Amphibia > Anura > Ranidae > Glandirana > Glandirana rugosa. The sequence goes on from BLSH010176427.1 coordinate 2,346,729, forward strand.
TACACTCGGCTATCAATTGACCAAGTATGGGACTTAACTCTACCTTTAAAAGAGGAATATGAGTTGTTTTTTTTCTTCAGAATCATACTTAACTAGGTAGAGATTGATGCTGTATCTGACCCATGCCTCCTGGTGCAGGGAGCTGGTGATTGTCAGTCACCACTGTCTGCTCTGCCCCCCTCGCTCACTGGAGCGCTGTGCTTTGGAGGGGACGGGAGTGGTCAGATCCTGACTTGTCCACGCCTAGACCGGCTCCGTGATGTCAGCCGACAGCGGGCTTCAGCCCGCTGTCTGCTGAAAATAGGTCACAGGAATGCAGAATGAACTGCACTCCTGTGATCCACATGAGAAGTACAGCCAAACAAGCTTTTGCTGTATATCTCCTCTACCTGGTCTTGTCATCTCCATGGTGCATCACCGGCTGTACGTCTGCTTGTCCTTTGCCAGCATTCCCACATTCCTGCTCACGGTTTCTACACTTTGGCACTTTTGCCTTTCCTTCTCCCCTGCAGACCCCATCTAAACATCAAGGGAAGGGTTGCTTGGACGTGAACTGTGCAAGAGACCACCCTTGTCATCTCAGGCGTCATGTTGCTCCTACATCCCTGAAAACACAGGCATCATTTTTCAAGTCCTTGCAATGTACATGGATCACCCAGAAGGGATTGCTTTTTGCTAAACAAAAATGGAGTTACACTTTAAAAAACTGTGCAACTCAATCCCAGCCACTGTATGTTTCATGCAGCTTTTGACTTTGGCAGTCAGATAAGGCAACATTTAAAAAAAAATCTGAATAAAACCTCATCATCTTTTTAGAATCTGACACGAGTGGCTCGCCAAACAGATTGATATGACTCTTCTGCTGAGAAGCAATTTCCCCTCCAAATCTGGCCAATGAAATGATGATGCAAATCACAAGGAATAATACATAAAATGTTATTTTTTGAGCAAACGTTGGAAAGATTCCTACTGCTAAAGGGCAGTTTGGTAGCGAATGCCATCTGTTTTTCCACAGATCATATCTTGCTCTGTGTGGGCCTAATTAAACAACAATTTGTGTGTGACCTGGCAGCTTCAAGAGAGAATTACATTTTGTTTAGAGATGCGGAGAGAGGGCTCTCTGCTAGGCGGCTGGCATTTTGTGACTTTTGACCCGTGCTTATTACAGGCAAGGTAGCCGAGCCTATGTGCATGTCTAAGGTAGGTAAATGTAATCTGAAACAATGAGTGAGCACGACTATCCATTGCGCTATTCGGCACTAGGTACACTTGAACGTATTGAAATAAAAAAATCAATTTTTGTTTAAGTACCTTGAAGAGTAGTCAACCTGCACATGGCAGTAACTTAAGAGATTGCTTTCACCGGAGACTGATTGATAGGTCAAGAAATGTTATTTTTTTTCCTTCCACTATTGAAGTTTAACGGGGTTCTTTCTTTATACCTGAGAACTGAAAAGAGTTATTACAATAGAATGGAAAATTTTTCAGTAAATGAGGAAAAGGTTATGATGAAGTTGAACAGGAGTCAGAAAATGGGATGTGAATTATTGACTGAAGTAGTTGGCTTGTGATCTTGCTTAAGTTTGTAGAATGAAGATTCAGCAAATGAGACCTAGGGAGTCGATATTTGGGGGACTATCTACCCAAAAATAACAGGTGGGGGAATGACTCTCTGTTCTCGAAAGCATTGTAGGTGCATGGGGAAATGACATGGCGATTGCTGTGTAAATGTCATACTTTAATGCTTCACTCTTTTCCTACAACAGCATGTGAAAACTCTTCCTTTGTGTTAAAGTGGATGTGAACCTTAACAAATGCAATTTAGTATGATAAAGCAATATGTATCATACAATATCATATTTTCAGAGATGGGTGCAGGTGTGAGCAGGAATAAGAAACAGCTGTAAGTGATCAGTGTGGTAGGCCGTGAGGAGGCAATATGCCATCTCCTCAAGGCCTGTTTTAACCCTGTAAACATAGACCCACAATGTAGACCCCGCAAATGTGCAATTTGCATGGGGTTTCAGGGCATTTTCAGTGCAGCCCCCACTTGAATAAGTTGCAAATGGCAGCAGTACCGCTCAATGAATTTAACCACTTGACCTCCAGAAGATTTACCCCCATGACCAGGCCATTTTTTGCGGTACAGCACTGCGTTACTTTTACTGACAATTGCGCAGTCATGCAACGTTGTACCCAGTGGTGTATTTAGGTTTTGTGCTGCCCTAGGCCCAACTAAACTCATGCACCCCCGTCACTGCCCATTTTATGGGGGTTGCCCGTTGCCCCCCCCCCCCATGACAGTAGCAAGTGCTGCGCTATGGCAAACCGGCCGCGGGAGGCTGTATATGTGCGGGAGGCGGCCGTGGGATCGGTCGGGGTGGGGGGGTTTGTGCGCAAAGTGCCACCCTAGGCCTGGGGTTTGCCGGCCTAGGCCAAGACACAACACTGGTTGTACCTAAATAAAATGTATGTCCTTTTTTCCCACAAATAGAGCTTTCTTTTGCTGGCATTTGGCCACCTCTGCGTTTTTTTAATTTTTTGCACTGTAAACAAATAAGACGGACAATTTTGAAATGTAAACAATTGTTTTTACTTTCTGCTATAAAACATATCCAATAAAAAATTTAAAAAATCGAATTTCTTTATAAATTTAGGCCAATATGTATTCTAGCTACATATTTTTGTTAAAAAAAATTGCAATACGCGTGTATTGATTGGTTTGGGCAACTTAGCATCTACAAACTATTGGATATTTTTTTTTTTTTTAGGAAAAAATGCAGCGCCTATAAAAAGAAGGGTATCCTCATACAGCATAAAAATTAATAAAACCAATAAGTCTGAATAAATGTTATATTCTTCCTGCTGTAAATCACAAAATAATTCCAGGAGTGGAGTTAACTCTTGAAATCCACGACTTTTAAGTAATGGGTGTATGCTTACCGGATTCCGGTAGTATATGCGCGGTGGATCAGATCCAGATCAGGGATTCTCTCTCTTGGACGTCCTGAAGCTTGAAGCCAGGGAGGAGATGGGAAGGATGTCCGGTTGGGAAGTTTCTTGCGGTTCTTAGACCTCGCAATGGGTGGTATCCTGACGGGATTCACGATCAAGTGCCCAAATCCTCAGCACAACCGGGAGAGGGGGGGGAGGAAGGAGTGGATTCCAAATTCTTATGTCTATTCTGCCGGTACCTCTCACACCACCGTCTGGCCTCTCACAGTCCTGTCCTGTTAGGCAGATCTCAGTTCTGTGTCTATACCTGATGATCAGTGGGTGCCGGAGGACATCAAGTACCCGGCACCCACTGATCAACTTCCACTGTGTGAAAATAACAGTGGAAGCGGGCCGCAGGTGGCGCGCATGTGCGCCCCCTACCCGGAAGTGTTGGATCACTTATGTATTCGTAATCCGGCGCACAGCTGCTGCCCTGTAGCAAAAAAACTCCTATAGGGTGGACTTAAAGCGTTTCCTGTGAAAAATGCTATTTTGCTGTCAAGGGCTCAGTACACACATGGAATTCAGATGAATCGTCAAAACTGAACTCCAGGATTGATATTTTTATGCAAGCTTCACACTGGTCCAGCTTTGCTCATTATAAGTATTCATATCTAATATAAAAAGTGTAAATATTGCGCTCCTGGTGAAATTAAAATTGAAATTAAAAGTTCAGCGGCCAGCACTCCAATTGATCAATTGTATAGACTTAAAAGTTAGAAACAGTGCAGCGCTAGAGGGCAAAATTATATAAAACAATGACAGTATAGATAAATACCATAAATGCTCTTATATTAAGGTGCAACGTGTATAAAGTGCTAAAAAGAATATTAGTACATACAATATTTAATTTCCATGAAATAATGGGTGTAAACAAAGGACATAAGTGAATGAGCAATGTCAAAGTGCCAAAGTGCAAATAGCAGTATCCATAGATTAGAGATTAGCAGAGAAATGTTAATGTGATAGATTCAACGAAGGTGTCCATATATAAAACCATAAACGTAGAAAATGTTGATTGAAGACAAGTGCATAACAAAAGTCCAATGATTCGAAAACACCCTAGAACAATATTATCCAGTGACCGTCACCAACCACTCAGGTGTGGATCCACCACCAGGTGCCCCAAACGCTTACCGGAAGGCGGACAATAAGCACATGGATGTAATCGCAGGTAATCTTTCTATTATAAGGGATTATGGATTCTCACACAAATCTCCACCATCACTCATATAGTTCCAATAGTTGAATATAAGCTTCCACCATACAATCAATGAAGACAATTTAGGGCCCATACAACATGTAGACAAGCTTGCAATGACCTGGGGGACGTAACCCAATGCATTTCATCCTAAAATACTTCTTCTGTGGTGGGGTTCTTCTTTGAGGATGAAACGCGTTGGGTTACGTCCCCCAGGTCATTGCAAGCTTGTCTACATGTTGTATGGGCCCAAAATTGTCTTCATTGATTGTATGGTGAAAGCTTATATTCAACTATTGGAACTATATGAGTGATGGTGGAGATTTGTGTGAGAATCCATAATCCCTTATAATCGAAAAATTACCTGCAATTACATCCATGTGCTTATTGTCCCCCTTCCGGTAAGCGTTTGGTGCACCTGGTGGTGGATCCACACCTGAGTGGTTGGTGATGGTCACTGGATAATATTGTTCTAGGGTGTTTTCGAATCATTGGACTTTTGTTATACACTTGTCTTCAATTAACATTTTATTCATATCTAATGCCCAGAGGGTCTATAATCTTCTGGGTTCTATGCAAGGGTTCTCTACATACTGACCACAGGTGGTTGCTTACTCTCTTCTGGGTTCTACGCAAGGGTTCTCTACACACTGACCACAGGGGGTTGCTTACTCTCTTCTGGGTTCTATGCAAGGGTTCTCTACACACTGACCACAGGGGGTTGCTTACTCTCTTCTGGATTCTATGCAAGGGTTCTCTACACACTTACCACAGGTAGTTGCTTACTCTCTTCTGGGTTCTATGCAAGGGTTCTCTACACACTGACCACAGGCGGTTGCTTACTCTCTTCTGGGTTATATGCAAGGGTTCTCTACACACTGACCACAGGCGGTTGCTTACTCTCTTCTGGGTCCTATGCAAGGATTCCCTACACACTGACCACAGGCGGTTGCTTACTCTCTTCTGGGTTCTATGCAAGGATTCTCTACACACTGACCACAGGCGGTTGCTTACTCTCTTCTGGGTTCTATGCAAGGATTCTCTACACACTTACCACAGGCAGTTGCCTACTCTCTTCTGGGTTCTATGCAAGGATTCTCTACACACTTACCACAGGCAGTTGCCTACTCTCTTCTGGGTTCTATGCAAGGGTTCTCTACACACTTACCAAAGGCGATTACTTACTTTCTTCTGGGTTCTATGCAAGGGTTCGCTACATACTCTGCGATTCATATTGTATTGTATTTTTCATTGGATACGTTAAATACAAGGCGTCCTCTGATTGGACCAGGTAGAGATTGTAACATCACAACCCCTCCTCTCTGCCTCCTCTCTACCTCATACAATCAGAGAAGGCCTTGTATTTATTGAACAACACAGGAAGTAATATGAATTTTGGAGATGCTAAGCAATGACTCTCCATGGTTAGTGTGGGGAGAGCAAGCTGTTTACATAGAACCTGGAATATCATGACTCTCACTGTATGTAAGGATGTATAGCATCCCCAGTGTACCTCTGGATATATTTACATTGAGACAAGCTTGCCCAATGTAAGTATGTAAAATATAGTTCACAGAGTTTAACTTTAAAGGCCAATAGATATTCACATTTAAATCAGCTATATAATGTAATGTACATAAAACAAAAGGTGTTCAAATAATTCATTTTCTTCAGAAAGTAGGGACAACCAACTTTCTTGCCAAGGACCCTTGCTCCTTGTGTGATAACTGTGGTCTCTCTACAGAAGTCCAACCCCCTCCCCCCTCCTTGTTTACTTTACTTAGCTTTACTCAGGCCCATGTCTGCCCATAGTGCCCTCCTTCCACCAAAGGCATTAACCTTCATATGAGTGTAATACAAATGTGTGGGTTACTGAAACACTTGTTTACACAAATGATCAGTGGACATAGGACTGAAATTTACTGTAAGGACTCATACACACAACTTTTAAGGTTATTTGACTTTTTTTTCTCTCCATGCTAGCCTATGTCTCCATAGACATATAGACATATACAAGCAGTCAGATGAGGAGCATTTCAACAGATAAAACATCTGATGCACCTAAATGAAATGCATCCAAGAGCTAGGCACATTCACTGCCTGAGCATTCAGTCATTTTAAATGAATATTCTGGCCAATGGAATGAATGTCCAAATTCTTGACATGCCTAAACGTGGCTTTCGGCACGTATTTGATGCTGCTTTTCTCCTGCCAAGAGAAAAGGCGTTCAGAAGAGCAGTGTGCAGGAGGCCTAAATGTTCCAACCCAAAGGCCTATGAAACGTCAACCTGACAAAGGTCAACCACAGTTAAAATATAAATTTTGAGTGGCTTGACCACATAACATAAAATATATTCTTCTATCATAGTCCATAGTCTGTATTTAAATGTTGTTGCAATGTTGATACTTTTATAGTATAGATTACGACCTTATCTTGAGGAGGTACCTCGATGTTGGGTGGCTTACACGTACTTGGAAGTGCATAAAATTGAGACCTTAGCTTTCTTTTATATTGGGTCGATTTTTATAGCTGGAAAAACGTCATGATCAGAAATGGCTTTCAATTGAACCTAAAGTAAAGTGTCTCTGTGTTTTCTTAGTGTATATCATTATCTCTTCTGTATTTTAATGTTGTTGTGATGTTGGTATTGGCATAATAAAAGTAGGACCTACTCTGTAGGAAGCCCCTTGACAGTGTGGCCTCCATATACTTGGTGATGCATGTAAATGAGACCTCTGCTTTGTTTAACCACTTCCCGACCAGCGCCGTAAATAGGCGGCGGTCGGGTTTGAGCGGCTCTACCGGGACATAGCCTGCACCTGCAGGCTATATCCCGGTATCATTTTTTAGAGCCGGTGGTCGGCTATCCAGGGGTAATGACCGAGCTGGCTCGGGAGCCGCTCGGTCGTTACCCCAGGGGGTGGGAGGGGACATCCCCCCTCCCGCCACCTTCCGCCGCTCTTCTCCAGCCTCCCGTCCCACCGGGAGACCGGAGCGACAAAGGAGACCTGACAGAAGCCGTAATCGGCTCCGATCGGGTCTCCTTCGGCAAATTGCGGAAGCAACGTCACACGGCGCCAATTTTTAAAAAATGACAGTATTCAGAATTGCCGTTTTTGGCAATCTGAATACTGTGAAGTGCAAAGGAGGGATGGGGGGTCTTTTAGACCCCCGGACCTCCAAAAAGAGTACCTGTCACCATATATTACTATCACAAGGGATGTTTACATCCCTTGTGATAGCAATAAAAGTGATCAGATTTTTTTTTTTTTAAAGGAACAGTGCTAAAAAATAAATAAATAAATAAAATTCACGCAGCAAATAAAACGCATACGTAAGTCACACCCACATATGAAAACGGTGTTCAAACCACACATGTAAGGTATCGCCGCGATCGCCAGAGTGTGAGCAATCATTCTAAAAAAGACCTCCTCTGCACCTCTAACCTGGTAACCGTTAAAAATGTATAAAGCGTCACCTATGGAAATTTTTAAGTACCGGACTTTGTCGCCATTTTGCGAGTGCGCGCAATTTTCAACCGTGTCATGTATGGTATCTATTTACTTGGCGTAACATCCTCTTTCACAATGTACAAACAAATTGGGCTAACTTTACTGTTGTCTTATTTTTTAACTCAAAAAAGTAAAATTTTTCCAAAAAAAATCGCACTTGAAAGACCGATGCGCAAATAGCGTGTGACAAAAAGTATTGCAACAATCGCCATTTTATTCTCTAGGGTGTTTGAAAAAAATATATATATAATGTTTGGGGGTTCTAAGTAATTTTCTAGCAAAAAAAAATGTTTTTAGCTTGTGACCACCAAATGTAAAAAAGTGGCCCGGTTGGTAAGTGGTTAAAGGGTAACTGCACTTTCGTGGGGGAAAAAAATAACAAATAAAGAAAAAATAATATAGCGCATGTAATTGTGACACTAATCATATTGTAATTGAATGTCATTAACACTGACCTTTCCTTTTCAATCTGCAGCTCTATAATTTTCTGAGAATGCATTGCAATACCTGGAGTTGTTCTGTACACAGAGTGTGTACTGGCCACTCCCCAGAAACATAATTTCCTGCTTGTGTGATTGGCTCACCAGTTTTCTCAGAAGTCTGCACTAAGATACAAGTCAGATTTCAGGCATCCCCTGCAACAAAAATGTCCTTTTTGGAGAGATACTTTCAGTAGGAGCACGTCTAAAGGGATGCAGGCCCAGCAGATTTCCTCATTAGTAGCCTGCAGCTGCACACCTGACAGTTAATTATGAAACCACTCCCATTAGACCCACCCAGAACAGTGGCACAGACAAACGCAGAGGGATTTCTTCACAATAACAAAAGGTAGGAATCTGCAACAAAGGTTGTTATAATCCTTGCAATGTACATAGATCACCCAGAGGGGAAAGTTTTTTTCTCAACAAAAGTGGAGCTATGCTTTAATATTTTAAAACATGGACTTGCATTGGGTTATTTTAGATAAAAGTCAAAACACCATGAGGAGAAATTGTTCTTCTTATACACTTGTAGTGAATTGCCCCTCAAATTCACCTTTTCCAGGTTGTAAACTGATTAAACAACACATCATTTTTTCTTTACAGAATAATTTCAAAATAAAGTTATCATTAAATGTGAAGACAAAGTATAGGTATCAGAACAATGTCTATGTTATCTTGAGCAGCACAAATTCAATTTAATTTGTTTGTTAGATCTATCAATCTCGGAGACATTGCTCAGGAAAATATTGTAGGCTAAGGTCCTTCTGATGGCCTATTGTTACAGCTAGAGGGTTCAGTAAACAGCTTGGCCACTGAGAAATTTGGCTCTTAGCGCTGTGCATTTCCGTCAGTTCTCACAATTAACCAATCAGATTGCTCGGATTCATAGAGAGAAAGCATCTGTTGTGTAATTCCATTAGCAATTTCTTGTTCCCTAATCTTGTTATCCCAGTGCAGGAGTTAGCTGCTTTCACTGCTTAATTTTTACATTAAGGTCCATTCAGGCTAAATCAGTCTTCTGTGGCGCGCTCCGATTAAAGTAAATGCTAAGAAAAAAAAATAATTTCAAGTGTTGACCGGCAGGAGGATCTTTTCAAGAGTTTGTGTCGGGAAATAAAACACATATGGCCTTGTTGGGAAGGTAAATATTAGAGAAGAAAGAATCTTTTCAAAGCCGTTAGTACTCTTGAAACGAAAAATAAAAACGCAGTTAGACCAAAAAATGAATTTCATTATTTCTTTTTATTGTAAGCTACAGGGGTACTTGCACTGAAGATTACAAACTAGGTTTGGAACAGGAGCATTGTGAAAAACAGGGGTCTCCAAACTTTGAAAACAAAGGGACCAGTTTACTGCTCTTCATACTGTAGCCGGCGGGAGTAGAAAATGCTCTGGCATCCTTTGGAGGAAACAATGCCATAGGCTTGGTGGTCAGTGGGAGTAAAGAAAAATACATTATTGATGTCCATGGGAGGAATAGTGCCCCATTATTGGTGTCAGTGGGAGGAATAGTACCCCATCTTTGGTGACAGTGTGAGGAATAGTGCCCTATAATTGGTGTCAGTGGGAGAATTAGTTCCCTATCTCTTATGTCAGTGGGAGAAATAGTACCCCATCATTGATGTCAGTGGGAGGAATAGTGCCCCATCATTGGTGTCAGTGGGAGGAATAGTACCCTATCATTGATGTCAGTGGGAGGAATAGTGCCCCATCATTGGTGTCAGTGGGAGGAATAGTACCCCATCATTGATGTCAGTGGGAGGAATAGTGCCCCATCATTGGTGTCAGTGGGAGGAATAGTGCCCCATCATTGGTGTCAATGTGAGGAATAGTGCCCCATCATTGGTGTCAGTGGGAGGAACAGTGCCCCATCATTGGTGTCAGTGTGAGGAATAGCACCCTATAATCGTGACAGTGGGAGAGTTAGTTCCCCATCTCTGATGTTAGTGGGGGGAATAGTGCCCCAAGGGCCAGATAAAAGCAAGCAAAGAGCCACATCTGGCCCACCGGCTGCAGTTTGGAAACCACTGGTGTAGAAGTATAGGGTTCACTATTTCATCAAACTGCATCTGTGTATTAAATCCAAACCCAAAAACAACAATTTAATGTATTGCTGCTTCCCAGTCCTTAGATTAGGTTGCTGCGTTTTTATTTATTTTTATGGAGTAAGCCTTTGTTGGCACCCAAGCTGGACTTCAATTATGTTGGCCTTTTTTTGTCTCTATTCCATGCAGGGTGGGGAGATTAGTAGTTTACAGAAGGAAGAGAACATTGTTTTATGCTTCTAGTTCAGCTCACAGGAACTGAAAAGGACACTGCATTTCAGGAACAGTCAGTGGGTATTTTCTGTAGTTGCTAAATATGTTCTTAGTCTAGGACTTGTAAGCTGCACTATATGATTTTTTTTGTTCTTTGGATTACTTATCCTGTAATAATAGTTATCATAACACACAGATGTAGTATTGTGCAAAAGACTGGCTATTTTTCCTACTTTATAATAAATTTATTTTTTGTTTTTCGTTTATTGCATCAGACTATTCTCACTGGATAACTGTGTTAACTAACAAATACAGTACATTAACGAATACCTTTTCACCCTGATCCAAATTCCCAGAATCCCTATGATGGTAGGTAAAGGTAATGAGAAATTAAGGTGCGCCTGAGGGTGAGATTTTACATTTATTTGCTAAGCTGTCCACTACCTCCAAATATTAGACTTACCTACAGCCTTGGGTATATTTAGAAATACTTTACAATAGATGTAACTACTAATTAGATGACTTTTAGGCTCAATTCACACCTGGGCATTCCAGAATTGCTGGTGATTCTGTCCGCGATTCCAGAATCACAGCAAAATGTGGGACATGTTTGCGATGCCATTACTTCCAATGTGATCATATCATGTGACAACCGCAAAATCGCACCGCGATTGGTCTGCGATTAAAAGTAATGGCATTGCAAATGTGTCCCAATTCTAGAATCGCCGGCAGATTCACCCGTGATTCCGGATCATCCAGGTGTGAGCCTTAGGTAGCTCACTACACTGTGTATCATCACCGTCAGGGCCCATCAGTCCGTGTAGAGGTCCAGGGATTTGAAGTCTCTACTATTCCCCCTTTTCTTTCTGTAGCACTTCTGGGACCGGAGTGATGTTCTGTATCTGCGCTGACCAATTACTTCTGACCAATCAGAATCACTCTGATCTGTCCCTGAAACCCTGAAGAAAGAAGAGGAAGAGGAGTGGGAATTTCTAATTTCTGGTCCACTACACTGTGTATGTGGGCACTGACAGCTCATCATCCAGGGAGGTGAGCACAGTGGGGCCCAGGGAGGTGGGGAGGATGTACAATGGTTACCTTTTCATTTTTTCTGAAAAAGTGATATAACACTTTAAATAAAAGGTGAAAAACGTATTTTATGGAGAAAAAAAATGTTGCAGTTGCTTATTATGTACGTAACAAAATACATGCCACCCAGTTAAATTTTACATCTACTTTAAACATGAGTCCTACCCCTTTGATTACAGCCATTATTTGCAGAGGCACAAGTGTGGGCTGTATAACATAATTAACCACTTCCTTACTGGGCACTTAAACCCCCCTCCTGGCCGAACCAATTTTCAGTTTTCAGCGCTGTCGCTCTTTGAATGACAATTGCGTGGTCATGCGACGTTGTACCTAAACAAAATTTGCGTCCTTTTTTTCCCACAAATAGAGCTTTCTTTTGGTGGTATTTGATCCCCTCTGCGTCATTTCTGATCACCGCTATAAACAAAAAAAGAGCGACAATTTTGAAAAAAAAACAATATTTTTTACTTTTTGCTATAATAAATATCCAAAAATAAAAATAAAAAAACAAATTTATTCATCAGTTTTGACCGATTTATATTCTTCTACATATTTTTGGTAAAAAAAAATCGCAATCGGAGTTTATTGATTGGGTTGCGCAAAAGTTATAGCGTCTACAAACTATGGACATTTATTTATGGCGTTTTTATTTATTTTATTTTTTTTTACTGGTAATGGCGGCGATCTACGATTTTTATCGGGACTGCGATATCGGGGCGGACATGTCGGACGTTTTTGACACATTTTTGGGACCAATGACATTTATACAGCGATCAGAAATTTAAATGTCCACTGATTACTGTATAAATGTCATTGGCAATGAAGGGGTTAACCAGCAGGGGGCAGTGAAGGGGTTAACCATGTTCCCTGGGTGTGTTCTAACTGTGGGGGGGCGGGGCTGGTCGGGACATAACAGATCTAACTGATCCCAGTGACAGGGATCAGTAGATCAATCATGTCCCATTCACAGAACGGGGAACCGCCGAAGTAAACATCTATTGTAAAGTATTTCTAAATATACCCAAGGCTGTAGGTAAGTCTAATATTTGGAGGTAGTGGACATCTTAGCAAATAAATGTAAAATCTCACCCTCAGGCGCACCTTAATTTCTCATTACCTTTACCTACCATCATAGGGATTCTGGGAATTTGGATCAGGGTGAAAAGGTATTCGTTAATGTACTGTATTTGTTAGTTAACACACTTATCCAGTGATAATAGTCTGATGCAATAAACGAAAAACAAAAAAGAAATTTATTATAAAGTAGGAAAAATAGCCAGTCTTTTGCACAATACTACATCTGTGTGTTATGATAACTATTATTACAGGATAAGTAATCCAAAGAACAAAAAAAATCATATAGTGCAGCTTACAAGTCCTAGACTAAGAACATATTTAGCAACTACAGAAAATACCCACTGACTGTTCCTGAAATGCAGTGTCCTTTTCTGTTCCTGTGAGCTGAACTAGAAGCATAAAACAATGTTCTCTTCCTCCTCTCTGAAAGGAGATCGCGGGTCTCCGGCGGACATCGGGTCCGCCCGACCCGCGGGCATGCTCCCGCGGGAGCGCGCCCAGCACAAGCCAAATGGGAGGACGTCTATTGACGTCCTCCCGGCATTTTAGAGCCGCGCTGTAGCCGTAATTCGGCTATGGCGCGGGTGGGAGGAGGTTAAGTAACTTGCAGGCAAGGAGGAGATGGCTACCAGAGCTACAGACAATCTTGCTGGGGTTTTTCGCCTTCCCCTGGATCAACTGAGGGTATAGGTTTGTGTATATGGGATTGTAAAAAAAAAATTTTATTGGTTGAACTAGATGGACTTGTGTCTTTTTTCAACCTGACTAACTATGTAACTATTGTACATACATATATATCATATGTGTTTGCTGCAGATTTTCCTACAATAAAAGATATATTTAAAAAAGAAAAATACATACGATTACCATTTTTTTTTGTAACTATAACCCTGCCTGCGGCTTGTGAAGAGTAACGCTTTTATAAATCTAAACAAAGAACGCTTATAATTTATGCATTTATCTTTAGTGTTTGCAATATCTTCACACAATGGAAGCATAACATTTCAATCCCATCATGCTATTGTCTCATGTCTCGCTCCCTCCAGTTTAGGATAATTGTGCATTTATGACATTTGTTACCGAACAAGCTACATATTTCATTTAGCAATCTGCATTTTCTACAGTGCGCTGAGCACAAATAATTCCTCATCAGGAATAAATGCTCAGGCTTTACTTGACATGAAATGTAAGATAGTAGTGCTCATTAATGAATAATTACAGGTTCTCTTTCCCTTTTTGTTTTGTTAGTATATGTTGCACGGAGCTTGTTAGCTGCCTGGGTTTTAAATACACATTAGCCAATTTTTACAGACTTAATTGTCTATAAAATTGCTTTCTATGGAAACCCCTTATTAGCTGTTCTGATTCATTTCTTTCCTCATACCCGCTGAGGTTTACCTGCCACCTCATTTACAGAAAAGCATAAACATAATAGCTACACACGGTGAACCATAGATCCAAAAATACACAGGACTTAATGATCTGTAGAAGCAGCTGGGATCACCTGTCCTGTGGGGTTTATGAATTATTTAAATTGGCATTTTTTTACATGTTCATTAATGTATAGGCTGTACATGAAGAAATTAAATTATAATGTTAACGTTATAATGTCATTTGAAAAAAAAAAAAGTCTAAAAAAATAAGTCTACAAAAAAAAGACTTTTAATACCTATGGTCCTGGTGAATGGCTAGTCCTCAGGTGCAGATATCCTACTGGAAAAAATTCTTCTGTTGCCCATAGCTCTTGAAGAGAGTGAAGTGAATACTTGGGACAGAGCCACTTTCCTAGATAAATTTCAGTTATAGGTGGACATTGCGGACCTTAAAGAGGAAGTAAGCCCAGATGGGGTTTACTTCCTCTATGTTCCCCTGCATCGCATAGTAGCCCATTATGTGCCACTTACCTGTAAACGAAGCCTGCGATGTCCGGCGCTGTCCCCTCTGCTGGCGGCGTCCATCTTCTGCCCCTCTTCCTTCCAGGGCCGCGACTCTGGGGCTGTGACTGGCCGGAGTCGTGTGACCTCACTCCGGCGCATGCGCGTTGGAGCCGCTAGTCACGGCATGGTCGCAGTGAAGGAACGGCACGCAGGCCATTCCTTCACTGCGCATGTGCCGACATGACGTCGGCACAGCTTCAACACTGCATATCTCCTGAACCGTACAGGTTTAGGAGATATGCAGTGCACCTACAGGTAAGCCTTATCATAGGCTTACCTGTAGGTTAAAGTGGTTGTCACAAGTTGACAACCACTTTAATCATTTGTGGGGCTTGGAGCAGGAAGGTGATCAACCAGCCTTCCTTATTGCTCTATCTACAGTATAAAAAAGTCAGCTCACCAATTTGTCTCTGGTGGCTAGACAAAAACACAAATCCATCAGCTTGTATATATTTAAGCAACCCCTCTATATGTTTGTTATGTGTTCCCATTCGCACAGCATACCTATGTTTTTTATATTTCTTACCTTTTAGATGTTAGGTGTCATAGCTGGCTGCAAGTTTTTTGGAGCAATATCAGAGTGAGTCTGTCCCAAGTCTGCCCTCATTAGCATACAATGCAAGAATCTCAGCCTCTTTACCTTTAGCCCATTGTTAGGCCAGGCAAAGCTTAAATCTAGTTACAATTGATAATGGAGATCTGCATGCACAGTACAGAGTCAGTGGCGGCCCGTCTATTAGGGGCGCATGAGCACCGCCCACCCCTATCCATGCGTCCGGCCCCTTAATCTACATGCAGATTCCAATGGGGGGTGTTTTCGGAAGCACCTGATTAGAGCCAGAGGCTCTAATAGGTTTCAAAAAAGGGTAGACTCGGGTCGCAGGGGGACTTGCCACCGGCCTACCGGGGGGGTTGTTTGCCGCCCCCCAAAAAAATAAAAACCACCAGCCGCCACTGGTACAGGCAGGATTAATAATGGCAAACACAGCTGCCTAACCCCCTCATAAACAAAGAAAACTACTATTTTATCATGGTTACATGATACTTTACATTTTTGGGGTTTGTATTCAAGATCTCACAAATACACATAGGGCCCTTTCACACAGGCTTTCTGTTCAGGTCCGCCTGAAAAACGGACAGCGGCCGCTCATGCAGCCCTATGAAGCGGCGGATGTCAGCAGAGACATGTATGCTGACATCCGCCGCTCTCCGATCCTATCTGTGAAATACAGACGGATGGAAACCTATTTTCTATCCGTCTGTAATATTGGATCAGAGCGGGTCGGATGAAAGCAGACAGGCGGTCCATTTTCATCCAATCTCCATAGAGGAGAGCGGCGCTCTGACAGTTCCATCTCCGCTCAGTGAGCGGAGACGGAACGGTCATCTGTCGGCTCATCCCTGCTGAGCAAAAACTGACAGTTTACATGGAAAGCCCGTGTGAAAGGGCCCATAAGTATAACATTTAATTAAGTAATTACAGATAAAAATATTAGAAAATATAACAATAATACTTAACTAAAGATGCTGTTTCGCAACGGAGTCCCGTCTGCTTTTCATATAATACAATATACTGTTGTACAGTATATACATGTTGGTAGGATTTTACCAGTCGTAAACAACATTACCTTCTAATGAAGATAGCACATTCCTGAAAGAAAATTAGTGGGCTGGCTTGTCCATATAGTCCTTTTACAATAACATTCCTATATTATGATGTCATCTAAGGTAACTAGACTTGTGGGACAACTTTAATAAGGAAATATGAATTATGCAATTTCCCCATTGTACACCTACATATACACCCATCAACTACTTAGGTTTTTTCCTTGCTTGTAGAGCACCTAAAAAAGGTAATCTGTGTTTTAATTTTTTGTGTGGGGACATGTAAGAAATACAAAGTAGGTGTTATCCCAATTTGGATGGAAAAGTAGAAATACACACAAGTCACTGACTAGGAACAAGTACGCACTTCTGATTTTAGCTTGGCTTCCTGTTAGATAATTGTTCCAAGTCAGTAGCTCACAGTAATAAAGCCAGTGGATCAGCATAGCAGCCTGACAACAGCTGTGAGCAATGATAACAGCCATATTACTCCCATGGCAGTTTTGTTTTAAAGTTTTTAAAGTTTAAAAATAAAAAAGACCTGTGGTGTGAGGCTTCCACTACAAGGATAAAATACTTGTTTTGTCTAAGGATTGCAGAAAAAGCAACTATATGTACCCTATCCTAAGCACCCCTGGCAGCTGGCGCTCTTCTCCTCTTCAACATTCCAGGTTAAATCCTCGTACACACGCTTAGATTTTTGGACAACCGAACATCCGTTTTTTGTTGCATGCTAGTCTCATGTCAAAAGTGAAGAGGTTACTCACCATACGAAAATTCTCGTACGACAGAATACAACTTCAGAAGAGATGTAATGTGTTGAATAGTTTTGTATTTTTTTTTTTTTTCTGAGCAAGCGTAGTCTTGCTCTTACAATTTTTTTTCGGACGAATGCCGTACTAATTAAACAAAAATCTGACGTTGAGTTCACGTACGACGAAAAGTCAGAATCGACTGTCGAAAGGACCATACTAATGGTAAGATTTTCAGACGATCGGTCATTGATCAAAAATGACCGTACAAATTTTGCATCATGTGTATGGGCCATTAGAGAGGGTTGAACCTGGTCCTGCATTCTTCATGATGAAGTCATAGTGATTGCAGAGAGAAGTAGGTTTCAGGGGAATAGTGATTCAGCTGGAGGAAGCCAGCGAGAGCAAGGTCCATATAGTTGCTTTTTATGTTCCCCTAGACCAAAAAGTAATTCTCACAGTTTGGGAGAAGCCCCACTGCAAGGGTAATTTTTTAAATAAATTCCAGAGTTCGGCTTTAAAAACAAGTCACGATGATAGATAGTGTCCTGGTTCTATTGCTGAGAAAAGACCATACTTAGATTGACCTCTTGGCTTTTTAATTCTTTGAACGGGGATCTTCCTAATAGCTAGGTCACAGTAAGCGCCCAAAGCACAACAGTAATAAACAGAGTTACAAACATGCAAATGACACAGACCTAGTAAAGCCCTGTCTTTTATTGTAACAAAAAATGGAAAACCAGCAGGTTATGTTCTCGCAAAAGTTCAGATTTCAGAATTGTCCTTGATAGAAGAAATACTCTATTTGGTGGCCAGCAGCAGGCAGGTACCTCTAGAATGCTGTGCTCAGTCTCAAACCTCATGATGGTCAAGTAAGATAGCTTCATGATTTGCAAAGTAAACAGACCCACTTTTAAGTGAACATGTGCTTTGCCCATGCTAAGCAAAGGTACACTGCAATGTAGACATCCACAGGCACACATACTTACTTACCTTGCAGGAGTGAAAGCAAAGCCTTGTGTAAGTCACAAGTCACTGAAACATGTAAAGGAACAATCAGCTACATAACAGCAAAAATATGGAGGGCTTTGATGCAATGTGCATTTGGCGCTTAATCACAAAATCAGTATGTGTTCCTGGATTCATAGCTCACATGGGGCTATGGACTTAAGTGTGACTACACTGATTAGACCAGTGGTGGAGGAGGAACGGAAGGGTAAGTATATTCTGGGGATAGGGATGGGGGGATTAAAGTGTATGTAAAGCAAAAAAGTTTTATTCTGTTTTGTAGTACATGAAGGTAACGCTGGATACACATTGACAGTTTTCAAATCAGCGGGTTGAATTAAAAAACCTGACAGATCCCTGTACCAACAGAGATAGAATTCACATCTTGGAGAGTTTTCAAAGAAACAGAGGTCCACACTGGGGGATTTTCCATCACATATTGTTCTGAAGACAGCCAATTTTTTGGATTTCTAACAATGTTCCCCGGGTCAAATAGAGGAGTGAATATCTTTACAGGTGACACAGACATCAATAAAAATCTGACAAAGGGTCTAACACTACCTTACGTGATCCAAAAAATGTTTATTTTACACTTTAAGCAAATGTGTTGCTTTGAATAGGCAAAACACGGGTTTGCTTACAGGTCTCATCATAATTTGAGTTATTCACTCTTTATAGCACAATTGGAGACAACATGTCGGAAGTCTCCTTGGCCAGACCAGTTTCCACCAGTAAAGGTTTAAGCAATGTCTTCTCAATATATTCATGAACAGTCCCCTCTAAACTTGAAGCCTCTTGTTTGTGAGTCATTTCAGTAACTCTGTGAAAAATAAGATTGTTTTTACAAAACTTTTTCTCATGTGTCCATTCTCTAAGCTTCAACTTGGGTAACCTCTAAAAAGCAAGCCATAAAAGTTTCTTATTAAACTAAACCTTTTGTGTTTATGAAATTACAGTAACAGAGTGTGACAGTCATACTGTGTGGGTCAAGAACTATGTTTTTGTCTCTCTCCGTGCCCGCGGGCGATAAGCACATGGCATTTGTTTAACGCGCATTGATTTGCTTCCCTCCACCCTCGGTGATTTGTGGTCAGTTCTCTTTTCCCTGTTTAAACTTGAGACGATATTGTTCAAGGACGCAGCCCAACGTTTCTCTAAATGACAGCTTTATAGAGCCATAGATGTTGATGTGATATATGTGTTCTGATAATAAGACCTTTCCATACAGTGTTTGTTCTCATAAAAATGATTGGTTTAAAGTTGTTATTGTAATATTGCTGTGATTGTAGCATTGAAAGCAACATTCTATAGCTAGATGGGTATCAAAAAGCTGATTAATGGTAGTCAATATGTTCCTGAAGCCTGGCTGGTTCTGTTCGGTAATCACATGCTTTTTTTTTTTTTTTTCAGAAACCATAAACCTTCCTCATAAGTATGGAAATAGATCTGTATTTAAATTTCTCGACAAAACATTGTACGATTCGTATCAGGGCTTATTTAAATCTGAGCCCATGGCTCCCTGCTGTTAGTGTATGAGACAAATGGACAGTAGTCAGCGTAATTAGGTAGCCAATGGCATTTATACAAAATGAAAAGGAACTCATAATTATAGATGTGTATTTTGGTCTTTGCAAGAATCAAACGAGTTTAAAAAGATTGCCTTAATGGGAAGCTAAGCATTGCTTTCATACATAAGGTAATTTCATGCTATCACTTCCATCACCAATTTAAAAAAAAGTATGCTTTATTTAAAGGAAATGTATAGTGGCTTTGTACATGTTTGTTATCTTTTTTTTATTATGGTCAGGACTACATTTTATTACTATTATTTTTTTAGTCAGGTGAATATGAAAAGTGGTATATGAATAATATACTTTTTTTACTTATACTTTTATAACTTTAGGCTGCTTTTCACCTGTTTCCCCAGTTTATTTTTATTCATTTTCTGTTGTAAATGGTTTGTTGATTACAGAGTTTGAAAACTCAAGATGAAATATAGACAATTAATATACAGTAGGAGTGGTGTGACTCTCCCATTTCTCCACCATCTGCTGTACAACTCTATCTGTGGTATCAATTTTTAATGAGAGACAGATGGCCTGAAAGAAAACTGCTTCTGCTTTGCTGTAAATTTCAAAAAAAACACTATTCTTTGGGAACCCTATGTCATAGGTGCTCCATGTATTTAATGCTTTAAAAAGAAAAAAAAAAAAAATATATATATATATATATATATTGTATCTCACAAAAGTGAGTACACCCCTCACATTTTTGTTAATATTTTATTATATCTTTTCATGTGACAACACTGAAGAAATGACACTTTGCTACAATGTAAAGTAGTGAGCGCACAGCTCGTATAACAGTGTAAAATTTCTGTCCCCTCAAAATAACTCAACACACAGCCATTAATGTCTAAACCGCTGGAAACAAAAGTGAGTACACCCCTAAGTGAAAATGTCCAAATTGGACCCAAAGTGTCAATATTTTGTGTGGCCACCATTATTTTCCAGCACTGCCTTAACCCTCTTGGGCATGGAGTTCACCAGAGATTCACATTTGCCCTCCCCGGTGTCATGTGACTTACTAGGGTTACAAGGCCTCACGTGTGAATGGGGAGCAGGTGTGTTAAATTTGGTGTTATCACTTGCACTCTCTCATACTGGTCACTGGAAGTTCAACATGGCAACTCATGGCAAAGAACTCTCTGAGGATCTGAAAAAACTAAGTGTTGCCCTACATAAAGATGGCCAAGGCTATAAGAAGATTGCCAAGACCCTGAAACTGAGCTGCAGCATGGTGGCCAAGACCGTACAGCGGTTTAACAGGACAGGTTCCACTCAGAAAAGGCCTTGCCATGGTTGACCAAAGAGGTTGGGTACATATGCTCAGCATCATATCCAGAGGCTGTCTTTGGGAAATAGATGCATGAGTGCTGCCAGCATTGCTGCAGAAGTTGAAGGGGGGGGGTCAGCCTGTCAGTGCTCAGACCATACGCCACACACTGCATCAAATTGGTCTGCATGGCTGTCGTTCCAGAAGGAAGCCTCTTCTAAAGATGATGCACAAGAAAGCCCAAAAACTGTTTGCTGACCAAGCACGACCAAAGAGGTTGAGTGCACATGCTCAGCGTCATATCCAGAGGTTGTCTTTTGGAAATAGATGTATGGGTGCTGCCAGCATTGCTGCAGAGGTTGAAGGGGTGGGGGGGGGGTCAGCCTTTCCCTGCTCAGACCATACACTGCACACTGCATCATCATGCAGTTTTAGCTCTGAGGAAGAAGGTATGGCCTTCGAAACATGTTAGCTGGCGCAGCCCTCATCTCCTTTCTACCACAGTTTTGGGACCAGCACCAAGACAGGACTAAACCAAAATATGTATCACTGCGCTACCCTATGTAAAGAGAAACTCAGTCTTGACACAGCTGCAGAGTATCAAGTGGGGGATTGACCACTCAAAAGTGAACAAAGTAAAAGGAATCTGCGCTTTGTGTCATAAACTCAATGCAAATCAGTGTATACCTCAAAAAAGTGGCAATATAGGCGAACATTGAGTTGTGAATCCAAATTCAACACAATGAATTAAATTTGTGTATAAATCAAAAATGTGATAATATAAAAAGGTATTAGGTTATGAATATAAATCAACAAAGACCCAAATATCTTTACACAAAAGCATATAAATCCAAACAAAAAAAACAAAGGTGAAAGCAAGAGTCCCGTGAACATGTGACAGTGTTCAGAAAGTCCAATTCTGTGTATTAAATTCCAGGTCTGTATGACCGCAACAAATATTCAAATGTATTCCTCCACCACACAAATTCAAAAGTGCGCGGTTCCTGCACCAGACAAAGGTTCTCCTTACCGGAGCCACATGACCCTCTATTACGGGGGGTCAATAAGCGCTTGCGTGGACTTAGGCTTCCACACAGCCACAGATGATGAATTTTCCACCTCCAAACCTCATAAACGGTCCATGTAATAAGATGGAAAAAGGGCCACAATAGCGTGATACCATAAAAACAATTGTATTTATTAATAAAATATTGCACTTACAGGAAATTAGAAAGATCTGAGCATTGGATATCCGATCAATGTATGGACATGAAATCGCGGTGAGAACAGGAACAGCACTGCAGCTCTATCGATTTCGTCCTATTAGACTTCTTCTGGAGCATAAGTGCTGCCCGTTGCCACCGCCTTTAAATACAAATACCACATATCATGATTGGCTGCTGCACGAATTCGGCTCGCCCTTCGTCTGCCACTAATAATGATCAACAAAGAGGCTAGACAATCAGTAAATGGAAAGCCTATCAGGTGTTTCCCTGGGGTGTCAGCAAAGCTTGTATTGCAAGTAGAGGGAGAATGAGGCTAGATGTACGCCGCGCATGCGTCCCCGCATCTGCGTGCGTCTGACGTTCTCCCTGGTTAGCCTAGTGGGCCGTCAATCAGCTGATCCCTTCTAGTTTCAGCCGAGGACGTCCGGTTTTTACGAGGAGGAGCGGGGCTGACTCCGCACCACGCATGCGCCACCGCACTCGCCCTGGTCCATCACCTCCCAACGAAGACGCCAAGCGCCACACAGCAGCATGGGAATTGTAGTCTCCCAAAACGAAAATACGGCAAGACTGATCGGCGGCCGGATTCATATGCAACCTCCCAAACGGCTTCAACCAATACATGCAGCCATCTATAGAGATTGTTATAAATATATCCATACATTCCTAAGCAGCAATGGATCATAGGGGATATTAAAACAAAAAGAGATATTAAAACAAAAAGGAAATAGATAACAATTCTAAAAGAAAAGAGGAAAAAGTCTTAAAACAAGGAGACTAGAGGCAGGATTGCTAATAGGCCAAACACCAACAGATCAATATCGGATTATACATAATATCCTTCCAATAAAAATGAAATGGCATATATACCCAAAAAGGAGGGATAATTAGCCATTCTCAAACTGTGTATGTTATTTAGAAAAACTAAAAATATAAAAGATTTTTTATTTTTATTAAAAAAATAGAAATAAGAAATACTGAAAGGGTCAAAAGCAAAATGTAGGAGTAGTTAATATAATAGCTTGTATGAGAGGACATGCCCTCTATTCCATGATGCAGGTCCAGGAGGGTTAATAGAATCTATAATAGCAGGGGGAAAGGGGAGTGTGAATAAAGGTCAAAGGTTGAACAAATCAATGGAACGAACTCGACTATTGTTTCAAGAGTTATCTATGAAACAACTGACATTGAGGTCTATATTTAACCCCGCGGGGGAGTGGCTTTTGAGTAAAAAAATCCACTTCGACTCTAATCTAGAGAGTTCCCTGACTTTCAAACTTCCTCTCCAGTGAGGAATGAAGGTATCTATACCAACAAATAGGGTCCCGGTGGGATCCTTATAGTGGACCTTCTCATAATGTCTAGAAACGTTATGTTCCTTAAAGCCCCTATGTATATTGGCCACATATTCGTTCAGCCTCAGGCTTAGGGCCCTAGTGGTCCAGCCCACATATTGCAGGCCACATGGGCACTGCAACATGTAGACCACATGTGTGGTTCTGCATGTAATGAAGGACTCAATACTATAATCCCGGCCAGTGACTGTGGAGGAAAAAGTCTCAATTTTCCTAGTGCGACATGCGTTGAGGCTACATATCTGGCACTGTCTACATTTGTAGTAACCCTTCAATTCATGAAACCGATAAGTGCCTCTAGGGGGATCGATAATATTTTTGACCAGTACGTTCTTTAAAGCTGGAACCCCTCTATGGGTGACCTGCGGACGAGGAGGCAGGACTGATTTTAGGACATTGTCATTCTGTAATAAATGCCAGTGAGTGTTGCGCATGATTGCTCTATGTTGGATAGAGAATGTTGTAACGAAGGCAAAGTCACGCTTCTGCCTATTAGGTTGACCGTCATTCTCATTATTCTCATTCCTTCCAAGCAAAGTGTCCCTGTCCATATCCCTCACCCTGTGGACTATTTCTTGTAACTGATTGGGCTCATATCCTTTGTCTGAAAACCTTCCGACAAGGGTCTCAACCTGGGTGTTAAAGTCACCGATTTTAGTACAATTTCTCCTAATTCGGAGAAATTGACTTTTGGGAACTCCCTCTAGCCAGGGTCTATAATGGCAGGTAACCATCCAGGAACCCCCGGACAAACACGTTTCCCACGTAAGAACTACACGAGGGGAGCTATATCTAGTGATAGAGGGGGATACCCCTCGGATAGGAGAGATGATCCTCGCACTCAGGCGGGCGTATGGAGGGGAGGCCTGTATAGAAATCAGGGCCCCCAGGATCGTGATTTTAGGCCTGGAGGAACTAATTTCAGATACAGAGGGAGCGCTAACGGGGGACCCCATGGGAACTACCCTTCATCCCATCATCCCAGGAATGAAAACTTCAACCATCGGCAAGACTCCCAGAGTGAATACTATGGGGGTTTTCCCAGACAACAACTGGGGTATCGGGAAGGAGAAGGACTAGGAGGGGCGTTAGAGGAGGAAGGAGATTTTGTTGGGAGGTGATGGACCAGTGCGAGTGCGGTGGCGCATGCGTGGTGCGGAGTCAGTCCCGCTCCTCCTCATAAAAACCGGACGTCCTCAGCTGAAACTAGAAGGGATCAGCTGATTGACGGCCCACTAGGCTAACCAGGGAGAACGTCAGACGCACGCAGATGCGGGGACGCATGCGCGGCGTACATCTAGCCTCGTTCTCCCTCTACTTGCAATACAAGCTTTGCTGACACCCGAGGGAAACACCTGGCGTTCCATTTACTGATTGTCTAGCCTTTGTTGATCATTATTAGTGGCAGACGAAGGGCGAGCCAAATTCATGCAGCAGCCAATCATTATATGTGGTAATTGTATTTAAAGGCGGTGGCAACGGGCAGCACTTACGCTCCAGAAGAAGTCCAATAGGACGAAATCGATAGAGCTGCAGTGCTGTTCCTGTTCTCACCGCGATTTCATGTCCATACATTGATCGGATATCCAATGCTCAGATCTTTCGAATTTCCTGTAAGTGCAATATTTTATTAATAAATACAATTGTTTTTATGGTATCACGCTATTGTGGCCCTTTTTCCATCTTATTACATGGACCGTTTATGAGGTTTGGAGGTGGAAAATTCATCATCTGTGGCTGTGTGGAAGCCTAAGTCCACGCAAGCGCTTATTGACCCCCCGTAATAGAGGGTCATGTGGCTCTGGTAAGGAGAACCTTTGTCTGGTGGAGGAACTGCGCACTTTTGAATTGGTGTGGTGGAGGAATACATTTGAATATTTGTTACGGTCATACAGACCTGGAATTTAATACACAGAATTGGACTTTCTGAACACTGTCACATGTTCACGGGACTCTTGCTTTCACCTTTGTGTTTTTTTGTTTTTTTTGTTTGGATTTATATGCTTTTGTGTAAAGATATTTGGGTTTATGTTGATTTATATTCATAACCTAATACCTTTTTATATTATCACATTTTTGAGTTATACACAGATTTAATTCATTTTGTTGAATTTGGATTCACAACTCAATGTTTGCCTATATTGGCACTTTTTTGAGGTATACACTGATTTGCATTGAGTTTATGACACAAAGCGCAGATTCCTTTTACCAAGACAGGACTATCTGCTCCATGTCAGAGGCTTTCATTATGCGGTTTTCTTCACGTTTGTGAGTATTTTTATCTATTTTTAATAAATTTTACCTCGGGAAAAAGTGTGCGCCTTCTTTTTCTTTCATTACTTAGTGCTACTTGGGATTCCAGTATCCTGTAAGGCAGCAAGGCTATCTGAATTATTCCTGGAATGCACTCATTCCTTACCACATTGCTTGCGCAGGAGTATTGTTACTTTCTACTATCAGCGGTTTAACAGGACAGGTTCCACTCAGAACAGGCCTCACTGTGGTCGACCAAATTTACACTGTTATACAAGCTGTGCACTCACTTCTTTACATTGTAGTAAAGTGTCATTTCTTCAGTGTTGTCACATGAAAACATATAATAAAATATTTACAAAAATGTGAGGGGTGTACTCACTTTTGTGAGATACTGTATATATACTCCCACAAATGCAGGCCATTGATAGCAACCAAGATTTGTTAATTTGCACACACAAAAAGAGTATTTTTCCTAACAAATTTATCCAAGACCATGTTGCAAAAATGAATACACCCCAATGAAAGTCTTAGGAGCAAAGCTACATTTTAGACAACAAAATCCTAATTAACAAGAATTCAACTACAGGTGAGTCTAATTATTCATTAAACAGGTGTCCAGCACACAGTTGTTTATAAAGGCCATTACTTAACAAACAAAACCCCACCACATGGAAGCGAAATGTCACAAGGCCTGAGAAAGAAAATAATTTCTTTACACAAGAAAGATGAAGGCTACAAGAAGATCAGCAAAGCGTTGCTTATCAGTCAGAATACTGTAGCAAAAGTGATACAAAAATTTAACAAAGATGGAACGGCAACCATCTCACAGAGATGTCCAGGCCATCCATGGAAGTTAACAACTCGACAGGAGCGTCTTCTGATGAGAAGGGTTGAAGAAAATCGGCATGCAAGTTCACTGCAGTTAGCTAAAGAAGTAGAAAGCCAAACTGGGGTGACTGTTTTCCGTGACACAATATAATGTACACTATAGAGGAATGGCATGCATGAGTGTCGTCCACGATGGAAGCCTTTCCTAAACCCCATGCACAAAAAAGCCCTCTTAGAATTTGCCAGGGCACATGCTGAAAAAGATGAAGACTACTGTACTCTGGAGTGATAAGACCAAGATAAATGTTTTTGGAACTGATGGCTTCAAAACTGTATGGCGTCACAAAGGTTAGGAGTACAAAGAAAAATGCATGGTGCCTACAGTGAAACATGATAATGGCAGTGTCCTTCTGTGGGGCTGAATGAGTGCTCCTGGTGTCGGGGAGCTGCATTTCATTGATGGTATCATGAATTTACAGATGTACTGCTTATATTGAAAGAGAAGATGCTACCATCACTCCATGCCCTTAGTCGTCATGCACTTTTCCACCATGACAATGATCCAAAACACACATCTAAGGCCACTGTTGCATTTCTGAAGAACAGGGTGAAAGTGATTCAGTGGCCAAGTATGTCTCCTGGTCTGAATGTAATCGAACACCTATGGGGAATTCTGAAGAGACAAGTTGAGCATCACTCTCCATCCAGAATCCAGACTCTAAAGGAGATCGTTCTTGAAGAATGGATAAAGATCGATATTGCAATATGTTGCCAACTTGTTCATTCCATGCCTAGAAGACTTGGTGCAGTCCTTACAAATCATGGAGGGCATACAAAATACTAGATGTAGCAGTTTTAGTTGTGGAGTGTATTCATTTTTGCATCAACTAATTTGAGTAAAACAGAAGATTTTGTAATCTAAGTGTGCATAGGGGAGTGAAGTGAATGCCTGGTGAGGGCCTGCCCTCACTTCATCTTTCTTGCTTGGTTTCTCCACTTTTGTCTTTCTCATGTTCCTTTACACCCTTTCCCTTTCACTTCAGTCTGGTTCTCATTCCACTTCACACACCCACAGTCACGGATCCTTACCCCCTCACTCTCACCAGACATTCACTTCACTCCCCTATGCACACAATATCCTCTTACACACACATTTGGTTCTCACATAAGGTCCTCATTTCATTATCATTCACAGTTTCCCACCACCGGAGGTCTCCTTGTCCATACCGGGCGTTGATCTGGATGGGGCCGCTGCCTTGTCCCCCGCCTCAGCTCCCGGCCCCGGGGTACCTGTGCGCCCCAATTGTGTGCCGCCGAAGTGCAAACACGGTAAGAGGTTATTTTTGGGCCCCCATCTCCTGGAGGGTGGGGGTTTCATTCCAATGTGGTGTGCACAGTTTTTACAGCTGATAACTATGTGTATCATTTTTTCCAGAATATAAGCTTGCTCCTGATGAGTGATAAAAATGTCACGAAATGCGTAGAGCTACCATATGCTTTTCACTACATTACCCAAGTATTTATTTTTTCAACTATTCTACTCGGGCACCCCTATAACGGGACATCATGAGGTCATGAATCATGTCAATCATTATCAGTATCAATTATTGTATGTATATATATATATATATATATATACACCTATTGATGGATCGGGGAAACTGTATCAATCATGAATTTTTACTATTGTATATTTATTCGATACCACAATTATCGTATTGTTGCATCTCCTTGATCATGTTTATATGTTATTACTAATTATGTTTGAAAGAATCCTCTTATAATAAACTTTTAATCATGATCCATCCTTTATCTCATTCCCACATGTGTGTCATTTAAAGTCCCAACTTCCTTCATTATTTTTCTCTTTATCAAGGGTCAGGGATGGAGGCACAGGACTATGTAGCCCTGGCCTCATTTAAAGTCCCAGATTTTCCCCACCCCCCGTTTCTCAACATTCTAAAGCATGCTATTGCATGTAATAAAACAGCTATGTTTTGCCATTGAATACCAATAAGGTTTATTAAATAAACATGTTTCTGCCTGTTACTTTTTATTGTTTGGCCACAATGTGCATTTTACAGGTGATGCTTGTAATAGAATTATACAATTTTAGTAAAGCAGCATTCAGATTATAGAAGAAAAAATGTCAAGCTGACCCAAATTTCTCAAATAAGAGTCTTTGTTTGTTTGACAAAGACTTACAATTCTGTTTGGTTTGTTGATATCTTTTTTTTTTTTGATACATTTTAGTTATATCTATGGAAACAAATTGGTTCAATTTTAGAAAAAAAAAGCCATAACCATGGAAACCCAAAGAGAAACAGCTTCCTTTTTTTTTTACAAAACATTGTACCCTATGTTCTGAAGCACCGCAAGGCAGTTCAAGGAATGCATACATACACAAAGTAAAGCATTTTATTATATTAAATATATTATATAAATTTAGTTATTCAATTATTTCTCCATGTCTACTTTAAGTTAAGCACTATTTGGAAAAAAAGGAGTGTCCCATTCTAATTTTGGCCAGCAACGTCTCTAAAAGCCTCTTACAATTTTTTTTATAATTTTTTTAATATTTAAGCATTAACGTGTTTTTATAAAATATCTCTTTAAGTGAGACATGCTTCCTGTGTGAATCATACATTCATCTAGGAAGTAAAGAATAGATGGGCGGTTGTTAAGCCAGCTTTTGAAAGACCTGTACTCAATAAAATATTAAAATAATAAATAATAAAATAAAAACAATAAACTCCAATGCTGATTTGTTTTCTTTTGGACAGGGGGGTGGGGCTGATGTTAAGCCTCACCTGTTGTACCAATTGCCATGTCAAAGTAATTACAAAACTCATAGACTAATAGACTATCCCCCCTCCAGTCCATCATGAATGCCACTGCCAGACTCATCCACCTTACAAACCGCTCAACGTCTGCCACCCCTCTCTGCCAATCCCTCCATTGGCTGCCACTCGCCCAACGAATTAAGTTCAAAATACTAACAATCAGCTACAAAGCCATCCACAACTCTGCTCCTAGCTACATCACCAACCTTGTCTCAAAATACCAACCTAACCGTCCTCTTCGCTCCTCCCAAGACCTCCTGCTCTCCATCTCCCTCATCACCTCCTCTCATACTCGCCTCCAAGACTTCTCCCGAGCCTCTCCCATCCTCTGGAACTCCCTACCATAATCGGTCAGACTGTCCCCAAATCTATCCACCTTCAGGCGATCCCTGAACCTTTTCGCTTCAGGGAAGCCTATCCTGCCACCACCTAACTACACTTCTTATTTTCTCCATCAGCTCATCCCCCACAGTTATTGCCCTTTCGTATCATTTAACCCTCCCTCCTAGATTGTAAGCTCTAATGAGCAGGGCCCTCTGATTGAATTGTAATGTAATTGTACTGTCTGCCCTAATATTGTAAAGCGCTGAGTAAACTGTCGGCGCTATATACATCCTGTATAATAATAATAATAGATAAAGTCTAAAGCATTGCATCTTAAAGCATGCTTGTTATACTCACGGTGTAACCTAAGGGGTTAATCCTCTGCATTGTGTAAAAAACAGTTTGAACCTGTCTTCTCTGATCCTCCCCTTCTTCCACTGTCTCCAATCCATCTCCTTATAAGACAGAACCTTTGGAGCCACTCTGCACATGCTCAGTTTGGTGTGTGTTGCTAGAGGTTTTTTTTCTCTTGGGAGAGTGCATGTGATCAGCACTGTCCAGACAGAGGGTCAGGGGTCCTGCAGCCTCATAGGACAGTCAGAGTAGAATGAAAACTCCTCCTACAAGCTTCTACCAGACACTGATAGAAATCACAAGACTGCTATATACTGCTGATGAGAAAAGGTATTTAGCAGTTTATATTTACTACAATAATTGCATTTCCATGTTCTGTGTACTGTGGTGGACCAGATATAGTCAATGCAGGTTTTGGGTTTAGTAACACTTTACATTTTTTAACTTGCATCTTTCTTCAAAATAATACCTAGGAATCCTGCCAGGCACTTCCCATTGACAAAATGCTTTCACTTGTGCACCTGCATTAACACCCAATAAAAACCCTGCCATGAATTTCCTTGTTCAGGGGCTTCCTGTAATAGGGTGGGAATGCTCTGACCCTGTCCTACTACTTGTGTTCCTGAGTTGTCAACCTTGTCACATGTTCTCCTAATCAAGACTAGAAGTGGCCATTGCATAAGCATGGTCAACTGTTATCATCATCAGGAAACCTGGCCCACTGGAGGAGATCAGCAGTCAGATATAAAGCAGTATTAAACCCAAAACTAAAAATATTAGTGTATTTTTAGGCTTTTTCCCCCCTTTACTTCACCTGGTGATCCATTCATTTACACACCTTGTGTCTTTGGGTGTCTGCATTTTGGATGAAGTAGTAAAGGAGACAAAAAAATGCAAAGACTCTGCACTGCTGTAGTCACAGAAATAAGTGTGTGAGAGCAGCTGCCAATGTTTTGTGACTCATACAAAACAAATATCCAATCAATTAGTGCTGTGCTGTACTAATTGATTATCAATAAATTAAAAAAATGTTGCGCTCCTGTGTGATGATGAAACAAAAGCAGCTGGCATAACAATCCAAACATAAATTGTGATCATAAGTAGTGTAACAAAATGCCGCGCATGGGTGAATATATAACAAAAAGTAAAAGTGATACAAAACAATATAATATAATGGTGATACAAAACAATATAACTTAGTGAAAATCAATAAAAGTCAATAAAAATCTCTAAACATCCAATGTGTGTTTTTCTTGCAAAGTTCATAAGTGTTAAGACAGTAGTATCCAGGTGACGTGATTCCCACCACCAAAGAATGTTTGTATAGGGTACTCTTACCAGACACTGCTGATAATAGGGCCTTAGAAGTGCTTAAAGTATAAAGAACACCTTGTGCTTTCCACAGGCCAGGTGCACATTAAGATTGGATACTCACCCTCAGATAGAAGCAAAAACGCCCAAATGTTGCAACAATCCAATCCTCTTCATCAATCGATATTAGGGGATGGGATGCCACTAGCGCTCACATGAATATGATAACAGCCACAGAGGGAGGTAATTAAAAAGAAATCCACATAGCGTAAATCCGATAAAACCAAGCACATTTTATTCAAAGTAGTGCACTTACATTAAGATCAAGAAATCTGAGCAGTTGTCACAAACGGTGTATACAGGGACTGAGCGCAGTTGAGATGGAGCAGACACCCTTCCATCCGACGCGTTTCGTCTCAAAGGGACTTCAGCTGGGGTATAGGTCTGCTCCCCAACACTGCGCTTTATATACTAAGCCATAAGAGGTTCATAATTGGCAATGGCTCACACCTGTAACTGGCTTGAGCTCCAAGCTCCCATCCCCTAAGATCGATTGATGAAGAGGATCGGATTGTTGCAACATTTGGGCATTTTTGCTTCTATCTGAGGGTAAGAGTACCTAATCTTAATGTGCACCTGGCCTGTGAAAAGCATGAGATGTTCTTTATACTTTAAGTGCTTATAAAGCCCTATTATCAGCATTGTCTGGTAAGAGTACCCTATACAGACATTCTTTGGTGGTGGGAATGACGTCACCTGGATACTACTGTTTTAACACTAATGAACTTTTCAAGAAAAACACACATTGGATGTGTAGAGATTTTTATTGACTTTTATTGATTTTCACTTAGTTATATTGTTTTGTATCACTTTTACTACTATCTACCTTTATATGGTTGTTATATATTCACCCATGCGCGGCATTTTGTACTAATTGATTGGCTATTAGTCAGGCAGGCCATACACGGTCGAATTCTGAACTAATATTCTTCTCAAAATCAGAAATTTTTGTTACGATGGTGCCACCATTTTTCAAATTCGACCAACCAAACCTTCAATTTCACGTCATGTTGCTATAGAAAAGAATTTTCGTGGCCGGGAATCTTCTTTTCTTTCTCAGAATTTTCTTTTCTGTGCATTCTTTTTCTATTACATTTCTCGCATGATTCTCCCATCATTGATTGGAAAATTGTTTGTTTTTCTAAAAATTTCCAACATGCCCAATTACTCAAATCCGATTGCCGCACGGAAATTGGCTGTTACTACAGCCCACTAATGGTGCAAAATTTGAACGAAAATTCTTAGAAAATATTTTCAAAAGAAAATTCTTTCAAAATTCAACCGTGTAAAGAAGACAGCTTCGGACAGCAGCATTGCCAATCTTGGGGGACGGGAGTGTTAGACTAACAGATTTTGATGGATTTGAATAAAAAATTTAAGCTGATCTCCAACTAATACTACAAGCCCGCCTTTCTCAACCTTTTCAACACAGAGGAACCCTTGAAAAAACTTTCCAGTCTCAGGGAACCCCTGATAAAAATGACTATATCTACAACTCATGATACATTAGTGTGATGGTCAGTAGGAGGATTACTCCTTACATTTGTGGTTATTGGGAATAATTCCCCCCTTACATATAGCATAAAAGATCAATGGGGTCAGTGAGAACTTATCTGAGAGGCAGAAATTGCTCCTTGCTCAAGGAACCCCTAGCAACCTCTGGAGGAACCCTAGGGTTCTATGGAACCCTGGTTGAGAAACGCTGTTATAAGTGGTTACAGCAACCGCTTTTTTTCTTCTTTTAGGCCTCATGTACACTGCTGCTGGTAATGGGACGTTTGGGAGCAGTTGGGCGTTTTTTTCAGCTGCCCCTGAACCCCCCTCTATGTTATTTTATCAGTACATTTACACAGGGTCGTTTATAGTCGTTTCTAGGCAGTTGAGTTTAGAATCTGTTTTTGGAACCGAAAAAAGTGTGTTCAGGACGGATGTTCAGTGGCAATTAAAACGCCAAGTGCCTGCAACAGCTTGTAAACACTGCTAAACGAGGTAACTGACATTTAGCGGCATTTTGTTTACAGGCGTTTTCATTTTTAAAGAAAATGCTCCTAGATGTGAATGCGGCTAAACGCAGCATATAAAACGAGGCTGTTTCTAAGCGTCAGCTTCTAGCTGTCAAAAAATAGTTCAGGGGAGGTTAAAAATGCATCCCATGTACACAAAGCCTAAGGAGAAAGGTTTTACATAAGTAAATAAATAAAAGCTGATCATTCTAAGCTCCCCTGTCAGTGGTAAATGGTTCATCTCAACCCTTTAATTGCTACTTTGAACATCTTGGTCTGGTAAAGGAAGTTGGAAATCAACCGACAGGCTACTTTCACACTGAGGCATTTTTCAGGTGCTTTTGCGCTAAAAATAGCACTTTTAAAGCGCCTGAAAAACGTGTCCCAATGCACTCCAGTGTGAAAGCCGGAGTGCTTTCACACTGGGCGGTGCGCTTGCAGGACGTTAAGAAAAGTCCTGCAAGCAGCATATTTGGGGCCGTGCGCTGAGTGGTGTTTACACAGCTCCTGCACCGCCCCTGCCATTGAAATCAATGGCAATCGCTTCCGAAGCGGCTGCACAACGCCTCAGAAGTGCGGAGCGCTGGCACTTTTAACCCCTTTTTAACCTGTTGTGGGGAGTTAAAAGCACCACACTGCTGACTGCACGGTGGCGCCGTAGTGCCGATATAACAGCGGCAATTTACTGCTCCCCCCCGCCCCAGTGTGAAAATGGGCTTAGTGGCTAGATTGCCAGGTGAAAATAAAGGAAACAAAAAACAAATAAGGCCATCACATCTAAGAATTGGGGAGCTGCATGTAGACAGGTAGAGTTTTATGCTGCCCCAGTTGGGAGGTTTAGTGTTATTATGTTTCCCGGTTCTTTCTAGGCAGGCTTTTTTGGGTCCAACCCACTAGTTCTGTGTATTATAAAAGGGACAGGGGTCTGGACCCCAGAGAATGGTTGCTGCTGTTGGCTGGTCATTGCTGTGTTCGAGGTACCGTTGCCGGAGCCCTTCCTGCTAGCCTGCGAAACGTGTCAAGACCGGAGTTGCAGTTAAATCGGAGTTCCACCCAAAATTGGAACTTACGCTCATTTGCTTCCCCCCCCTCCGGTGCACCCCTTTTCTGGGAGATGGGCTGCGGCCCGTCTCCCGGAAGTTCGCCCCCCATCCTCCTGTTCCTGCCGCAAGGCCAATTAGAACACGCAGCGTGCTTCGCGCATGCACAATAGGAAACCGGCTGTGAAGCTGAAAAGCTTCACTGCTGGTTTCCCTTAGTGGTGATGGCGGCGGCAGCACCCAAGCGCCAATCTGAAGATCGGTTTCAGGTACCAACATCGCGGGCTCCCTGGACAGGTAAATGCCCTAATATTAAAAGTCAGCAACTACAGTATTTGTATTGTATGAATTTTTTGTTCCCAGGCTGAACCTCCTCATTAATGAACATTTGGCTTCAGGATCCTTCTATAGCCCAGGGGGATTGCTGGGACCTGCAGTTTGTCCTGAAGATGCCAATTCTGGACACTACCATCATGGACTTAACCAGCTATGGACTCTACCCCATGCAGGTATGCTGGGGCAGCCACAAGCCTGCATTAGGGATTCGTTTAGGAAAATACTTTTGCCTTTGTTTGATTGTCATGCCAAGTTATTTAAAGTGGAAGAAAAATGAAGAAGAAAAATTGGGACTTTTTTGGTGCTGGTTAAACCCCTTCCTTGAAGAACTACACAGCAATAAAATAAAACATACGCTTTATTTTGTTACATACATTTGTGCATGGTGTGGGCTCAACTGATAAATCAGTGGCCCACCCAAATGTACAGACAAAGGGTATTGTTAAAACAGTGACACTGTATACAGTCCATGGTGCAGATGTAAGCAGAATACCGAACTCTCCTGGCTGTATAACAAAAAGCGGATGGAATATATCGCCAGGGCGGTATACAGAACCCAAAAATAGCACAGTGATCCAAGATGTTCCGACGCGTTTCGCCCGACTATTTGGGCTTCTTCAGGGACTTGGATCGCAATACAGTCACTACAACACAAACAAATCAATAAAACTACTATACATGTACACATCACAATATTATATAATTTGGTGGTCTGCTAAACAGTATTCATTGAGTAACCTGTGCTTATCATACAGAGGTACGTGCATATCAAAAACATGGCCTAATTCTCTATACACAGGTATGTTCCCATGCATACATACTTCTTACAGATAAATATACAATCTAAAAATTTGTATAGCCATCAGACAGTCTTCCAACCCAACTAGTGCATATTAAAGGAAGGAACCCTTATTTAAGTGGAACTTTAGTGTTCAAAATGAAAATGGGCACGCGCAGCCCATTGTACAAATTCGGCATTGCCGAATCTGACTGAACTCCTGCGAATGTGCGGTAGTGATATCATCACTGCCTGGCCAGTGACAGCAGCCAGCGATCGAGGCCCAGAATCCAGCTACCCAAAGATGTCAGCGGTCAGGCAGGGAGCTTGGAGAAGGTGCATCGCTGAAGCTAAGATGAGTATTGTTCTGTTTTAAGTAAAGCTTTTGAAACTTTGTTTATGCCTGCTCTGTAGTTACTCAAGGGGGGTAATGCAAGTAACTGGCACACATAGTTACAGCATGGGTCAATTAAGCATATTGGGGTATGAAGACCAGATACAAGTGGTTACCAAGGGTTTCTCAAGCAGCATGTCGTAAGTTTGTACGTGTGGCATGTGTAATAGCCTCTTGCAGGAGG
This sequence comes from Glandirana rugosa, assembly GCA_018402905.1. Taxonomy (NCBI): domain Eukaryota; kingdom Metazoa; phylum Chordata; class Amphibia; order Anura; family Ranidae; genus Glandirana; species Glandirana rugosa. Next base: position 2,382,775 of record BLSH010176427.1, read on the forward strand.
AGCTGTTGTCGGTCCTCTCTCCATGAGCAGGTATGGGAGCAGATCAGCACTGCAGAGGTACTCAGCCTGTCCATAGGTACAAAAGAGGAAGAGTTATTGAAGTGCGTGCGTGGAGTTTGTGCTAGGTGCACGGCAGTGCACCATACCAATACTGGGAGTGAGATACCAGTGATACACTATATAGGTAGAGATGCCATTGGCTCTGCATGTCCCTCTTAAATGCAACAGTGACTGTGGTGGCGTATATTAACATCAACGGAGCTGATTAGAGTTTATTCATCTGTTCGAGTAAAGATACCCCACATAGGTGTGCGCATTGGGGGTGCACCCCAAAGTTCAAACACATGTGCAGAAGTACAGTGGACAGTGTCACTAGAGCAGTGGGTGGTGTCAGTAGAGCAGTGGACATGTCAGTAGGACAGTGGATGCTGTCAGTAGACCAGTTGATGGTGTCAGTAGGGCAGAGATTGGTGTCAGTAGTTTTTTATTTTTATTATTTTATTTTATTATTTTTCACAATTCCTTTACAATATATTTTTTTATTATTATTTTTATTTTTGTACAGCACTCAGTTGGCTCTTCCCACCGACCATGATCTTTCTGCATAGAGAAACACATAGACCTAGTTATGACATCACTGGGTGTAATATAAGGTATGAAATAAACACAGAGGTATTTCATTTAAAAATGCATCAATCACAGTGATGGAGCTAGGGGGTGAATGTAGTAGAAAAGTAGGACGGCAAAATACACGCAAATTAAACTTCATGTTTTAACAAAGGATAACAAAGTAAAACCAGGTATTTTTATTTAAAAATTGAAATTATTTAAGAAACACTTGTTTTACATGAACTTGAAACACCCATGATGACATTTACCCCTCTTCTTTAGGTTCAGTGTGTGGAAATTAAAGCGACTGTAAATGTGAAAAAAAAAATAAAAATAAAAAAAACATGTCCATACTTGCCTGCTCTGTACAATGGAATTGCACAGAGCGGCTGCAAACCTCCTCTTCTGGGGTCCCCCGCCGGCACTCCTGGCTCCTCCTCTCTTCCAGTGCCCCATGGGAAGTTGCTTCCCATAAGAGAACTCGTGCGTGCTCGCTCCCGAGCCTCGCTGCTGCGTCCATTGACACAGACAGCGGGAATCAGCCCCGCCCCCTGCTCCCTTGTTACTGGTTTTGATTGACAGCACTGGGAGCCAATGGCTCCCGGTGCCCCAGCACAGTCAGTGAGACCCGGAAGTGAGGGGAGAGAAGAGCTGCAGAAATGCATTAAGGTAACAAATGTTTAAGCTTTCGTAACACTTTAATTAGAATGAAAATTTGGTGTTACTTGGTGCTAAGATGCACAGTGACATCTAACTATTCCACCAAATAACTCTCCAACCACGTCCTGGTAAAAATAACATAGTATGGAGCCACACAGGGATAAAGTCATTCTAAAACATTACCCTTTCAAAACGCACCAAATCTGTCACTGCCCCAAGAAGCACATACAGTGCCCCATCGCCCTTAACCTTTTACTTCACAACATTGTGTATATTATTATAGTACATGTGTTTTACTTACTTGTCCTTTATTTCACAGCATAGAGTCTTACATGATCCGAATGTTTGATTTTCGTTTTATATGAATCAAAGGAAGTAATACAAAGTCACAAATTATTAAGTCAAACAGACAACAGATTTATTTATTCAGGTCAATGGCTCTGACATTTGAAGAAATAGGACAGCAAGCAGTGATGACCTTCTACATTTAGAAAAAAAGGTTTAAAGGAGAAGTGTGTAACTAGAAAAAATAAACATAAATGCTCACCTCCCTGCTGCAGCATTGGTCCAATGCTGCAGCTGTCCCCCACCAGCTCTAAATCTGAAAACTGAGGCCACTGAAAACCGGGCCGCCCTGCTGCAGTATATGTGCGGTGGGCAGTCCAGAAGTAGTTAAAAAGTTTAATTTAGTACAACTATATATAAAAATATAATTTTTTTTTAAACTGTCAAGTACATCCTGAATTTTTGGTTTCGGCACCAAAATTTCTATTCGGTGCACCTCTATAACTATTAGACCCCTTTCACACTGAGGCGCTTTACAGGTGCTATTTAGCTAAAAATAGCACCTGTAAAGCGCCTCAAAAATCC
>BLSH010176427.1:2384925-2403225 GCA_018402905.1 Glandirana rugosa
CCCCCCCCCCCACACTGGGGCGGTGCACTTGCAGGACGTTACAAAAAGTCCTGCAAGCAGCATCTTTGGGGCGGTGCGGTGAGCGGTAATATACCGCTCCTCCACTGCCCCTGCCCTTTGAAAACAATGGGCAGCGCTTTCGAAGCGGCTGTACACCACCTCGGAAGCGTGGTGCGCTGGCACTTTTAATCCCTTTTTAACCCCTTGTGAGGGTTAAAAGTGCCGCATTCCCGTCTCCATAGTTCCACTATAACAGTGGTAAATCCCTGCTGAAACTAGCGGGGATTTACTGCTGCCGCCCCACCGCCCCCAGTGTGAAAGTGGCCTTAGGGATGAAACTAAAAGATAACCCCACTTTCGTGAGAAACAAAGTAGGAAATTAACAAAAATAATAGCGCATATAAAATTGCTACACAAGCCATGTATTGTAATTAAATGTTAATAAAAATGACCTTTTCTTTTCAGGACTAATTCGCATATACTGCAGTGACAGGCGTTTTACTGCATTGTCACAGGAAGGGCATGCAGAAAACAATTGTTTTCTATATATTTTGTTCACACTGCTACATAGCCACTGCAGCATGCTGCGATAATTTTGGGTTGACACCAGCACAGTAATAAGGGGAAATCTTCCAATGGAGACACTAGTCCTGTTGACCCTGGTGACACTCCAGGATTCCCTCACTTTAGAGGGGTTTCTTCTCACTCCTTGTTTTGGCTATGGGACTGGAAGTGAAGGGAAATCTCCCCTATGGGATACAGATGGCAAAAAAGTGACAATAACCCTCCCTTATTCTATTCAAAATGAAAAAAAAAAATTTGCCTGTAGATACACTTTAACCACTTCAGCCCCGGAAGGATTTCCCAGGTTAGGACCAGAGCAGTTTTTGCGATTCAGCACTGCGTTGCTTTAAGAGACAATTGCGTGGTCGTGCGACGTTGTACCCAAACAAAATTTGCGTCCTTTTTTTCCCACAAATAGAGCTTTCTTTTGATGGTATTTGATGCCCTCTGCGTCATTTCTGATTGCCGCTATAAACAAAAGAATAGCGACAATTTTGCAAAAAAAATAAAACAAATTTATTACTTTTTGATAAAATACAAATCCAAAAAAAAAAATATAAAAAAAAATGTTTTCATCGGTTTTGGCCGATTTATATTCTCCCTCATATTTTTGGTAAAAAAAATCACAATCGGCAGTTATTGATTGGTTTGCACAAAAGTTGCCGCGTTTACGGATGATGAGAATTAATTTCTGGGGTTTTTATTTTTTTTTTATTTTTTACTAGTAATGGCGGCGATCTGCGATTTTTAGTGATACTGCGATATTGCAGTGGACATGTCGGACCATTTTGACACTTTTTTGGGACCATTGGCATTTATACAGCGATCAGTGCTATAAAAATGCACTGATTACTGTGTAAATGTCATTGGCAGTGAAGGGGTTAACCTGCAGGGGGCGCACTAAGGGTTAACTGTGTTCCCTGGCCGTGTTCTAACTGTGTGTTGGCTGCCCTGGCTGGGGAAAGGGGATGATCACAGCTTCCATATACAGGAAGGCTGTGATCATCGCCCTTCCCACATCAACCATATAACTAAATGCAAAACTTTTTTTTTTTTTGGATAGAGTGGAGACGGATTAGAACATCTGTTTTTATTGCTGTCTGTATCCCCACTCGGAAGATTTGCCCTCTCTGTTTATCTTGTTTGCCACTATTCCTGAGAGTGAAAGTGAAAGAAAATCCTACATTTTGGATTGTCACTAGAACATGAATAGGGATACTAGTTCTGGTGACACCCAGGTATTAAAAAAACAACAAAGAGATGGTGCACCAACCTAGCACATTAGCGTTACACAATTTTATTAGATATATATATATAAGTGATATACTCAAAAACGCATGACATGCACAAGCGTATCAAAAAAAACAAATGAGACTGCCTCCAGGCCCACAGTGCTCAACTGATGGCATGAGAGGACTTCATAGTGGCATACGCATTTCAATGATCAAGCCCTCTTCCTCAGAGCCCAAAGCATGAATGATCAAATGGCAGCTTTATTCCATACTGTGCTATTGACCAAGTCACAAGTCACATGGGCATATTGTTTTAGGCAACAAGAGTCACATTAAACACAAAACAAAGAACAAAAGCAAAAAGTGTGCAAGCTTGAGGTCACGTATGTATCCTCCATATATCATACTTTAATTTGTGCCTCCATACCCCAGTGATTAAAGTATGGAGGCACAAGTTTAAGGTATGATAGACGTATGAGTGCTGCCAGCATTGCTGCAGAGGTTGAAGGGGTGGGAGGGGGTCGGCCTTTCAGTGCTCAGACCATACACCGCACACTGTATCAAATTGGTCTGCATGGCTGTCGTCCCAGAAGGAAACCTCTTCTAAAGATGCCCAAGAAAGCAGATTAAGGACATGTATTACTGGAACCAGGTCCTGTGGTCTGATGAGACCAAGATAAACATATTTGGTTCAGATGGTGTCAAGCGTGTGTGGCGGCAACCAGGTGAGGAGTACAAAGACAAGTATGTCTTGTCTACAGTCAAGCATGGTGGAAGGAGTGCCATGGTCTGGGGCTGCATGAGTGCTGCTGGCACTGGGGAGCTACAGTTCATTGAGGGATTCATGAATGCCAACGTGTACTGTGACATACTGAAGCAGAGCATGATCCCCTTCCTTCGGAGACTGGGCCTCAGGGCAATATTCCAACATGATAAGGACCCCAAACACACCTCCACGACGACCACTGCCTTGCTAAAGTAGCTGAGGGTAAAGGTGATGGAATGGCCAAGCATGTCTCCAGACCTAAACCCTATTGAACATCTGTGGGTCATCCTCAAACAGAAGGTGGAGGAGTGCAAGGTCTCTAACATCCACCAGCTCTGTGATGTCGTCATGGAGGAAAGGAAGAGGACTCCAGTGGCAACCTGTGATGCTCTGGTGAACTCCGTGCCCAAGAGGGTTAAGGCAGTGCTGGAAAATAATGGTGGCCACACAAAATATTGACACTTTGGGCCCTATTTAGACATTTTCACTTAGGGATGTATACACTTTTGTTGCCAGCGGTTTAGGCATTACTGGCTGTGTGTTGAGGGGACAGCAAATTTACACTGTTATACAAGCTGTACACTCACTACTTTACATTGTAGCAAAGTGTCATTTCTTCAATGTTGTCACATGAAAAGATATAATAAAATATTCACAAAAATCTGAGGGGTGTACTCACTTTTATATGGTACTGTATATCTAATGAAATTGTGCTATGGTAAGGCACTAGGTTGGTGTCCTCTCTTTGCTGTTGTTTTCTAGCGTTTGAAAGGATACCCACAGTCTTGATGGGGCAGCAAGACGCTTTACACTTTACCTGTAAGCCAGTCAAGTGGAGAGTTCATCAAGTCTTTAAGCACCACAATGAAGCAAAGGAGGTTATTCTTTGGACATCCAGGTATTCCCTCACTTTGGAGGGATTTCCTCACACTTGGGACAGGAAGTGAAGGTAAATCTACCGAATTGGACGCTGATTGAACCATTTGAAGACCAGGCCTTTTCTAGCACTTTTTGTATACGTGTGAATATCTGTTTTTTTCCCCTAGAAAATTAGTTAGACAAAAACAATATATTTTTTTAAAACAGAGGCCCTAGAGAATAAATTGGTGGGTTTTTCAATTTTGCGTTTGCACGCTAGCACAGGGGACAGGGGCACTTTACATTTGTTTTTTATTATTATTAATTTATCATTTTTTTAAATTATTTTTACACTTTTGCTTTAATTTTTTTTTTAAATCACTTTTATTGCTGTCACATAGAATGTAAACATCCCAGTGACAGCAATAAGCATGTGACAGGTACTCTTTATGGAGGTATCTGGGGTCTATAGGACCCCAAATCCCTCCTTTGCACTTTCTGCAATAAAACACATACAAAAGAAAAATTTCAAAAATCGAATTTCTTCATAAATTTAGGCCAATATGTATTCTGCTGCATATTTTTGGCAAAAAGTCCCAAATGAGAGTATATTGATTGGTTTGCTCAAACGTTGTAGCATCTACAAACTATGGGATTTTTTTTTTCTTTAATGTAATGGCGGCGATCAGTGACTTACAGCTGGACTCCAATATTGCGGCAGACAAATCGGAAACTAACTAGTGTTTCACTGCTTTACAGGAACACCGGATCCATGCCTTCTTACCTTCTGTACTGACAGAACGGCAATCTGCCTTGTGTACATAAGCATATATGTAAGTTATACGGTCGGCAAGCGTTTAAAAGAAAAAAAATTAGTGTGGCATGTGATTATAAGCCTCCCTTTATCCAAATTGAAAGAACAAATTTTGCCTTTAATTTTACCTTAAAGCGGAGGTCCGGGCTAAAAAAAAAAATTAAAAGTCAGCAGCTACACATACAGTAGCTGCTGACTTTTAATATTAGGACACTTTTTAATATTAGGACACTTACCTGTCCTGGACTCCAGCGATGTCGGCACCCGCCGCCGATCTTCGGATCGGGGGACGGGTGCAGCCGCTTCCATCGCGGGTAAGGGAACCCGGATGTGTAAGCAGTACAGCTTCACGCCGGGCACCTTACCGCGCATGCGCGAGCTCTGCCACGCTCTGCTACTGGCCAGGCGGCCAGTAGCAGAGCGAGCAGGGAGGAGGGAGCCGGGCTGCTGACGTCATCTGCCGCGTCCGCCGGCCAGAACTCCCGGAAGTGTGGAAAAGGACACCTGTCTAAAGACAGGTGTCCTCTTCCCCCTCCCCCCCGAAAGGTGCCAAATGTGACACCTGAGGGGGGGAGGAATCCAACCAGCGGGAGTTCCACTTTAGGGTGGAACTCCGCTTTAAGTACTTGCTTGGAGTAGCATCTTTTTTATTTAGTGTAGAGGCTTTTAACCAAACATTTCTTCAAACTTTCTGTAAAAAGGGCATAATAAGGTAAATTTATGGATTCGGAGAATAAAAACAAAAATGAAATAAATTGCTTTTGCATTACTTTTATTATTTTGCAATCACCAGTATATATCACTACAGTAAAACCATCTTGATGCAAAGACTCCCACATGAGCTGTCAAACAAGGGAGAGCTCGTCAGAAAACTACAAACAAGGCCACTGATTGTGAGAGGGACAGATGTGAGGCACTGTATGCAATGCACTGCGGGCAAACTCGTTATAAAGCACCAGTTGGACTCATTATGTCACCTAACAGAATGCAGGAATAAGAAGTGTTACATTTCCATAAATGGTGTCTCCTTATGCAATTTACATTTAAATAATATTTTTGATATGTTAAGTGGTTCTTGCACGATTTCATGCCGATATGCCATAAATTATTTCACAGCTTTTTTTTTCATTAAAGAATAACGCTTATTTAATTTTTAAAGAAATGTATTGTTTTATAAGGATAAAATGTTGAAATTATTATGTACAACAGTGCTCCAGGCAACTATTCAAAATATCATTTAATCCAGTTACTTATTAAAAGTCATTAAATGTAAGTTTAAAGCTGAAGTTTAGGTATGCATATTTTTGCACGTTGGTTCAGTTTGAACCAACGTAAGTATGTATGTGTCATACCTGGAAGATCCTTGTGGCAGCTGGAAATCACTGTAGTAGTCTCTGCTACTACAGTGATCGCTGCTAGCTTCCAGGCCCCATGCTGCCCTACTGCTTGGTAAACACAGGAGGTCACTCACTGGGCATGGGGTCCATTTACAGCATTTTCCCAGTGAATGCAAAGTGTTTTCTGATTGGATGAGGTAGAGAGGTGGATCGGTGATGTCATGATTATTTACACTGAAATAACTTTAGCGACCTTAACTTGATAGTAGAACATGGCTTTTCCTGATCCAGTTAATTGCTCCTACATTTCTTAATTTGTTTGAATTAACCACTTGCTGACCAGCCGCAGTACATATACTGTGGCAGGTTGCAGGGACGGCTGGTCTATAAGGGGCGCTTTGGCACCGCCCTCCCGCTGGTTTCTCGGCTGTCACCTGACAGCTAAGTAGTGAGCCTATTGGTCAGCCATTAAAGACTAAGGATGTGCGCTGAACAGGTGATATTGGCTGCAAAGTACCCCCACCTGTGATAATGGCTGCAAAGTACCCCCACTTGTGATATTGGCTGCAATGTACCCCCACCTGTGTTATTGGCTGCAATATACCCCACCTGTGTTATTGGCTGCAATTTACCCCCATCTGTGATATTGGCTGCAAAGTACCCCCACCTATGATATTGACTGCAATTTACCCCACCTGTGATATTGGCTGAAATTTACCCCATCTGTGTTAATGGCTGCAATGTACCCCCACCTGTGTTATTGGCTGCAATATACCCCACCTGTGTTATTGGCTGCAATTTACCCCCATCTGTGATATTGGCTGCAAAGTACCCCCACCTATGATATTGGCTGCAATTTACCCCACCTGTGATATTGGCTGAAATTTACCCCATCTGTGTTATTGGCTGCAATGTACCCCCACCTGTGTTATTGCCTGTAATATACCCCACCTGTGTTATTGGCTGCAATTTACCCCCATCTGTGATGTTGGCTGCAAAGTACCCCCACCTATGATATTGACTGCAATTTACCCCATCTGTGTTATTGGCTGCAATTTACCCCTACCTGTGATACTGGCTGCAAACTACCCCACCTGTGATATTGTCTGCAATGTACCCCCACCTATGATATTGGCTGCAATTTACCCCACCTGTGATATTGGCTGCAATTTACCCCATCTGTGTTATTGGCTGCAATTTACCCCCACCTGTGATATTGGCTGCAAAGTACCCCACCTGTGATACTGGCTGCAATGTACCCCACCTGTGATACTGGCTGCAATGTACCCCACCTGTGATATTGGCTGCAATTTACCCCCATCTGTGTTTATGGCTGCAATGTATCCCCACCTGTGTTATTGGCTGCAATTTACCCATACCTTTGATATTGGCTGCAATTTACCCATAACTGTGTTATTGGCTGCAATTTACCCCACTTGTAATACTGGCTGCTATATACCCCACCTGTGATGCTGAGGCTCTATACTGTGTCCTGTGATACTGGCTGCTATATACCCCACCTGTAATGCTGAACTGTATACTGTGTCCTGTGATGTTCAGCTGTATACTGTGTCCTGTGATGCTGAGCTGTATACTGTTTCCTGTGATGCTGAACTGTATACTGTGTCCTGTGATGCTGAGCTGTGTACTCCTGACACAATATGTGGAATACAGGGGACGGCGTGGGTGGATTCTATGAGGGGTGGGGCTTATTAGAAGTAGAAGGGGTCAAAACGGAAGGGCGGGGCCTGGCGCCCCCCCCATCCTAAAACTTCACCAGCAGCCACTGGCAGGTTGGCTTTATTACGCCAAACGACATACCTGTATGTCATTTCGTGCAATAGACAGTGGGGCCACAGTTAGCAAGCACTCCCTAGGGACACACTTAACCCTTTGATCGCCCCTGCTGTTAACCCCTTCTGCTCTTGTGACTGGGCCCTGGTATTCTGCCACTGTCAGGGGGGCCCAGCGGGGTTGCTAATCAAAGGGCCCTGAGCTGAGAGTGTCTCTCTCATGGAACAGCACAAAGCCAGCATTGACAGTTCTATCTACCCCTCCGTTCTATCTTGCACGGGATGGGACAGTAGAGCCAATCTGCTCCCTATTCTTCCCCCTCTCCTCTCCTGTGTGTGCTCCGTGAAAAATGTGAGCTTGTTAGCTTAGCACTTGACTGCCCGTGGAGCACACACAGGAGAGGAGAGGGGGGAGAAGGGGGAGCTGATTGGCTCTCCTCTCTCATCCCGTGCAAGAGAGGAGGGCGGAGGGGGAGATAGAACTGTCAATGCCGGCTCTGTGCTGTTCTGTGAGAGAGATGCTCTCAGCTCAGGGCCATGCTGAGAAGGCAGATGGCATTAATGAGCACTGATAGGCTGCACTGATAGGAGGCACTAATGGGCACTGATAGGCGGCACTATTGGGCACTGATAGGCTCCACTGATGAGCACTGATAGAAGGCATTGATGGGCATCGATAGGTGGCGCTAATAGGTTGCACTGATAGGCACTGATGGGCACTGATAGGTGGCACTAATGGGCACTGATAAGAGGCACTAATGTGCACTGATGGGGGGCACTAATGGGCATTGAAAGGTTGCACTGATAGGAGGCATTGATGGGCACTGATAGGTGGCACTGATAGGCTGCTCTAATGGGCACTGTTGGGAGGCACTAATGGACACTGATAGGCTGCACTGATAGGAGGTACTAATGGGCACTGATAGGCTGCATTGATGAGCACTGATAGGAGGCATTGATGGACACTGATAAGCTGCATTGATGAGCACTGATAGGATGCACTGATAGGGGGCATTGATGGGCACTGATAGGAGGCACTGATGGGCAATGATAGGAGGCACTAATGGGCACTGATAGGAGGCACTAATATGCACTGGTAGGAGGCACTGATGAGCACTGATAGAAGGCATTAAAGGGCACTGATAGGAGGCACTAATGGGCACTGAAAGGCTGCACTAATGAGCACTGATAGGAGGCATTGATGGGCACTGATAGGCTGCACTAATGAGCACTGATAGGCTACACTGATAGGAGGCACTAATGGGCACTGATGGGCTGCACTAATGAGCACTGATAGGTGGCATTGATGGCCACCGATAGTTGGCACTGATGGACATTGATGAGCACTGATAGGCAGAACTCATGGGCAGCATTGATGAAAACTGATAGATGGCACTGATAGGCAGCATTGATGAGCACTGATAGGCATTGACCACTGATAGGTGGCACTGATAGATACTGATAGGTAGCATTGATGAGCACTGATAGGTGGCACTGATGGGCGCTAACAGGCATCATTGAATAGCACTGATAGGCAGCATTGATGAGCACTGATAGGCAGAACTCATAGGCAGCATTGGTGAGCACTGATAGACGGCACTGATAGGCAGCAATGATGAGCGCTGATAGGTGGCATTGATGAGCACTGATAGGCATTGACCACTGATGGGTGGCACTGATAGATACTGATAGGTGGCATTGATGAGGACTGATAGGTGGCACTGATAGGTGCAAATAGGCAGCATTGAAGAGCACTGATAGGCAGCATTGATGAGCACTCATAGACCCTGATAGGCAGCATTGATGAGCACTGATAGATGACACTGATGGGCAGCACTGAAGAGCAATGATAGATGGCACTGATGGGCAGCATTGAAGATCACTGATAGATGGCACTGATGGATGCTGTTAGGCAGCTTTGATAAGCACTGATAGGTGGTGCTGATAGGCAGAATTGATGGGCACTGATAGGTAACACTTATAGGCAGAATTGATGGCCACTGATAGGGAGCACTGAATCACAGTACTGATGTGCAGCATTGATGAGCACTGATATGCAGCATTGGTAGGCACTAATAGGTGGCATTGACAGTGTAAACCATTTACTGACATTCCTGATGGTTAACGACAGTCCTTTCTTCACACAGACACAGCATGGGAGGAAAGGGCTGCGGATAACCGGCAAGTCTGTTTACATGTGATCAGCTGATCACATGGTAAAGAGCCGCTGTGATTGCGCTGGATGCACATCCCAGGGGACGCAGGGTTCTGGAAGGACGTCCATGGACACCCTTCCAAAATTTGAAGCTCGGGGCTCGGATGGAAGGGGGGGGGGGGCATGGGGGCCCATCATGGTTTCTTGAACCTGGGCCCTGAAGGTTCTAGTTATGTCTCTGAGTAGCAGTGCATATTTTTAGCACTGTTCACTGTAATAATGTCACTGGTTCCCAAAAAAGTGTCAGGTGTCTGATTTGTGCACTGCAATGTCGCTGTTCCACTAAAAATCTCTGATCTCCACCATTACAAGTAAAAATAAATAAATAAATAAAAATGTCATGAAAATATCCCATAGTTTGAAGACGCAATAACTTTTGCACAAACCAATCAATATACGCTTATTGGGATTTTTTTACCAAAAATATGTAGCAGAATACATATTGGCCTAAATTGATGAAGAAATTTGATTTCTTACATTTTTTTTTATTATTATTATTTTTTATTTATTATTTATTTATTTATTATTATTATGAAAGACATGAATCTCTGCAATTTGGTAGACAAAGGATTGCATCCCTAAGCTACAGATCAGCACACACATCCTGTGACCTTTGGGGGTCTGCTCCTCCCTGTCTCCCCCTCTTGCTCCACAAGTCCACGTGGATTGTCCTGCCTGTCCGGTGCTCTGCACAATTTGGTAAGCGATTTCTTTTGATTCCACGATGCATCACGATTAGACGAAACGTACGTCAGGAGGCAGCGTTGACAACACTGCTACCACCTACAGCCCGTGAGACTGGAATGCTGGCCGGCTCTTGATTTATATTACCAAATGTTTTGTAAGTAGGATTTTAATTAATATTAAACTGATTTTGATGGTACATCACTATGTCAAGTTTATCCTTTATGTGGGATCATGATTGAGATCATCATTATCTGGGAGAATTTGTGAGGCTACCGCCACTGAGGATTGTTGAGTGACTGTTCCTGTATCCCTGGCTGGGGAAAAGCCACAGGCGCTTTTCACATTTCCTTCTGGTAGGCCTCCTCATATTTGTGGCGGATTGCACAAAATCTAAATTACCACACTTGGGTGTTATTATATTTACTATATGGACTGTTACCTATGTGGAAGATTAGATCTGAATTTTTATAGCCCGAGAGACTGGGATTTATGGTGGTTTCAATGTCCACTCAGTACATCTTTTTGGACTTAACTACTGTTAAGATATTTATTACCCATATCAGTTGCTATTTAATTTAGTGCTCAATCTTTTTTGTTTTTGATATTGTATGATTTGACATCTACACTTATTTAGTGCAGCCCTTTATTTAAATTAATTCACAATTGTCACAAAACTGGGTGAGCTCATGGCGCAGTACTCTGCGCCCTGAGCCCACCCTTTTTTGAAGCCAATTAGACCAGTGATTCTCAACTCATGTCCTCGGGACCCACTAACAGGCCAGGTTTGCAGGATAACTGAAATACATCACAGGTGACCTCATTTGCTGCTCAGTGATTGCAGTATTCTAGTCTGCATCTCCCCAAGGTAATACTTAAATTCTGGCCTGTTGGTGGGTCCTGAGGACAGGAGTTGAGAACCACTGAATTAGACCCTCAGGCTCTAATCCTGTGCTTCAAAAAAAAAACCCATTGGAATTCATGCGTCCGGTGCCCTGCATGTAGATCAGGTGCATGGATTAGGGGGGCCCCTTATGGACAGGCCGCCACTGCTGACAACACTACTTCAATGCAGCAGAGGCACAGCTGTTGGCTCAAATTCCAGGATTAGGATGAGCTAGGATGTACTGTAACTTTAAACACAAGTCAGTAATGGCAGCTCGGAATATTGACTTTATTGGGCAGATGGGAATAAAAGTACATTAGGAAATATTTGACCATATTAGCACTCGGTTGTACTAGTTTGTAATCAATGTGTATTTTATTCTCTGTAGAAGTACAATAATCACACAGAGCCTCCAAGCAGATGAACCTTGAAATTGCTCTCTTCTGTGCAGTGTGTAAAAACAGCTCCATATGTGTTTCAGAACATTATTTTGCTACATAAATGACCCACATATGGCTTGTAAGAAATTGGTTGCAGATATTGTACAGTAACAGCAGCAAATCAGACAGATGAAAAGGGACAGGCAGCATGCAGAGGATCACTATGAGGTTACCAGGCTCCCATTATTTTCATGTTTCTTTAATAGGCCTTGCAATAAGATTTGCACTTTCAGCTTTTCTTAATTCACATATCTAAATATTGTTTTCCAAGGATGGGCTACGTTCTCAGGTCCATTTCTAATGGTAATGATACCGTTAGACTAGGATGACACAACAGCTATAAGCACTTAAGCTTTCCGGTCGGTGCATTGATTTTTAATATTGAGGACTAGTCAACTGAAGTTTACAGCAAGAAGCTTTCAGTGGCTTTGCTATACTCCAACCTTTCTCGATAATATCTGATATTAAAATAAACCATGATAAGTCTCAGGCGATGAATATATCTTTACAAGAAAATATAGTTTTGACCCTCAAGCAATCTTACAGTTTCCACTGGCAATCCAAGGCTCTTCCATACTTAGGAATAAACATTACGCCATCCTTGCACACGCTATATTCCAGAAATTATCCTGCCCTATAAAGATGCCTCGCTGCCGATATGTCTATATGGCAACTTCACCCTCTGTCATGGTTTGGCAGACTGCAATCTCTGAAGATGAATGTCCTTTCAAGGATATATTATTTGTACTCGGAATCAATAGAAGCTGATTATGAGAAAAGAACCTGTATGGACAGTGACCTGCAGTGTGCCCTGGTCACAAGTTTAGTATGCCTAAAGTGGACATACCCAAGGTATGATGAAAGGAAACCTTAAAAGAAGGGAAAGGGAGGGTGGGGAAACAATGGAAATTACACTGTGCAAACCTGAGGGAGGAGGCTGGCTCATATGTGGCCAGACTCCTCCTACAAAGTCAGGCCTTCCTATTTGTACTCGGAGTCAATAGAAGCTGATTATGAGAAAAGAACCTGTATGGACAGTGACCTGCTGTGTGCCCTGGTCATGAGTTTAGTATGCCTAAAAAGTGGGCAAAAAGACACTGCTAGGATGCAAGCAGAGTTTATTTACCATGATATAATAATCCACCAATCGAGCAAAAGCTCTGGACATTCCTATATGTGGCTCAGGAATATATTTCATGTAACAGGCGGATTTCCACCTGCCCAACCTCCTGAAGATATGAACTGGTACTCCTAGGCATGGTGCAGCTGACGCAGCTCCAATCCTGAATGAAATGGCCGTGTACTGTCTTGGGTTCACGCCAGACCTGCCAAGCAATATGTGGACATGTTGATGAACTGAGCCGTTGTGAGGTGTGTGCCGTGAAAGAGTTGCAAAGGGCCCTTCCTGAGTACCCCATATAGCTGAGCCATGAGGGCATCCAATACTTTAAACGGACACCAAAAGGTACCTGTCAGAAAATATCTGACCACAGTACCGGCTCCTACCTGCTGCATCTTGCATGCCTCCAAAACCAGTTGAAAATGATCCTGGTGTTTGGTAAGCTGCTTGATGGTCAAACAACGGAACTGCTCGTCAGAAACTGAAAAAAACTCGCTGGGCCTCAAGAATCCATGGAAAGCTAAATAAATGGCTGCATTGAGAACCACACTGTGCTTGGCTCCAAATGGATGGTTATCCAGCATGACCGACATGCCCCGGAACAATAATCTGTGATGGGAAACCTGCTGGCCGGCACAGGTGGACTGATCTTCGGGATCCCTTTTAAAATCGCCTTGATGGGATGCGCCGAGAACAGAGAAAATTTGTCTAGGAATTGTAATGGTGCGAAATGTTGCACCCCGGCTAGATACGTTTTGATGGTGGTATGAGATAAGTGTAACTGTAAGTGGCAAAAGTAATGAAAGCCAGAAAAGTAAATCAACTTTGTACCCATCTGACTTCAGATCCCAGGCCAAGAAGGACTGAAAAACCTCCCAGGCTGTGTTGTAAGCCCTCCTGGTGTTGGCCGAAAGTGAAACCTGCAAGACCCTTGGTTGAAATTGTTGCATGCCTGCGATTTGCCCAAACATATGGGGCGGCCCAATTTGTCGCAGGGGTTAGTGCTGCCTGAGACCGCGGAACCGCTCAGTCCCAGTCTGCTAGCGCTGGGAACTGCCGCTGGTTTCACGTTAGGACACCAAAAAGCAGTATACGTAGAAGATTGACAGTTCACGCTAACTAGAGCTCTTAGCCCCGCAAAATGTTTGAACAAACAACGCCATATCCACGTTGCCCCAAAAAAAATTGGTGACATGACGTTGCATGAAAATGGCCGCTGCTTTAGCTGAAAAAGACCGGTTATAATTATAGAAAGCCGATCCTCCGTATTGTGCCCTAATACCACAACTGCATGTAAGTACAGGTCCAATTCCTCCCTCCTATTTGGTAGAGCAGAGCAAATAACGTCCCTATATGTGCTGAGCCCCAGCACAAACTCGGGAAGGGTCAATTAGCGACTAAGTCTGTGGTCCCTGGTCTTTACCACTACAGACACCACCCTACAGGCGTAGGACCTGTTGTCTGCCACGTCGTGGGCTGCGATCAAGAGGGATGCCAAATTTACATCCTGCCTTTCAAAATGTCCTTCCTCAAATTTGCCAGCACGAAATTTGCTGGCGTAAACCATGGGTGCACAGGAACTAGTTACCAGCAGTAACTGGCACAGTGTTAGGAGACACTGGAAAACCTCACTGGGGGGGCTGCCCGGTCGAACCGGCGCCTGCGGAGCAGGACTGGACCGGTTCTCCGAGCCTCCACCCTGGACCTGAGCTCCTGCCCTGATGACACCAGTGAATCCAACATGGCATGGATTTGAGATAGTGACGTGGCGACCGAACGCAGTGTTACTTGCTCCGCATAGGAACCAGAAGCTGAGGGGAATAAACAGTCTGAAGAGTTCCACCTTCCGTGGCAATGCTGGATAGGAAATGCCTCTGCGCTGTAGTTCTGCCATCTGTTATTGGAACAGTGCATGTACAGAGAGATGGTGAACCCCCATGAACCGAACTCCTAGCCGTAGAAGGAGGCGCAGATGGGAAATCCACGATGTCTTCCACCTGAGACATGATCGATAAGAGCGAAACAGAACACGATGAACATAGTAACCTGACAGAAGTGACCAATACCCGCTTGTGATAGAACCTTGCCCCTAGACCCAAACATGGGATGCATGCAATGATGGTCCAAAAACGCCTGATTCTGCAGGTACCTGAGCCTGTATGCTCAACCACTGCCCTCGAGACACAACAACCTTGTGAGTGAGTGGTGAACATACCATAATCGAAGAGAGAGAAGGATGAGCAGGCTTGCCCCCGACCAAGCCTGTGAACCGAACTGCTCGATCCATTCCCTGTAGACATGACAAGTGACAGAGCCCCAGGTGTGCCGCCCCCAGATGCCGCCCCAACTTGGTGTGGGTATAGCGCGAAATGACGTACAACCGTACTGACCCAAGCAACGACTAATCCTGAAGGCAACCCTCAGCATCTTCCCCAGCCCTATGTGGAGAAATGAACAACGTGCTAATCCGACAACCTACGAATGCAGGGGTACCTAGCCCCCTCCTCTAATAACCTCACCAACTTGCTGCTATCCGCTGCTGCACCTGAATGACCCTCCTGACCTTGGCCGATGACCAAGACTGGGAAAAGAAGATGGAAAGCTAAAACCCGATACCTGCCTATGAAACGACAAATGAAATGTGCTGCTGCCCTTCTCTGTGGCCCAGCCATGAAATGTACCCCCGAAATGCCTCTTTCCCAACCACCTTCCTGATCTAGGCCCGTGACCAGAACAGGAAAAAACAAGATGGAAAGCTACAACCCGATACTTGCCCATGAAATGACAATTTGAAATGATGTGCTGCTACCCTTCTCCGTGGCCCAGACTGGATGAAGGGACAGCCATGAAATGAACCCCCGAACTGCCCCTACTCCATCCACCTTCCTGAACTAGCACACTCGCACATACTGACCTGCGTTGATGATGATCCAGAAGCCCCCTCCACATCCTAACCAGAACAACCTACTCTTGCCTGCTGGAACTGTAACCCTCCTCTGTGGCCCTGAAGTGGGCGGAGGGACAGTTGTCTGCATCCTAAGAAATGACACCCCCCTTTTTTTTATATATATAAAATGCCCTGCTGCTCCTAACCCCGGAGACCCCTGTGTGGTGAAATGAGCCCTGTTGTGGGCCAGAAATGAGTCCCCCCTCCCTGGGTTCGAGCAACCATGTGCCTGTCATGGCATGAATGCCCGCAGTGGCGGTGGGAGGAAATGCCCTAGCGCTGCCATGAACTGTACGCCCGCATGTTCCTTTGTTTCACGTGGTTGAATGGAAAAGTTAATAGCCGATGATCCTGGCCCTGGGCGTCCCCTCACTGACTTCCGGTGGTATGTCAGCGAGGGGAGCCGTAGCAAGATGGCAACCCCCTGTGATGGAAACATGAAATGCAGCAGCATGCCCCCCCGGACGGCGGGTGATCCTGGTACCAGGACTGGGTACAGGAAATGCTGCATGTCCGGCTGAGCGCTGCTGCAGCGATCAGTGGCTAGGCGCCCGTAGGAAACCAGGATGTAGAAATGGCCAATCTTTTGGCCGCATGGATCATAGGTGTGGGAGCATGTGGAAGATAACGGGCGCCCGGCCCGACTTACCCAACCCTCGTAAGAAGTCCCCCCTGCACTCAGTGCAGTCAAACAGCACACCGGAAGTGACGACAATCCTACGCCCAGGAAACACTGGAAATGACGCCGTGCAAACCTGAGGGAGGAGGTTGGCTTATATGTGGCCAGACTCCTCCTACAAACTCCGGCTTACCTTTTGTCAGTCTTCCTGTTTGTTCCGCACCCCGGTGGTTCGATCTGACTACGCAGATTTCCAAAAAAAGGTAATTTTGTTTATCTGGGGCGGCAAGAGCCCGAGGGTGAACAAATGCACCTTATTTACACCCAAAAAGACAGGAGGGTTGGGGGCTCCAGATCTACTTAAATACTTCTATGCAGCCCAGCTGATCAGATTTCATTCTCACCAGCCCTACCCAGTGTGAATGCAAGCAAAGTCTTACTCTTGCAAGTCGGGTCCGATCTCCCATGTCATGTGTTTACCGGCAAAGAAATGGCCCCAATTTTGTGCCCTTCCCTTTCATTTTCGCTGGGAATCTGGGACAGACTCTTTGGAGTTTATAAATTTAAATCTTCCCATGCCCCTTTGGCCCCTCTCACCCCGGACTTTTTATTGGTGGACTAATAAAGGTTTTTGTTATGCATAGCTGATCTTTGTGATCATAAAGATATTTTAACAAAACAAGACTTACTGGAGAAACATCAGCTCCCAAATTCAGAACATTTTAGATATGCTCAGATAGTACATTTTTTGAGTACATTACCTCGCAAATCTGATATCGTTACTATGACATCAATGGAATATCTATGCCAAAAATACGACAAAATCCGAGGACACATATCAGAGATTTATGGTATCCTAACTTCTAACTTAACTAAATTGGGCTATATGGAAAAATGGGAGCAGGATATCAACGAGACTCTTGAGCTTGATGAATGGCATTCGTTAGCTCAAGCAGCCTCGAGGTCTCTTATCAACACCTCCATTATTGAGGCAAACTACAAAGTGCTATTACGATGGTATATGATGATTAGATTAGGCTTGCCGCCTGTGTCCCCGGATCTTCTCCGCTATGCTTCAGAGGCTGCGGTCAGGAGGGGACAGTGTTCCACATATGGTGGCAGTGTCCCAAAGTGAGGTGTTTTTGGATAAGAGTATATAATTAAATTTTTTTCCCTCACACAAATTAACTTGATCAAATCTCCGAAACAGGCGTTACTAGGTAGTGTGGTGGAGGAGGCACCGAGACATCGGAGGAGACTCATCACTTATATATTTATGTCTACAAAACTTTGCCAAGTCCTGGAAATCGGCAGTCATACCTTTTGATCAGCTTAAGCACAAACTCTCCTGGATTATGATAAATGAAAGGTTAATGGCTATCTTACAGGACAAAATGAAGCTGTTTGAGAAGATGTGGGATCCATGAATCGACTATCTGACTACTGATCCCAGGACTTTGCTCGCTTAGATTGTCTATTAGGTGGTGAAGGTTGGAGCGCGGAGTTTCTTACCCCCTTTCCCTTTCTTCCCCTTTCTCTTTCTAGGCCATCTGGCCCCTTTTCTCCATTTGTAAACATACTCCTTCCTATTCAAAAAGCAACGTGGTAATCAAAATAAATCAATAATGACTAGCAAATTGCAAGCAGCGCTTGAGCAGTCCTTAGCACCATACAATCTTCATAAACAGATCAAAGAACTGTCCATCCACTCAGAAATGTGATATTTTGAAGTCCTGGCCACCACCACACCTCGTGTGAAAATACTGGGAGGGAAGGCCCCCCAACGTAGAAAAACTCACCAGATATCACTGGATAACTCGCGTTCAGGTTTATATGGTGTACACCACTCCTTCAATGGATACCCATCCGAATCCTGAATCAGTGTATAACTGGGACTCAAACGGTAGATGGTAGCGATCAGGCTCACAAAGTAATCCCCAACAACACTTCCTCTGTTATTCCACCTCTTTAAATCCTCCGTGCATGCGTGGTCAGGTTTCCCAGCGATGCTGCATTTAGGGGATG
>BLSH010176427.1:2409724-2420198 GCA_018402905.1 Glandirana rugosa
AGATGTATATCTAGAAAAATAAAGAAAAGATAGGAAATGATTATGAGATGAGGAGCTGTAGTTTGGCTCTTTGTTTCAGAGACAGGTACTCACTTAGGGTTGAATGTAGAATTTGGGTGGAGGGGGGGATATTAATGTGTTACTTTAAGTGAATGTAAAGATTAAGTTACAGTGATAGCATTCATTGATGATAGGGGATATATCCTCAGGGAATTATACATTTGGGACTTTGAATCCATAGGGCCCATTTTTGGAGGAACTTTTTGTAAGTGAGGTTATTTTGTGCAAATCTTCTTTCCATGTCATATTGGTGGTTGATTTCTGCAATGGTTTCTGCTATACTAGGTGTGGAGGTAGTCTTCCATTTCCTGGTTATATTTAATTTTGCTGCATACAAGATATGTATAATGATGTGTCTGGAAGGGGGGGAATCTAATCCAATGTGCAAGAGAGCTATTTTTGGGTCTGGAATAATGATGTGGCCTGATCAGCATGATCCTGTTTGATGTTGGTATACAAGGAGTTGACATCAACACTGGCCAAAAGACAATCATCCCCTATTTGTATAGTTTTAAGAAGAGATATCAGATCTTTACTGTCCTTAAGGTAGGCGGGATATTTGCTCATTAAAGGCTGCAGAAAAAAGTCAAGATACTCCCCCGTACGTGTGAACAGGGAGTCAACTCCACTAATAATGGGCCTACCAGGTGGTTTCAGTGGATTCTTGTGGACTTTAGGGAGCTGATAAATTACCCTTGGTGCATCAGTGATTAAATACCGTGCTTCTCTCTTATTAAGTATCCCCTTTTTTGAAGCTGTTTTCACTAATTTTTTAAATTTAGCTTTAAATTTAATTTGTAGGGTTGCCCTTTAGTTACTCATAAGTTTCCTTGTCGTTGACAATATTATGGAGTTCCTGTAGATAATCCACCTTGTTCAAAATAACAGTACCACCCCCTTATCTGCGGCCCTAATAACAATATCCTTCTTCTTTTCTAATTTTTTGAGGCTCTTTTCTATATCTCTCTTGCGTCTAATGCAGGCATCCTCAAACTACGGCCCTCCAGCTGTTGCGGAACTACACATCCCATGAGGCATTGTAAAACTCTGACATTCACAGACATGATTAGGCATGATGGGAATTGTAGTTCCTGAACAACTGGAGGGCCATAGTTTGAGGACCCCTGGTCTAATGGGTCGAATTTTTAGATTGGCAAGGTCCTGTTCTACCGCCTGCTTGAAACTTTCTAAAAAGTGGTTACCCACCACCTTAGGATTGAAAACTGATCGATTCCTAAGAGTGGTGTGTTGGTAAATATCAGTTACAGGATTGGTGGGGACCTGATTTTTTAAATAATACTTTTTGATATTAATTTTCCGCATGAATTTTTGCAAGTCAACAAATAAATCAAACTTGTTGAGATGTCTATCTGGGGCAAATTTAAGGCCTAAAGCCAAGAGCTTAAGTTCATCCGCTGTAAAATTAACATAATTTAGATTAAAGATACCATTGATTAGGTTGTTCTTTTCCTTTTTCCTTTGGCCTCCCCTACATCCTCTGGTTCTTCTTTTCTTAGTGGTTCTGGGGGTGGTTCCATGGGATGCCAGGGTCTCCACTCTCCTGCCTCCATGGCTTGTGGGTAGTGGTTCCCCGGCCTCTCCCATGGGGAACTCCCCTCCCTCTCCTTGGGGGCCCTCCAAAACCCCTTCTCTGAAAATCCCCCTGTGGGTGACCTGGAAAACCCCTCCTCCCTCTAAAGTTGGTGTGGGGGTTATAATACCTGGGGGTTCTGGATGGACTATAAAAATAACCATAATCACCCTCATACTCATCAGGAAGGTCATTCCGTGGATAATATTGATGGTGGGGAGAATAATGTCCACCACGTGTCAGAGGAGCAAACCTATTTGATGTGGGAACAGAATATTGTGGGGTTCTAGAGAGTTTCTCTCCCCCCATATGTTGAGGCATATTCCGACTGCCACCACATCTAGGGGTACCTTTCGGGGTAGGTGCGGCAACCTTGGCGGGAAGGGGGGCAGTCACTGTGTCACCAGCACCACCATCCTCCACTGTCTGGTTAACCACTTCTCCTCCATCTATCTGCCATTTATAAACTTTATTCGTCTTATAGTCATTAGTGTCCCTAATGTATTTTTTCATCTATTTCTTTTGTGTGTCCTTATCCAATTTATTAGCAAAGTCCTGTAGTTGCTTCATTTTATCTTTATATTCCCCAGTATCAGCCATAGGCTCAATTTTGGATTTAATAGCATTAGTAGAGACCTCTAGATTTTTAAGTTTAGACTCTTTCCTAGAGATCAACATTTCCATAAGTTTTTTCTCAACATGATTAAAAAAATTAAACCAATCCTTCTCATATTGATATTTATTTATTTTTTATTTTTATTTATTTTTATTTTTTTATCTTATTTTTAATTTTATTATTTTTTATATTTATTTTTGTTCAATCTATTTTCAGTATTTAATTTTTTGCTGGTTTATTTTCTTTTTTGCAGTTTTGTTTTGGTTTCATAGGATTAATTTGTATAGATGCTGCCCGGGTGTCACTTTCATTTAGGAACACATTTTTTTACACTCATATGGCCCTTTGTCTGAGGCTCTTTATACTGTATCATGTTTTTAATTGTGTCATGATTTATACTAAGATGTTAGTACCACCATCCTACCACTGGGGGGCTAATGTTGTGCACGATGGTTATGGCAATTGCAGATGATAAACTGGATGAACTATTAGATTTGATTGGCTCCGCCCCGTGTCGAGGCGAGTTTGTTGCTATAAATCAGCTGCTACGTACCGGCCTCTTCGTCCGTGATGACGCTCTATTACGAGGGTGAAACGCGTTGACGTCATATCCGGTCTGCTGCAGCCGTCCACGTCACATCCGCCCATAGTGGTAGGAGCCGGTGGAACGCACGCCGTTCGCTGTAACAGATCTTGGTTGATCATAAGGCGTTTTTACTCTTCTATCTTGTAAGTAGAATTTATTATTGCACAATAAAATGTACATTTTAAACAGTATACACATGAGGATGTCTTCTGTTCATCTGAGCCATTCAGATCTCATTTCCATGGGGGAAGACTAAGGCTAATTTCAGGTGTCTGGTTGTCCTGTGAGCCCAGCTCAGCATCCCTCTCACCGATCTGTAGCACGTATGACCTCTGACTGAAAAGCAGTAGGTCCACATCCTCCGTTGAGTGGGGACACAAAGGGGGTCCGAGCACTTATCACGCTGCACCTGGATTTTGATTGGAGCACTTTTCAAACACGAAAACACTCTAAAGACTTTTTGATGTATTATTCATTCATATGATTATTGATTTACATGTATTTTTCTGTCATTTTTTCACCATTTGATTTATTAATTTTGTATTGTCATCAGTTTATGGGGGAGGCGCTACCTTTTATTGTTTCCTATCCCTCTATAGTTTGCGCTTGTCTCAAACCAGAGCACTAAGTGCCTTTTCTGTCTGCTGCCTCTTGCCTTTGAGAGCCTGAGCTGGCCGCTCCCACCCGCTCCACAGCCCAGCGCTCCAGTGAGCGAGGTGGGCAGAGCAGGGAGCTGTGACTGACAGTCATCATCTCCCTGTTCATGTAGCCTTGAGAACCAAGTAATCGGAGGTGATCACTCAGTTCTCAGTGTTAGAGTCAGCTGGGGCAGGTGCAGGATCGGACTGATGCTGCATCCACCTAGGTAAGTATGATTCTGCCAAAAAAAGAACACCCTATACTTCTCTTTTAATAAATGAAATAGTACACTCACATGTAAAGTTCTTGAAATCGGCACAGAGGGTGACTCCACCAGGATGAAGGTACATCAGGAAACATAACTAAACGGCTTCTCCTGCTCCCTGGCCGGCATGAGGGAACCGGATGTGACAGCTGTCAGAAATGACCAATGCCCCGTGTCCAGCATCACTCTCGCTGCCTCATAGGAGCCTCTACATGCTGATGGATGGATGAGGGAGGGGGCAGTACAGGGGGGCAGTAACATGTTTCAAAGGTACACTCCTTCTTTGTCATGACTTTAACGTTACCCTAAGGCTACTTTCGCACTGCAGCCCATCCGCGGTCGCGGCAAAACCCTACTAGTTTTAGCGGAGCTGCAGCACTGCTTTTCAGTCGGGAGCACGGAGCTTTTAACCCCCACAAGGGGTTAAAAAGGGGTTAAAAGTGCTGGTGCTCCGCACTTCTGAGACGGTGTGCAGCCGCTTTGGAAGTGCTTCCCATTCATTTCAATGGCAGGGGCGGTAGAGGAGCGGTGTATACACTGCTCACCTCACTGCTCCAAAGATGCTGCTTGCAGGACTTTTTATAACGTCCTGCAAGGGCACCGTCCCAGTGTGAAAGCACTCAGGGCTTTCACATCGGGGTGAATTGGGGGGGATTTTTGAGGCGCTTTAGAGGTGCTGTTTTTAGCTAAATAGCGCCTGTAAAGTGTCTCAGTGTGAAAGTAGCTTAACCAAACCTATTTCCTTGTAATCCATACTTACCTTGCAGAGCCAAATGTTTTAATGAACCTGCCTTGAAATCTTGATGCTAGCAGCAAATTACTAATTCTTCATTTGCTCTGGAGCAACAGTGGCTAAGTGGTTAGTACTTTTACCAAGCAGCATTAGGGTTCTAGGTTGAATCCCAACCCTGGCATTACCTGCAGGGAATCTGCATGTTCTCCTAGTTCCTGTATGGATTTCCTCCAGGTTCTTGAGTTTCCTCCCACACTGCAAAGATATGATGATAGATTTATTGGCTCCTGTCTAAATTGGCCCTAGTATGAATGAATGTGAGTTAGGGACCTTAGATTGTAAGCGCCTTGATGGTAGGGACTGATATACAGTATACAGTATATATATACAACACTGCATAAATTGATGGCACTTTATAAGTATCTATAATAAATAAAATACCTGCATTGTACAAACTCTCAATATCTAGAAAGCCACAGTCAGTCCAAAAATAACTGAATATTTTGTCTAGAGGGGTAGAAAATAAAATAAGTGTCTACAGGTAGAAGAGAAATTCACAATTTGGAAAAAAAGATGAGGCACTCAAAACCTTCCTGGTGCAACTGAACTCACATCTCTAAATTCTTATTAAAATCATAATATTCATTGCACCAATCTTATGTTAAAAAAAAATTGCTTATATTTGACAACAACAATCGACAAAACACAGGAACCTTAAAAACATCTATATTCCCTTTCAAGGACTGGATATTGTAGTATACTATCCTCCCAACCATAGGGGATCTATATTAACAATAGAAACATAGAAACATAGAAAAGTGACGGCAGATGATCCAGTCTCTCTCTTGACATGTTTCACGGGGAACCCACTTCTTCAGGAGTTTTAATAGGAGTATTGGTCTGTAGAAAAATAAACATAATGATAATATAAAAAAGAAAAAGAAAAAGGGTGTAAACATTTCTATAGTAAGAAGAACTGCAGCACACATGCCCTCAAACAATAAAGTAGATAATAAGACATCATACCCAATACATGAAACAAGAAATGGACTGTGACATTCCCCAAATTGTGCGGATCAATCAAAAGCTGATAAATATGGGACCATACTCACCCTACAGCTCACTCCAGCCAGCCAGCCAGAGATGATGGCACCAAAATGGCGATAGATATGGCAGGCAGAAGAGAATGTTCACCCAATTTGACCATCAATGGTCAGTCTGCTCTCCTGTTATTTATTAAACAGCCCCTGGAAAGTTTGTAGTCCCAATGTAGTTTATTGCAGATGTGGCAAGGTACAAAGATGTTCCCTGAGCATTTATAGAGGGTGAAAGAGCATCCCAGTACAATATTCTTCCTAACTACAGTATATAGGGAGCACTGTACACCATGAGGCACAAAGTGAAACTAAGGCTGCATTCACACCTGGGGGTAGCGTTTTCAGGCAGAAATACACGCGTTTTTTACCGTGATTTTGCTGCGATTTTGTACAGGTCAAAAGTCACCAATGTAAAAAGTAGAAAAACGCCCAAATCAAGCTACAAAAATACCTCCAGAACTTTTTTGAGCTTCAGGCGTTTGACTTCAGGCGTTTTTGAGTGGAGATGTGAATGGACTCCATAAAGAATCATTGATTTTTTTTCCCCCTTTTTGTAGCTTCAGGTTTCAAGCTACAAAATGCTCAGGTGTGAATGGAGCCTAAACACAGAGCATGCGGAAGCAGGGTGTCTAACTAAGGGTCATACTATTTCATTCTAAACGGGGGGGAGAGAGACATTTGGCTTCACCAATACTGAAAAAAAATAACAACAATAAGCAGACTGCTGGAAACAGCATGGTATATATACAGTGTACCACACCTAACAACTTTTTGAGATTGGAATGAGGGGCACCTATTAGCAAAAGTATGTAGGCATAGGACACACCCCCTGTCTCGCCCCACCTTAACCACTTGCTTACTGGGCACTTAAACCCCCCTCCTGCCAAGGCCAATTTTCAGTTTTCAGCACTGTCACTCTTTGAATGACAATTGCGTGGTCGTGTGGCATTGTACCCAAACAAAATTGACGTAATTTTTTTCCCCACAAATATTTTATTAAATTCTTTTAGTGGTATTTGATCACCTCTGCAGTTTTTATTTTTTTGCGCTATAAACAAAAAAAGAGCGACAAATTTGAAAAAGGAACAATATTTTTTACTTTTTGCTATAATACATATCCAAAAAAAAAAAAATTCTTCCTCAGTTTAGGCCGATATGTATTCTTCTACATATTTTTGGCTTTTTATAATTTTTTTTTTACTAGTAATGGTGGCGATCTGCGATTTTTATCGGGACTGTGATATTGCGGCGGTCATGTCGGATATTTTTGACACTTTTTGGGACCAATGACATTAATACAGCGATCAGAACTAAAAATAGCCACTGATTACTGTATAAATGTCACTGGCAGGGAAGGGGTTAAGAGTAAGGGGGAGATCAAGGGGTTAAATGTGTTCCCTCATTGTGTTCTAACTGTGTCAGGGCTGGGCTGGCAGGGACATAACATATCTCACTGATCCCGATGACAGGGATCAGTAGATCTGTCATGTCCCCCCTCACAGAATGGGAAACCACCATGTTTACATCAGCGGTTCCCCGTTCTGGCTCTCTGTTAGACGATTGTGGGTCTCCAGGCGGACACCAAGTCCGCCTGACTCGCGGACACGCGGAGGCTGCAAGGGCGTACAGGGAGTGTGCAAAGGGGCGAACATTAATTGACGGCGCCCCGGCAAAGTAGATCTGCACTGTAGCCGTCAATCGGCTATAGCACGGATCTGAAGAGGTTAAAGGAGAATTGTATGAAAAAAAATGATTGGTTAAACCCACAAATGCTTTTTTATCACTACTATTCATTTATACTGGCTCTTGGAATTTACAGATGCAACGATTTAGAAATTGAATGAAAGGTTTAGCACTGTAAACCACTTTTTGATAAATAAAAAGTGAATTTTATGTACAAATAAACAGATCAGAACAAAATGAGGGACAAATGAGGAGGAAAGAGGGGCACAGGGACTTTGTTCCAAACCAGTGTTGCCAACCGCCAGTAAATTTACTGACAGTTTGTAAAAATCTGTGATTTTTACAACTGTCTATAAATATCACAGTCTGATAATTTGTCATGTTGTGCTGATTTTTTAAGTGTAAACCGGGCAAACTACTTGATATGGGTATTGTCAGTGTTTCCATGTTGTGTTTTGATATCAATTGTCTTAGTTTTTAATAGGAGTTCAGTTATTTTTCAGGTTGCCAGTAAAAAAATGTGCTCCGCCAGTAAATTTTCCATGTTTTGCCAGTAAAAAACGCTGCGGGAGGTTGGCAACACTGTTCCAAACTTAGAGTAGTCCCCAGAAATCAGAGACAGTTGGGAGCTATGGTATATACATGTATAGAGAATAAGAACAGAAAAAAAAGAAACAGATGTGAAATAGATTGACTTCACTATTGCAACCCATAATAAATCTAAACATGGTCCAACTCTTGTCAAACACTTGAAAGTCCAGGCACTGGCAGATCTGTAACATTTCTTATAGAAACACAGGGCAACACTCCATGGAACACAGATACAGAATCCTCTCCACCTAGATAATACTTCTGAAAGCTGGCTCTGTAAACCATACACTAAACCAGTCCAATATTTGCTTCAACAATGGATGAACCAGGGGAACTCCACAGTTCTGGTTGCCAAAAAAAAAGTATAGTGCCATACTTAGGAAAGGACTATTATATAAAAAAACAGAACTGTTATTGTTCTGATCATATGCTCTTGTGTGGATATATCTGCAGTAAATTAAAATAGTTCCACTGTGATTTTGTCTGTATAACTTATGTCACACACTAAATACAGTGAAGCATGTCCCACACTTGGCCCCTTCAAGTGTAGAAAACCTTGCAAGCTGCTTACCAATTTTGACCAAATTTTAGGACATCCAAGAACACAGCTCTCATATATCAAAGATCAAACTATGGGGATAACTGCACTTCAAACCCATAATGGCCTAACGGGTGTGCTGGCTAAATAGCAAAGTGCCACGTCCTAGTAAACAGTAGATTGCATGTTTTACTTTGCATGCAGTTAACGGCGTGCGATTACTTTCCTTATCCTACTTTTTAGCACCCAGGACATGTCCCCACATCTACGCAGTACTCTATTCCCTTGTGGTGGTGGGTCTACCCGATGGTCACGGCATTTTCTATTGTATTTAATGCATGTCTACTATCATTTTTAATGTATTTTTCTGATAACTAACATCTGCTTATTGAAGATGTAGATACTTCGTGTTATATTGTTTCCATCCTTTAGTAAAACAGCAAGTAGCTCCCAAAGAAGCGAGATTTCGCAAAACATGTAGAGCTCCTTTTTACACTAAGATTCATATTCACAGAGTAATCATTGCCACCAGGCTGTTTAGTGGCCATTTTTCTGGAGATTTGAGAAGAATACTGATATGTATTGTACTACTTTCTCCTTTTGTGTATTTATCGTGTTTTGTGTTTTAAAATGCTTTGTAATCAATAAAATAATTTTTAGTTTTTATAACCAGTGCCTATAAAGTCCCTCCTTTTGTCAAATCTTCCTCAATCTCATATATCAAGGGCCCACCCAACTCTTCAGGGTGATCAGATCATTCACATGCACCCAGTCTATTTGTGCATCATCTATATTTAGTTGCACACTTTTCCTTATTCTCCTCCAACCGCTGGCTTTTTTCCCGCACAAAAGCTAGCATATTCATTATAATAGAAGTTATGTCACTTCAAAAAATGTTCTCTCAAGCTTTCAAAAACTCATCAAATACAGGAAAGGGCTCATACACATAAGTAGGGTTGAGCGAACCTCTGGAAGTTCGGGTTCTGCTGGTTCGGCCGAACTTCGGGACAAAGTCTGGGTTCGGGTCCGGACAGAACCCGAACGTTCGCAAGGACCCCGAACCCCATTGAAATCAATGGGGACCCGAATTTTTAGGCACAAAAATGGCTGTAACAATGTCCTGGCAAGTGCTAGAGGGCTGCAAAAGGAAGTAAAATGGGGGTAAGAGTAGGGCAAGTGCCCTACAAAAAAATGGGGATAGGGAAAATAAATTAAAATCAAATAAATTAGGAGATGGTTTTTGAACAATAATGTGTCACTTATAGCTGCAGCTAGAACCTGGCCCTTTAGTAATAGGAGATGATTTTTGAACAATAATCTGTCCCTCTAAGCAGAAGCCTCTACCTAGTGCAGTCAGATCGCTCAAAGCAGCAGTATGTGAAATCTCAAAGTACTCCCACAATCTGATCGTTGTGTACGATCCCACAATCTGATCATTGTGTACGATCGTAACGATCGTTGTGTTAGGCAGGGTTTGATCTGCAATGTGTCACTCAAAGCAGCAGTATGTGAAATCTCAAATTACTCCAACAATCTGATCGTTGTGCACGATCGTAGCGATCGTTGTTTTATGCAGAGTTTGATCTGCAACTCAAAGCAGCGGTATGTGAAATCTCAAATTTCTGCTATCTGTCCCTCAGAGCAACAGCACAGCAGCAGTAATCTCAGGATGCAGGATCAGATGTTAAAATGTCTGTAATCTCTCCCTCACACCGGCAGCTTCCTCTCCCTACCCTAACCCAAGAGCATGTGACATGCAGCACTGTGACTCCAGCTTATAAAGAGGCTGGGTCACATGATGCACTGGCCAATCACAGCCATGCCATTAGTAGGCATGGCTGTGATGGCTTCTAAGGGCAAACCAGTGAAACGCTTGTTGATTGGCTGCCCTGCAGCTATTCAACATGCGTGATCAACTACCAGAACCCAGAACCCGAACGTTTTTTGAAATGTCCGTGTTCGGGTCCGGGTCCCGGACACCCGAAAGTTCGGTACGGAGCCATTTGAACCCCTTTTTTGACTGGTATGGATCCCTGTGTACAAGAGTATGTGACCGGATGGTAAGCTGCCCAGAA
>BLSH010176427.1:2476635-2499565 GCA_018402905.1 Glandirana rugosa
TATTTGCCGAGATATGAAGGTCCCGCCTGATAAGTCTACTCCTCGACGCACAGAAAGACCTTCCCTAACTCAAAGGAGTCGATAGCCTGGGTCGGTTTTGATCTGAACTGTCGGGGTATTGGGACTTTCTCCAAGTACGTCGATATCGGAGGGAGGTCGGCCCGTTTTGCGGACCAGGCCTGCCTTATGGTCATCTCAAAATGTTTTACGTACGTCTCGTCTATCGGGGTGTCGATGTGGAGGATGACTAGTTCTACGACCTGCCCCCGAGAGAGGGAGAGGATAACCGAGTTAAGCCTGGTCGCCAGAACCTTCGTTAATATCTTGGCATCTACGTTTAAGAGCGATATTGGACGGTAGGAGGCACACAAGTCGGGGCTCTTGTCAGTCTTGTGTATCAGGACTATGACTGCCTCTGACATAGATGGTGGGAGAGAGCCCCCGTCCAGCATCTTGATCAGTAGGAGGTGTAGCTGTGGGGCTATCTGCTCTGCATGCATTTTGTAAAACTCTACTGGTATTCCGTCCGGACCAGGCGTTTTGCCCGGCTGGAGGGAGGCTATAGCTGCATGAACCTCTTTCAGGGTTATGGGGCTGTCAAGTCTAGTTTTGGCTGGGTCCGATAGCTGAGGAAACTCAATCCCTTCCAGAAAGACACGCAGCTCCTCATCTGAATAGTCCGCCCTGGAAGTATAGAGCCGTTTATAGTACAGTGTGAATAGCGAGTTAATTGCGAGAGAGTTTGTCTGCATGACCGCGTTGTCATCTAGAATACTGCATATGTGAGTAGCATTCGCTAAGTCTCTAGTTAACCACGCTAGGAGTCTACCAGTCTTTTCCCCCTGCTCAAAAATTCTCTGAGACTGCGAAAGGAGAACTTTCCTAGTAGCTCTCAGAACAGATATTTCCCTGTAAAGGGTGAGCATGTTACCATAAACCACCTCGTCCTTACTAGCTCTTACCTTACATACTCTGACTCCAGTTTCTGGACCCTTCCTTCTGCCTCTAACAAAGCCAGCCCAGTGTCTTTACGCACCGTATTTATTACCCTCTGATAATGACCTCTGATACACACCTTAAAGGCCTCCCATATATTTTGAGGAGAAGCCTCAGCCCCCTGGTTATGAGACCAATAGACCCCAATCTCCAGCTCTAACTGCGGGGAGACCCTGTTGTCCGTGATCCAGTAACCCGAAAGTCTCCACAATGCAGTCCCCCCTGGTCCATCCAGTCTAAGGGTAATCATGACAGGAGCGTGATCCGATATTCCCCTAGGGAGAATCTCCGTCTCCTGTGTCCTAGAGAGCAGGGATGTGCTGACGTAGATGAGATCTATTCTGGAGAAGGAGGCATGCGTCGCAGAGTGGCACGTAAATTAGGCTCTGGCCGGATGCCTCCATCTCCACACGTCACACAAACCATATGTCTCAGCCCAGCATGAGAGCAAAGAACCCACAGTAGGGTCCGGAGCAAATTTATCCAAACTAGGGTTAGGCACCATGTTGTAATCTCCTGCTATAACAATTCCAGCTGCAGGATATGAGACCAGTATAGGCATGATCTTGTCCAAAATGGTCAAACTGGCCGGGGGGGGGACGTAAATCCCCACCACCACTAGCTCGAGCCTACCGAACATAGCGTGCAGAATCACATATCTACCCTCCGGATGCAAATGTAAGTCTAGGAGGGTAAATTGTAATGTCTTATGGACCAGGATACTGACCCCCCTGGAATAGGTGGAGTACGTGGAGTGGTAGTAATAACCCACCCATGGCCTCCAGAGGGCCAGCACCCTGCTTCCAACCAAATAAGTCTCCTGGAGGATGCAGACCTGGGGGGAATATCTCTTGAGGAACTCAAAAACCAGGGACCGCTTGATCTTCAAATTCATCCCCCTCACATTCCAAGACAATAAGGGACGCCATCATAATGAGAAATTTGAAGCATTTCTCCCCCAGGTCTGCAGCACGCAGGGAAGGCCACAACCATAGATATCATGTGCAGACCAAACCTGGGAGTGACACACACTACCACCTTTCTTAGCTGCGGGGCCCTCTAGCGGTGAGCCAGAGTCCCCACACCTTGCATAGCAGTTAAGGCATTCATTTAAACCTGTATGCAGTAAATGAAAATGGAAAAAAGATAGACAAAACAAAACCAAAGCTTGTGCCCAGCACATATGGGTAACCATGTACTGGGTCCCCTCAACCCCCCACGCCGCATCACCCCCCGAACTCTGGTGTGCTTTATCCCAAAAACAAAATGTGACAGCCGCCATTAGGGGTTGTGAACAGCAGCACCTCTGAGTTCCAAGTTCACATGTAGCTGTCCCCCTCGTATATATTAAACCGGATCAACGTTCCCTGCTAAATGTTAGTTCTCCTGGAGGTCCAGGGGCACATTCTTGAACAGAAGTAAACCAAACTGTGTTACAAACAGTGACGGGCAAAAACAGGCTGTACATAGCCTGGGCCTGTGAGCTGGGGCCTCTCAAAGAGTGGGCCCCCTTCTGTGAAGGCTAGGCCATCCAATGCATGAGTATATGGAGAAACCAATACATCCAGGGGGGCAGACTGTATCAGAGCAAGATAATAAACTGCCGGGTCTCGGCAGGAGAGCACCAGCCATACAACCATCTCTGCCCCCTGTAAGTGCCCGCCAACACTTACAACTCAATAGTAATAGAACCGTATTATCTACTTCAGCCTCTGGGCAAACTTTCCACCCAATTGGATGCTTCCTCTGGCCATGTAAAAAATCGGACTGTTTCACCATCCTGTACTCTTAGCCGTGCAGGGAAGAGCATACTGTACTTTATTTTCCGGTTGCGAAGGTTCAATTTCACGTGGTCAAAGGACCTCCGGAGCTTCGATGGAGTAGTCTGGAAATATCATCAGCCTGGCTCCCTCATGGCGTAGCTCCTCCACCTTCCTGGCCTCACGTAGTACCAGATCTCTATCCCAAAAGTTCAGCAGTCTAAAGATGAATGTGTGTGGAGGAGCTCCCATTGGCCCACGGGTAGCAGGCATCCTGTGTGCCCTCTCCACCACAAAGAAACCAGAGAACCGGGTCTGAGGCAAGAGGGAGTGCAGCAATCGCTCCGTAAACATTAGGGGATCAGTCCCTTCTATTCCCTCAGGGAGGCCCACAATACGGAGGTTGTTCCTCCTATTATGATTTTCTGCATCCTCCGCACGTCCCTCCAGGGCCCTCACTTTAGTGCGGAGTAAGTTAATAGAGGCAGTGTGTTCCTGGAGAGTGTCCTCTGCATCCCCCACGCGACGTTCTGCCTCTGTAAGGTGAGCGCGGAACCCATCCATATCCCTTCGGATGAGGCCGACATCCATCTGCACCGATTCAAGCCTGTTAGTGAGGGCAGTCTGGCAGGTGTTGATGGCTAGCATTAGTGCATCAAACTGGGACTGTTCACCCAGTCCAAGGCCGCCCTCCTGAGTCGGAGAAGCCATGTTGTGGCCTGCAGTAGAAGGCGCTCCCACCCGGAGGGGTGGCGGGGATGCCTGTGCTGGCTTTTTCTTCTTCTGCGAGGAGCGGGTGCCGTGAGAAACCCCAAACCTCCCTCTGGACATACCTCGCTCCCCGAAGGTATCCGCCACCTCAGGGTCCAAGATTGAGGGTCACAGCAGCAGGGAAAGACATAAAAAACCGAGGGGTATGCAGGAGCTCCTCAGTTACACGTCCGCTCCGTCGGCCATCTTGGACACGCCCCCTTGCTGAACAGGTTTAAGGGGTGGGGGGGGGTCAGCCTGTCAGTACTCAGACCATACGCTGTACAATACATAAAATTAGTCTGCATGTCTGTCATCCCAGAAGGAAGCCTCTTCTAAAGGTGATGCACAAGAAAACACGCAAACAGTTTGTCGAAGACAAGCAGACTAAGGACATGGATTACTGGAAACATGTCCTGTGGTTTGATGAGACCAAGATAATCTTATTTGGTTCAGATGGTGTTAAGCGTGTGTGGCGGCCACCAGGTAAGGAGTACAAAGACAAGTGTGTATTGCCTACAGTCAAGCATGGTGATGGGAGTGTCATGGTCTGGGGCTGCATGAGTGCTGCCGGCACTGGGGAGCTACATTTCATTGAGGGAACCATGAATGCCAACATGTACTGTGACATACTGAAGCAGAGCATAATCCCTTCCCTTCGGAGACTGGGCCACATAGCAGTATTCCAACATGATAACGACCCCAAACACACCTCCAAGACAACCACCGCCTTGCTATAGAAGATGAGGGTAAAGGTGATGGACTGGCCAAGCATGTCTCCAGATCTAAATCCTATTGAGCATCTGTGGGGCATCCTCAAACGGAAAGGTCGAGGAGAGCAAGATCTCTAACATCCACCAGCTCCGTGATGTCTTAATGGAGGAGTGGAAGAGGACTCCAGTGGCAACCTGTGAAGCTCTGGTGAACTCCATGCCCAAGAGGGTTTAGGCAGTGCTGAAAAATAATTGTGGCCGCACAAAATATTGACATTTTGCGCTCCAATTTGGACATTTTCACATCTGCTCCCCATTCACACCTGAGACCTTGTAACATTAACAAGTCACATGACACCGGGGAGGGAAAATGTCTAATTGGGCCCAATTTGAACATTTTCACTTAGGGGTTTACTCACTTTTGTTGCCGGCGGTTTAGACATTAATGGCTGTGTGTTGAGTTATTTTCAGGGGACAGCAAATTTACACTGTTATACAAGCTGTACACTCATTACTTTACATTGTAGCAAAGTTTCATTTCTTCAGCGTTGTCAAATGAAAAGATATAATAAAAGATTTACAAAAATGTGAGGGGTGTATTCACTTTTGTGAGATACTGTATATACTGTAAGATTGGGGTTATCAGACTCAAGCGGTAGGTGCGTTTTCAATGAGTGGGTCAGTCCAAAACTGTATTTTTAAGGGCATGGCAGCCCATTTTTATTAAAAGGAAAAGTTAAAATAAACAGTCATCTTCCCTTGCAGGGGGCTCCACCATTATTCCATAAACATGCTTCAGCCTCCTAGCTTACTCACTGTCAGCTTTGTGCTGTTTGGTGAAATAAACCAGGTCTCCTGGTTAGTAAATGATATGCAGCCCTCCTGGCTTGTAAATGCAGATCTCCTGCTAAGGCCTTCTTTTTTAGGCCTAGGTATGTCTCATACAGACCTGAACTCTCAGCAACTCAGTGCTATCCTGTAGCCTCTTGCTACACTGGCTGCCCCATGCAGCCTCTGACGCCTGCAAAGGAAATGGGAGTCCACATGACTCCCTTACACAGACTTCCTGTCTGTTGGGTGGGGCCCTGAGCCATAGTCAGGTCACAACTAAAGCATGCCTGTCCCACAACCTGCCAGATAGCACATGGTCCCACTTAGGGTTGCCACCTGTCTGGGATTCACCCGGACAATTCGGGTTTTGAATCATGTGTCCGGGTTTCAGACCACCTGAAACCCGGGCACATTATTCAGACCGGACTATGGCTTCTTAGCAGGGTTGCTAGCTGCAGTTTTCTAAGCCAAGATTGTCTGTTACACTCTCTTTCACACTGCCCAAAACCAGCACTAAGAGTTACCCCCACCCCCACACTAATGTGAAAGGAGAGAGGGTTCAATCTGCTCCTCT
This sequence comes from Glandirana rugosa, assembly GCA_018402905.1. Lineage (NCBI taxonomy): Eukaryota > Metazoa > Chordata > Amphibia > Anura > Ranidae > Glandirana > Glandirana rugosa. The sequence continues at coordinate 2,482,260 of BLSH010176427.1, forward strand.
TCCTCCCACCCCCACCCCTCAGTGTCTGCCCACACTCCAATCTCTGGCAAGTGGGGGTTGGAAATTTGAAGCCCAGTAGTCGCAGATACATCTAGATGAGAGGTGCTGACTGCCAAGGGGTGAGTGAGTTCACCATCCATCCTTGTCCTCCCCCTTTTCTCTCCTGCCTCTGAGTGAGTACACTAAGGTAAATCAGGGTTCTCAGAGCACCCCTTACCTCAGAGTTCCCCTTTACAACAGAGGCCACAGTGTTCCCCCTTACATCAAAGTCCTCTCTGTACATCACAGTTCTCAGTGTTCCCCTTAAATCAGGGTTCCCAGAGCATCCCTTATGTCAGAGTCCCCAGAGTTCTCCCTTACATCAGAGACTGCAGAGCCCCCCCCCCCTTACATGGGAACTCTATGCTATAAAAAAAAAAATGTTGGGCGCCGTGTAAGTGTTCGGGTTTGACTTGAAGAAAAGGTGGCAACCCTAGTCCCACTGCCACAATAAACACAAACATTTTGCTTTGCATTTCTATTAAATCTATTAAATTGAATGGGTTGTTTTACAAGGTGAGGGTTCAAATATACTTTAAGAAACAGTAAATGATCTTTAAAGTATATCCCATCCCAAGAACAGACATTCAAAATATTTCAGCTTGCCAGTCCTTAGATAGGGTGGCTGTGTTATATTTCTTTAGTAGGACTAAATACATTTTCTGCAAGCAAGTACCTCTTGATCCTGTCAGGAGTTCAATGTTCTTGTAACTTTCTGTGAATTAAACTAAAATCTCAAACATTATAAGGCTTGAAGTGCAAAGCAATAATCCTCTATGCAGTGATGAGAATGAAAGGGGGAGGTGCTTAGTAGTAGTTGTATTAAAGTGGTTTTCAACCTGTGACAACCACTTTAACCTACAGGTAAGCCTAGAATAAGGTTTACCTGTAGGTGCTCTGCATATCTCCCAAACCTGCACGGTCCAGGAGATATGCAGTGTTTTGCATGTGCTGACGTCATGTCGGCACATGCTCAGTGAAGAAGCGGCCTCCGTGCCGTTTCTCCACTGACCCTGTGCCGTGACTGGTGACGTCACGCGACTCAAGCCAGTCACAGAGCCGGAGTCGCAGCCCCGGAAGGAAGAGGGGCAGAAGATGGACGCGGCCTGGAGCGGGGACATCGGTGGACACCGCAGGCTTCATTTCCAGGTAAGTGGCACATAATGGGCTACTATGCATCGCATTATGCTTCTACTTTACAGGGTTATATTAAGTAGGAGAGCAGCTTAGGGGGTCAACACTGCTTCTCTATAAATACAGTGCAGTAAATGAGCATCATGACCCTAGAACAAGAGGCATGCTATTTATAGGATTACCAGATAGTTTTGTGGTTTAGATACACTTTAAAACAATGTAACTGCAGACACTATGGAGTAATTCATTGCCAAAGCTTTTATTTCAGTAGCTCAGTTTACCCTGATCCTCCCTTCAACCAATGACTTAGCAGGTGTAGAGACCTCTAATGTCTCAAGTAAACACAAAGCAGGTATACAGAAAGAACAGAGTGCTGAGACCCAACTTGAATGACTTCACTATATCTCTTATGAACCTTAAAGCTGAGTTCCACCCATGTAAAAGTCAGCAGCTACAAAAAGTGCAGCTGCTGGATTGTAATAATCGGACACTCACCTGTCCCTCGCTCCAGCAATGCGGTCGCGCGAGGGCATGCTCTTCGCCCCCTCCCCTCGGCGGTGCCAGCATCATAAGTGTGGGCACCCGGCTTTGGCTTCAAAGCCGGGCGCACACTGCGCAGGCGCGAGTCGCGATGCGCCTTGTGACTGTCCGGCGTATATTCTGGGACCTGTGACGTGTCCCAGAATATTGCCGAGAGGGAGGGGGGAAGGTGGACTTCCTTCCTGGAGCCACGGCGCCAGGGGAGGAAGTGGACCTGGGACCCTGTGAAAACAGGGTCCCTGGTCATCCCCCCAAAAAAAGCCATGCCAATTGTGGCATGTCGGGGGTCACCTTCAATTAAAGCGGAAGTTCCACTTTAGGGTGGAACTCCGCTTTAAGGATTCATTTTTCCTCAACATATGTAAATATTCAAATGTTGCCTGAAAATTTATCAGACCACCATGACACTTCTTCCTCCATCCCAACTAGCACATGGTGAGGCCTGCACGTTTGCCAGCAGGACCTCCGAACCACTTGTTACAGGCAAGGGCCACGGGCTCTTGATTGTGAAGCCACAGGCCCTCCATTGTGTAGCTAAGTACATGGGTGCTAGTGGGCTATTGACGGACCACAACTCCCAGCCCATCCTCTTCCAGGCCACTACGGTCTGCTTTTCTACTCAGTGGCACTCCTTCCCCTGACTGGCTCCTCCGACCTCCACAGACTGTCCACTATCCTCCAGCCTGATCCAGCCTTCTCATCCAGCCCCAGGGTCTGTCACTCACTGACAACTGGTGGATCCTTTAAAGAGTCTCTAAGAATGTAGAACTCCACAGCCTCTGCTACTCTCCTCTCTTCCACCCGAACTCTCCTCCCACCTGCTGGCAGATTACTGTATTTAAGGAGGCTTGTTCCCTTCCAATCCAAACTGTGGATTGGTCAGGGCTCCTCATCATACATCAGAAAGTGACACCGTCTCATCCATCCCCTTTTCCAGAGCTTTCCTAGCTCAAAAAGGGAGGAGTATCTGAAAGGTGCTCCTTCCTGCAATCTCCAGCCCTCCCTGAGCCCCTCCCAAGCCCAGATCAAAACAACCAGGCCTGCACTCAATGTCAGGCCTGACTAGATTCTAAGTCTCCTTTCAAAAATCTACAAAAATTGAGCACCTATCACAATGGGGGCGCTACACTCACCCCCCCCCCCCAAACATCAGCTGGTCCCCAGCTGAAAATATACAAAACTAGCTCCTGGGCCCAGGAGCAAGGGCATCCCAAAGTCAGAAACTGGGAGGGGACAAGGAAACAAACTTGGACAAGGGAAATGTACAAAATAATTTAAGTACAAAAATATATGTCAATGTCATCTCTGTAAATGATTTACAGTGTACAGCATACTGCATCCTAGCTGCAGGTCCCTGCACTAGCCACATATGAATAAATATACATTCCTGGACCAGAGCACTCCTCCCAAAGGAAAAGCACTTTGTCCGCTTCGTAGAGAGGACTAGTTAGCTTGACTCTCGTTGGATATAGATGAACAGCCATTGCATCCTGGAATCCTAAGAGAAGAGGAAACAACTAACTGAACTAACTACAAATAACAGGTCTATAGGGAGGGGGTTATAAGCCTCCCAATAGAGCATCATTTCACACAACACAGTCTTCTTCTTTACCTGCATGCCCTGTCAGTGAGGGGTTATGATCCCACTGCAGAAGAAGGAAATTTTCAAGGTAGAGCTCCTTTTTAAAGTTGCTGATGGGAGGGGGGCAACAGGCTTCAAAAAGGGAATGAAAAGGAAAGGCAAACTTCGCCCAAGTGTCCTTCATTGGGTAGTCTCTACCACTGGGCACAGGTTTGCCCTGCCATCAGGAGGAATTGAACACTCCGCTGTAACTCCAACAGTCAATTGAAATGTTCATACACTACAGACTGGGGGCTCCCTCCTGTGTGAAGCCTGCTCCACAGCCTCTGCTACGTTGTCCTCTCTTCCACCCAAACTCTCCTCCCACCTGCTGGCAGATTACTGTATTTACGGAGGCCTGCCCCCTGCCAATCCAAACTGCGGATGTCACTCCTTGTCACACATCCCCTTTTTCAGAGCTTTCCTAGCTCAAAAAGGGAGGAGTATCCGAGGGGTGTTCCTTCCTGCAATCTCCAGCCCTCCCTGAGCCACTCCCCAGCCCAGATCAAATCAACCAGGCCTGCACTCACTGTCAGGCCTGACTAGATTTTACCTCTCCTATCAAAAATCTACAAAAATAGAGCATCTATCGCTATGGGGGCCCTACACCTTTATCTGGGGACAACAGCTTTTTTTTGTCTATGAAATCCAACATGGCCAACAGCTTGGTCGCCTTGAGATGCGTTAGCCAGGATTGCTCTATTGCATTCACTATATCTGGCATCCCACAGTACACAGAACATGGAAATGCAATGAGTTTAGTAAATTTAAACTGCTAAATACCTTTTCTCATCAGCAATATATAGCAGTCTTGTGGCTTCTATCAGTGTCTGGTTAAAGCTAGTAGGAGGAGTTCTCATTCTCCTCCGACTGTTCTATGAGGCTGCAGGACCCCTGATCCTCTAACTGGACAGTGCTGATTGGCCCATGTGCACTCTCCCAAGAAAAAAACTCCATAGCAATACACACCAAACTAAGCATGTGCAGCTTGTCCCCAAGGCTCTGTACTATCAGGAGATGGATTGGGGACTGTAGAAGAAGGGGAGGATCAAAGAAGACAGGATCAAACTGCTTTTTTTACACATTCCTTAGGTTCCATAGTGAGTATAACAAGCATGCTTTACTGCATATACAGACTGATTTTACTGCTGTGTGGTTAGTAACACTTTAACCACTATTTGGAGGCTTAATTTGTTTTCTTTTTTTAAGGTGTTTTTCTTTTCCTTTAGGCCCCTTCCACAGGGTGGACTCAGCCAAGAGTCTGACTACTCAGCTGGGAATCTATCCGCTGATCCCTACTGAGCAGGCAGATGATCTGTGTCTGCTCTGCCTATGCAGAGTGGACACAGACACAGCCTGCTCTACTCTGAGTGGTTAGATGTAATTGGACCACCTGTCTGTTTACACTCAACTGCCATCTGATCTGATCTGCTAGGCGCCCACTTGTCTGTTTTTAGTGGATCAGATTAGATGTTGGCAGCATAGGTGTGCGCAGCCTATTGCATTAGGATGTGCACCACAAAACGCAAACACACATGAGTGTGTGTGTATATATGTCAGAAGGGTAGAGATCGGTGTCAGTAGTTTATTTTTATTTTATTTTTTTTTTTTACAATTTTTTTTTTTTTTTTTTTTTTACAATATTATATTTTATTTTATTTTACAATTTTATTTAGGAGTCCTGCTGGGGGGCATTGGTGAAATATCAGGGGTCTAAAGAGACCTCTGATGTCTCCCTTTTGGGGCAGAGAAAGGGACTGATGACAGAGATTCCCCCCGTCCCTTTCTCTGCAGCCAGGCAGCAGGGGGAATCTGCACAGTACAGGGTGATTAGGGTGTGCCCATGCACACCTGCCACCCTATATGTGCACGCCTATGGTTGGCAGGTATAAGCAGACCACTCCATAGAGGATAATGGAGGGTCCGATCAGGTCTGCCTAAAAAAACTGACAGGCAGACCCAATTGGCCCACCCATGTGAAAGGGGCCTTATTATCTCCCGCCAGTAACACACTTCATGCCCTAGGATTACAATGGTCACTAACTGTACTGTATCCATAGACAAGCAGTTTTGCACCCTAGGATAGGAAGTGTATTAGGTTCACAGAACAACTCCCACTCGCTTCATCTCCATAACATATGTGAAGTTGTTCTGAAGTTCACTGGAAACAATATTAACTCATGACAGTGCAGAAGCAGGGCCGTAGATAATTTTTTGTCCTGGGAGGGGGTTCAGCAGCAGGTACCAAGTCGTGAAGCGAGGGGGGGTGTCGGGGGGGGGGAACCAAGCAGCGTGTGTGGTTCTATGGAGCATGGCTACAGCACAGGAGCGAGCATGCACTGTGTGCCCCCATAGCAGGTGGCTTTCTATTGTGGCACACAGAGAAGAGGAGGATCAGGGCCATTCTGCGCAAAACCTTAGCACAAAGCAGGAGAATATAACATGTTCTTTATTTTAATTTAAATTAATTTAAAATAGAAAAGGTACAGGGACCTTTTCCCTGCATTTCCTGCAGGGACCGCAGCCCATTCCCACGCCAGGCCACTCTGCATGCATAGGTGTAAATCACCCTTAGCCTTGGTTCACGCTATGAGTCACAGAGGAACTGCATCACATTTCTGTACAATTCACATGCGATTCAGTGCAGTGCGATCTGAGCCCATTCATTTTGAATGGGCTTAGATTGTACTGCATTACACCAAAGTCATGCATGCACCAATTTTAGGAATGCATTGAAACCGGATCACATGATCATTTTGTATCATCGGATCTGGGGCAGGCAAACACACTGCATTTGGGTTGTCATTAAGATTTCACTTACACCCGCTGTAGATTGCAAGGGCAGTGCAATTTGAATGTGGTGCAGGACCAGGGCCACCTTTAATATTGATTGGACCCTGGGCAAACAATTTCTTCGCCCCCCCATTCACATCATGATTGATTACTAATTGGTTGCTGGAGGTTACAGCACATCATAATGCTCACTGATTGATTGTTAGAGGTTACAGCACATCATCTCCTCATTGCCTGCACACCATGGGCTGGGGAGGTGGGGGACTCACTAATAGACAGAAAACTCCTAGAACGTGTTATTAGCAATGAGCAGAGCAGACACAGCTATGAAAGTAGGGACTGCAGTGTGTGTGAAAGAGGCCTTCATGGTGAAAGGTCTACTTTAAACCAGAACAGCTGACTCTCAAACACTCCATTTATTGTGTGGATGTATAGCTTGGTTTGAGACTGCATCTCAGTGATGGTCTACTGATGAGGTTTTCAGGGCCTCAACTGCAGCCCCTGACACGCCAAAGGGTTGTGCATATCATTTACTGCCAGACATACTACGTGAGATGGTCAGAGAGAGCAGACATACTACAGGAGATGGTCAGAGACTACAGACATACTACAGGAGATGGTCAGAGACTGCAGATGTACTACAGGAGATGGTCAGAGACTGCAGACATACTACAGGAGATGGTCAGAGACTACAGACATACTACAGGAGATGGTCAGAGACTGCAGAAGTACTACAGGAGATGGTCAGAGACTGCAGACAAGGTACAGGAGACGGTCGGAGACTGCAGGTGTACAAGAGATGGTCAGAGACTGCAGGCATACTACAGGAGATGGCCAGAAACTGCAGACATAGTACAGGAGAAGTTCAGAGACTGCAGACATAGTACAGGTGAAGTTCAGAGACTTCTGACATAGTAGAAGAGATGGTCAGAGACTGTAGGTGTGCAACATGAGATGGTCAGAGACTGCAGACGTACTACAGGAGATGGTCAGAGACGGCAGGCATACAAGAAATGGTCAAAGACCGCAGGCGTACTACAAGAGATGGTCAGAGACTGCAGACGTACAAGAGATGGTCAGAGACTGCAGACATACTACAGGAGATGGTCAGAAACTGCAGGCATACAAGAGATGGTCAGAGACTGCAGGCGCACAACAGGAGATGGTCAGAAACTGTAGACATACTAGAGGAGACGGTCAGAGACTGCAGACATAGTACAGGAGATTGTCAGAGACTGTAGGTGTACTACAACAGAATGTCAGAGACTGCAGACGTACTACAGGATATGGTCAGAGACTGCAGACGTACTACTGGAGATGGTCAGAGACTGCAGGCATACAAGAGATGGTCAGAGACTGCAGGCGTACTACAGGAGATGGTCAGAGACTGCAGACATACCGAAGGAGATTGTCAGAGACTGCAGTTGTACTTCAGGAGATGGTCAGAGACCATCCATGTACTGTCTGATCTCCTATCCCTGTTCATTGTCTGCTGAACTCTCACAGTGGTTCTTCCTGATCACCATAACAGGTGCGGTCAGTGTCCCCACACACCACACATGTCATCTACTTGTTGTGTGACACCGACAATGAGGACAGGTCCCAGACTTTCAGCATGGACTGTACATCCTATCCTCCCCGCTGATCACAGGTCTGGTTGTTAGGGGGTGGAGTGATTGGCTATTAGGGGGATGTGGAGGTCACATGACAGCAGGTCTGGCAGTGGTTGGTCGGGAATTGGAAGAGATGACAGAGCACCAAGCTGGGAAACAAGCCGCACAGCTGTAGTCCAACTACACCCCAGTAGTATTTGGCCGCCATTTTTTTTACGTGCAGCGCAGGTGCAAGGGACAGCTGCTTTGTGCCCCACAACAATGACTGGGGCTGGCATTAAAGACAGCCTTGTGTGGGAGATGCATTGCAGGTTTCTGCACCACATCCTAGTGTGAACCAGGGCTTATTATTGCCTTTTCAACACAATTAAAAAGGGCCAGGGCACTGAGGGCAGCAAACAGTCCAGCCTGGCTCTGTTGTTGTGCCTGGTAACCCCTCAGCCCTTTGGCTCTGCAGTCAGCACCACAACATAGCTGACAGAGCCAGGCTAGACTGTCAGTACCAACCAAGCAGTGGAAAATGGTAACCCACAAATCCAGTGATTAGTGAATCATTTTGCCAACTGCCACAGACTCACCTCAATGGCAGCACAGCAGTGGTGGTAAGTGGGCACAGTAGGTGGGACTACAAACGCCGCCAGTTCCCACTGTGTCTATGATCTGTACACCGGGAACCCAGCACAGCCTGGTCGTAACAGCGTGACCTAAGTGCCTATGACAGTGTGCCTTACAGCTGACCTGCTGCATCCACTTCGCCCGCAATACTGACCGCTGTGCTCCGCTGTTTGTTGTTGTGGTGCTGGCGCCATGAGAGGCGACAGGGCAGAGACACTTTTTATTTTTGGCAGGATGTTCTGGGGGGGTTTGAACATCCCAAACCCGCCCCTTATCTACGCCCCTGTGCAGAAGAGTCAGAGAGCACAGGAAGTTAACAGTCTACTAGTTTCTGGGTGAATGATCAGGTATTTTCTGTACTTATCAAAAAAGTGCAAGGAGAAGGCTTTCAATGTTATATTTAGGAGACCAAAAGGGAGCAAATAAGAGAAGTTCATTGTATGAGTTTCATCATTAAGATTAGCTTCATATCTATGTGCTTTTAATGTATTTTAGGATCCACGTTAATGCACTACAAATCATTTAGGGCCGGTTCACACTGGGGATCGCACTGGAATGCACAGCGCAGTTCTGTGCAGTGCGATTTCAGCCCATTCATTTTGCATGCACTACTTTTGGAAACTCACTGCAGCCGGATTGCATGGTACTTCATGCGTTATACAATGAAAGATACAATCCTGATAACAACAAGCTTAAATAATAAGTACCTCTTCAGACTTAGACCCCTTTCACACCAAGGCGTTTTTCAGGCGCTTTTGCGCTAAAAATAGCGACTATAAAGCGCCTGAAAAACTCCCGCCAATACACCCCAGTGTGAAAGCCCGAGTGCTTTCACACTGGGGCGGTGCGCTTGCGGGACGGTAAAAAAAGTCCTGCAACCTGCATCTTTGCAGCGGTGTGGGAGCGGTGTATTCACCTCTCCTATACCGCCCCTACCCATTGAAAACAATGGGGAAGTGCTCCCGAAGCGCTGAACACCGCTTCAGGAGCGCCGCAAACCGGCACTTTTAACCCCTGTTTAAAAGCGCACCGCCGCCGCCGGAATAACGGTGCCATAGCGCCACTATAACGAGTGGTAAAGCGCCACAAATTAGCGGTGTTTTACTGCTAACGCTCGGGCGGCCCTGATGTGAAAGGAGCCATAGAATGTATGCCTTTACTCACGCTGAAAACAGATGTTAAAAAATCATGGAGACGCTTATGAATGATTAAGTATTCAAACTTCATAAAACAGATATTAGATAAGGTAATCGAATTACAATATATCTGTTTGGGTTCTGATATTTCAACAAATCTTCAAGAGAGAGTTCAAACAATTGCCAAAATGCTAACTTAATAATTGCTCACTGTACCATATGTTTAGGTCTTGTTCAGTCCATCCCCCCTCTTGGTCAAATAGTTATTAGAGTTGAGTGAACCTGTAACTGTAAACTGTAAAGTTCGGGCTCGTACCGAACTTTGGGGTGTCCGTGACCCGGACCCGAACCCGGACATTTGAAAAAAAGTTTGGGTTTGAGTTCTGGGCTCTGGTATTTGATCACTCATGTTGAATAGCTGCAGGGCAGCCAATCAACAAGCGTTTCACTGGTTTGCCCTTAGAAGCCATCACAGCCATGCCTACTAATGGCATGGCTGTGATTGGCCAGTGCATCATGTGACCCAGCCTCTTTATAAGCTGGAGTCACTTAGTGCTGCATGTCACATGCTCTGGGTAGTGTAGGGAGAGGATGCTGCCGGTGCTGTGAGGGACAGATTGCAGATAGATAGATAGGTAAAGATTACTGCTACTACTGCTTTTAGGGACAGATTGCAGATCTCATCCTGCATTACAGAACGATCTGATACTGGACTAGGTAGAGTCTACTGCTTAGAGGGACAGATTATTATTCTAAAATCATCTTCTAGTTCTATAGGGTCAGGTTCCTGCTGTTGCTGTAAGGGGTAGATTATTCTTCTAAAATCATTTTGCAGCCCTCTAGAACTTTCCAGGACACTTTTACAGTCATTTTTGTGCCGAAAAGTTTGGGTCCCCATTGAATTCAATGGGGTACGGGGTAAAGTTCGGTATCGAACCCAGACTTTTTTCCGAAGTTCGGCCGAACCCGAACATCCACGGGTTCGCTCAACTCTAAGGCCTCATACACACGGGCATTTTGTAATGCCACATTTTTGGGCGTTTTTTGCTGCTCTCCATGTTATTCAATGGCCCTCTAAAACGTTGACGTTTTTGAGCAGTAGAGGGCGTCGGCTTTAGTGAGCTGTAGCTAGAACGCAGGACCAGTGCGTTCTGAAGCTGCAGCGTCATGGCGTTTTTGACGCCGAGCCGGCAAAACGCTCAATAACGTTGCTTAACGTTGTATACACAGCGTTAAGCCTCGTCAGGCGTTCTATTCATAATCAATGGTTCCCTATGGGAGCCCATTGATTTGAATAGAAGCCGCACCAGAAGTTGGATCACGGTGATCTGACTTGCGGAGCAACTTGTGTGCTAGGTGTCTTAAAGGGGAACCCCCGCAAAAAATTTGTGTGGGGTTCCCCCCCCCCCCAAGGGCATACCAGGCTCTTCGATCTGGCATGGATTTTAAGAGGAGGCCCCCACGCCGAAAAAAACGGCGTAGGGTCCCCCCCAAAATCCATACCAGACCCTTATCCGAGCACGCAGCCTGGCCGGCCAGGAAAGGGGGTGGGGAAGAGCAAGCGCCCCCCATCCCAAAGCACCTTGTCCCCATGTTGATGGGGACAAGAGCCTCTTCCCGACAACCCTGGCCGGTGGTTGTCAGGGTCTGCGGGCAGGGGCTTATCGGAATCTGGAAGCTCCTTTAATAAGGGGGCCCCCAGATTCCGGGCCCCCCACCCTATGTAAATGAGTATGGGGTACAGCGTACCCCTACCCATTTACCTGGTGGAAAAAAAAGTGTACAAAAAAACCACACTACACAGTGGGGCTCATGATGACGTCATTGTGTGGCCCCCGCCCCATGCCAATATAAGGCAACCGCACAGCACGGACCCGGCATTCGAGTGGAAGAGAGCGACGGGGCAACATCTCTAGAAGAAGGAGGAGAAGAAGAAGCAGCGGCGGGAGAAGCTAACCGGGGAGACAGCGGCAAAAGAGCAGAAGACCCTGCAGAAGACCCGCAGAAGACCCCGTAAAAGAGCTGAAGAAAGAAGAGAGGGGAGAAGATGCCGGAGCAGATTTAATAAAATATTATAAAAAGCTGTGTAGTGTGTTTTTTTTGTACACTTTTTTTTCCCGCAGGTAAATGGGTAGGAGTACGATGTACCCCATACTCATTTACATTTATTAAAGGGGGCTTCCAGATTCCGATAAGCCCCTGCCCGCAGACCCCGACAACCACCGGCCAGGGTTGTCGGGAAGAGGCTCTTCTCCCCATCAACATGGGGACAAGGTGCTTTGGGGTGGGGGGCGCAGAGCCCCCCCTGCCCCAAAGCACCCATACTCCCCATGTTGAGGGCATGCGGCCTGGTATGGTCCAGGAGGGGGGGCGCTTGTTCCTCCCCACCCCCTTTCCTGGCCGGCCAGGCTGCATGCTCAGATAAGGGTCTGGTATGGATTTGGGGGGGTACCCTACCCCATTTTTTTTCGGCGTGGGGGCCTCCTCTTAAAATCAATGCCAGATCGAAGAGCCAGGTATGCTCTTGGGGGGGAACCCCACGCAAGTTTTTTTGTGGGGGTTCCCCTTTAAGATACCTAGCACACAAGTCGCGCCGCAAGTCGGATCACCGTGATCCGACTTATGGTGCGGCTTCTATTCAAATCAATGGGCTCCCATAGGGAACCATTGATTTTGAATAGAGGCAGTAAATGCCGCTGAAAGCTAGCGTGAAAAAAACGTTCATTGACGTCAATGCAAAACGCAGAGAAAAACTTCAATTTTTTCCCTGACACCAGGCCCGGCGTTTTGCTAATTTTTGTGCAAACGCCTGTGTGTATGAGGCCTAATAGTTATGCATTTCTAACTGTAGAATGATGATATAGAATGGTTTTCGTATCTTTGTGTGTTTTGAATTTAAAAAAGAATACATGTTTAACCACTTGCTGACCGCCGATCAGCATTTGACAGCGGCAAAGTGGCTCTTTAAGGCAAATCGCCGTCATCTGACGGCGGCTGCCAGATCGCGCACAGTGAGCGCGCGCGCGCCGCCGGATGCGCGCACATGTGCTCACTGTGTCCGGGGAGGGCCAGGGAGCGGGTGCGGCAGAGTCGATCTCCGCCGGCCACCCGCGATGCCCCCCCCCGGAGTGAAAGAACGGAGGTCCGTGTAAGTAAACACGGACCTCCGTTCTGTGTGAGGGGGAAGGGCTGTGATCACAGCCTTCCTCTACATGGAAGCTATGATCGCTTCCCTTCTCCTGTTAGGGCAGTCCCCACACAGTTAGAACACGCCCAGGGAACACAGTTAACCCTTAGAGCGCCCCCTGCAGGTTAACCCCTTCACTGCCAATGGCATTTACACAGTAATCAGTGCATTTTTATAGCACTGATCGCTGTATAAATGCCAATGGTCCCAATAAAGTGTCAAAATGTTCCGACATGTCCGCTGAAATATCGCAGTACCGCTAAAAATCGCAGATCGCTGCCATTACTAGTAAAAAATAAAAAAAAAATAAAAACCCCAAAAATGAATTCTTATCATCCGTAAACGCGACCACTTTTGCGCAAACCAATCAATAAACGCCGATTGCGATTTTTTTTATCGCAAATATGAGGAAGAATATAAATCGGCCAAAAACGGTGAGAAAAAATGTTTTTTTATATTTTTTTTTTGGATTTGTATTCTAGCAAAAAGTAAGAAATTTGGGTTTTTTTGCAAAATTGTCGCTCTTCTTTTGTTTATAGCGGCGATCAGAAATGACGCAGTGGTGATCAAATACCACCAAAAGAAAGTTCTATTTGTGGGAAAAAAAGGACGCAAATTTATTTTGGGTACAACGTCGCACGACCGCGCAATTGTCAGTTAAAGCGACGCAGCGCCGAATCGCAAAAAGGGCTCCGGTCCTAAAGTGTGAAATTCTTCCGGGGCTGAAGTAGTTAATAAGGTGCACTATACTTTGGCGCCCTGTGTACTGGTAGCAGCACAAGTACCTTGGCTTCATTCATCCTTGACTTCCATACCAATCAAGATTAGGCCTGGTTTTAATGTGTTACTAAACCCATAACAGTAAAATCAGTCTGTATATGCAGCATAGCATGCTTGTTATACTCACTGTGGAACTTAAGGGGTCAATCATCTGCATTGTGTAAAATGGTTGTTTTATCTTGTATGTATAGATCTTCCCCTCCCTGCACTGTCTATCTGGGGAAGGCCAGCTTAACACAAGCAGGGTAGCTGACCTGCACATGCTCAGTTGTGTCTTTTATGCTGGAGAGAACATGCACTTGTTCTCAGAGCTAGCCAGGTCACATGATATTGACATCACACATGTGGACGTGTATACAGGCCGTAGTGGAAATCTCCTCCTACCTGAACCCTCAGCAATGGAGGAATTGTGCAGTTTATCACTGACCATGGTATACAGATCAGCAAAAGGGGTATATAGTGGCAGTATTTTAATGTAAAAAGAAGATTTATAAGCTGTGGGCACTATGGGGGGGGGGGCAGATGAATTATTTACATATTACTGGGTTTAGTAACACTTTAAGGCCCACTTCCCCATTTCTTCTCCTGTCAAATACCAGAACCGTTACTGCCCACAGAGGTTCTGGGATGACAGTTGAGCTCAAGACAGGTTTACTTTGAGAAAATGTCATGTTTTGGATATAGTGGTATCATAAACTGTAGTATATGCAATGTTTTATGAAGGTGATTATTTAATTTAGATTCATAACTAAAAAAATGATTGAAGAAAAGAAAGCAACATCTTAGACAGAGGTTTTTCATGCTGGGTAACTCACTAGGCAAGATCTGGGTTCAGATCTACATTTATCCGGATCAGTTCAGTCATTTCTAGCAACGATCGTTTAATGTCTATGAGTAGCTTAAGGATGGTTTGCTTCATCAGTGCACCAAATGTCAGGCTACACCATCAATCTCATGCTGTGACTTCCCTAGTGCTCTTAATAATATTTCACCTTCAGTATTAGCATTTCACATTTTAATGCCCATTATGCAGCTCTCAAAATCCAACTAAGAAAACATCTTTTTCTGAGGTCTATTTACAAATCATTTCTCAACATTTATTAAAAGCAAGACCTAACATTATATAATTACCCATTATTACTCGTCTTTCTTTTTTATTAATAGTTTCTTCATGATTCACTTTTCTTATTTTGATGGCTGTGGAAATAGTGTAGGAGTTGTAATTAACTTATCTATTTGTTGATTTTCTACTTTATCGGTTCAGTGCCTGTGAACCCTATAATCAAAGTACTAAATCAAATTTGCCAGAGACAGAGATTGTAAAGAAGTCAGCTTAAAAGCATTCTTTCTAACACAATAAATACGTTTTAGCCATTTTATATATCTCCGAGGTAACTACTGTTATAGCAGTCCATGCAGTAGATATGGACTCTGTGGGCCTAGACTAGCATTTCTCAACCTTTTTCCAGTCTCACTACCTTTTAAGGCGCCTCGGTCTAAAATGTAAAAAAACACAAATGTTAATTATCAATGAGAAACCTGAGCCTACAAAGATGTAGGCAGCTGCCTTGATAAAATGAAAGGGGTTGTAAAGTCGCAAGGTTTTTCACCTTAATGCATTCTATGCATTAAGGTGAAAAACCTTCTGTGCTGCAGAGCCCCCGTTTTTATTACCCAAGCCTGTTTGTTCCAGCGACTCCAGACACTGTCTCCATCCTCATTGGATAGGTTGATAGCAGAGGGAGTAATTGGCTCCCACTGCTGTCAATCAAATCCAGTGACACAGGAGCGGAGGCCGGGGCCGAGTCCTGCTGCCTGTGTCAATGGACGCAGCAACGGGACTCGTGAGCATGCCTGCGTGGGTGCCCCCAAGGAAAGTGGCTCTCCGTGGGGGCACCCAATGAAGAGGAGGAGCCAGGAGCGCTGCCGGGGCACCCCAGAAGAGGAGGATCGGGGCTGCTCTGTGCAAAACCCTTGCACAAAGCAGGTAAGTATAACATGTTTGTTATTTAAAAAATAACAAAAAACGAACCTTTGCACTCACTCAGGATTGCCCCTTCACATCAGAGGTTCCCCCAACACATGAGAGCCCCCCCCCCCTTTACATCAATGTCCACCCTTCATATCAGAAGTCTTCTGCCATGCCAGAGCTTCCCCTTCATATAAGGGTCCCCCTTCACATCAGACTCACCCCTTTACATCGGAGACCCCCTTTTCTTCTGAGTTGCCCCTTTACATCAGAAGCCCTAAGCACATCAGAGCCTTATCTAGTAATAAATGGGACATACATGGCCATCATCCGTAATGTATACAAACAAGTAAAAAAGGGAGAAGGTATTGGACTGTGCAGGCCAGAAAGAGGACAAGAGACTCACATCAAAGCCTTCCCATCATATCAGTGCCTCCCAATCACATCAGAACCTCCCCATCACATCAGAGTCCCCACATCACCACAGAGTCCCCCCATCACATTAAAGTTCCTCATCACAGAAAGACCCAATTACAGTGCCCCCTAGTCACACAGCCCCCACCTTCATCAAAGGGAGGCCCCCATCTCATAGTCCCCCCATCGCAGACCACCCGCATATTCGAATGGGGGGAAGTTTGGGAGGGGGGACCTATTCAAATAGGGTCTGAAAATGAATCAGAAAGGGAAATAGGAACGTGTTCAGGAACAAAAAATCTGTTTAATATTAGGATGAGAGGAGATTCCGGAAGAAAGTACCTCCAGTATTAGAATGGTGGATAAGTTAGGAAAAAAAGAGCACTGAATATTAATATAGAGGAGGCTCAGTAAGCAAGACCCCTCAATATTAGACTTATTAGGCTTAGGAAGAAAGACCTTTTCATTATTCGAAATGGTGGATCTGTTATCGACAATAAAATATTGAGAGGTTCCAGAAGAAAGACTCTCAATTTCTGAATAGAAATAGGTTAAGGAAGAAAGACCCCAAATATAAGAATATGAAGAGGTTCAGGGAAAAAGACCCCCAAATACTGTATTAGAATGGGGGATTGCTCCAAAAGAAAGACCCTTCATTATTAGAATGAGAGGAGGTTCAGGAAAAAAAGGCCCTTCAATATTTGAATTGGGGACGTTTCAGAAAGAAAGGCCACTCAATATTATATTAGATACTAAATTCCCAATTACAGGCTTCAGGACAAAAACCTTATACATGTACCATCATCGCTGTTAATCATTACACACACAAGCTCCACTCTGATGGGACTTTTAAGGTATTTTTAATAATTAGCACAAAAGAAAACAATCTCTTCTAAAAGTTATTATTTATAGAATTCTTATACAAAACTGGATTATTTGTGTATTTTATATCTTCGTAGAGCAGGAGTGGTCCATCCATTAGGGGTACCCGGGCACCCCCCCCCCCCCGTCCTAGCCACCCCCTATATGCATAATGGATAGATTCATACATAGCATGAATCTATCCATGACCGCCGCAGCCACCCCCTATTCAGGTGTCCTATCCCTTTCAGGATGCCGAGCACCTGAATTACAGCGTTGGGGGTGTTTTTTGAAGCACCCGATTAGAGTCATAGGCTCTAATAGGCTTTAAAATAGTGTGTCTCGTGGAGCAGAGCATTGCGCTGTGAGCCCACGTAGGTGTTACAACAGCGAATGAAAATTCGCTGTTGTAACACTGATCACCAATCTGGCCAATCAGAAGCGGGTGTTAGACCCGTTTTCTGATTGCCCGAAAAGAGAAGACTCCCGATTGGAGGCCAAGAAGAAGGCATGGGAAGCCGCGATGGGGTAAGTGTGACTGACCAAGCGACCGACTGACCGATGGGGGGGGCGGGGGTGAGTGTGGTGCTTGGGGTATTGGAAG
>BLSH010176427.1:2499575-2512894 GCA_018402905.1 Glandirana rugosa
TAGGGGCACCCGGGCGTCCCCCCCGTCCTAGCCACCCCCTATATGCATAATGGATAGATTCATACATAGCATGAATCTATCCATGACCGCCGCAGCCACCCCCTATTCAGGTGTCCTATCCCTTTCAGGATGCCGAGCACCTGAATTACAGCGTTGGGGGTGTTTTTTGAAGCACCCGATTAGAGTCATAGGCTCTAATAGGCTTTAAAATAGTGTGTCTCGTGGAGCAGAGCATTGCGCTGTGAGCCCACGTAGGTGTTACAACAGCGAATGAAAATTCGCTGTTGTAACACTGATCACCAATCTGGCCAATCAGAAGCGGGTGTTAGACCCGTTTTCTGATTGCCCGAAAAGAGAAGACTCCCGATTGGAGGCCAAGAAGAAGGCATGGGAAGCCGCGATGGGGTAAGTGTGACTGACCAAGCGACCGACTGACCGATGGGGGGGGCGGGGGTGAGTGTGGTGCTTGGGGTATTGGAAGCAGTTTTATTGATCAGCTATAGCAATGGCAGCTTGGCCCAAATAAACAAACCCTCATAAAGACTACCCACCCTGGCATCGTTTTAGAAATGTCTGCTGCATATGTGCGTAAAAGGATCTGTCACAAGGTTTAGCAAACAAGCATTGAAATCATCACCAGTACATACAGCTAGTACGGTACTTGCATTGACCTAGACGCCAACCAATATGGAGACAATTATAGTCCAATTCCATGCAACTAAAAAGTGATCCCTTGCAGTGAAGCTGTCTCCATGCTGCAAGGGGTTAATTGCTCATTTAAGGCTAGGGAAACAATAAAAGAATATTTACTTACCCTATCATTCACATTTTCCCACTGCTAGACCGGTCCATGCAGTGTCTACTTCCCCACACTCAAGCGGTCTAAAGTCTTGACATCATCAAGCCTGTCATAAAGCCTGAAATGGACATGTGTAAATCTAGGGACAGTCCACCCATGGAGAGTGGGGGAGCGTAATCTACTGGTGAGTGGAAGACCAAGTAAGCAAAAATGTTTCTCCTCTCCCCTAGCCAAAACTAACCAAAAACCCATGAAGTGCAGACATAGTCCCAGTTTTGCATTTTCATAGAGTTAGCTTTTAAGGGGGGCTATGAACTTTGGCTATAGTAAACCATTGAGTATTTATGGATAGATGTACCAGACTCAGTTTGTTATTTTAACTTTATACTGAATTTTATGTGATGTAAAAAATTGTGAATTTTTAGAAGAAATTGTTTTCTTTTTTGCTAATGTACCTGAAAAGTCCCATCAAAACGGAGGTTGCATACTCTCAATATTGGAATGGGAGGAGCTTCTGGAAAAAAATACCACCCCAAAACTAAAATGAGCATGTGGGAAGGTGCAGCGTGATTCGGTGGGCACAAAACTCACAGAGTCCAAGAGCAACAATAAAAATATATTGTAACAGTAGTCCAGCAATACAAAACACACCCAGCCAGAAGGCAACCCAACCGGGAAAACGCACAAGTTGCAACAGCAAAGCGGCAGTAGAGTGGTGGATCAGAGTGCCAACAGCATCTGTCTTAAAAAGCAGAATGCGGCCTGGCCAGTCTGCACCCAAACAGGGAAGCTTCCAGGAAGGAAAGCGTCCCTCTACTTTCCCTACTCTGGAACCTTTCTCTAACGCTAAGTACTGTTCCTGACAGACGAGTGACCTGTACCTACTCAAGCCACTCGCAAAATAAGCATCAAACCTGGGAGCCAGGGTATTAAATAGACTTTGGCTGACCCAAGATGGATGTCAAAGTCACATGGGGTGCCAGCATCCAATCAGATAGCTGCCCCCCTGTCACTGAGGTAACCATAAAGGAACAAGGTTCCTCTTAACTTCCTCCTCCGCCTGCATTGTTACTGCAGACAAGCGCCACCTGCAGTGGAGAAAGTAGACTGCACCTGCGGAGGCACAAGAAGCAAGACTCCCCAATGTTGGAATGGAGGAATGTTCAGGAAGAAAGACCCCTTGATATAAGAATGGCAAGATATTCAGAAAGAAAGACCCCTTCCCTTCTCTACCCTAAATATTAGAATATGGAGGAGAGGTTCAGAAAGAACAGTCCCTTAATATTATAATGGGAGAATGGGAGGGAATTTACAATGGGAAAGGGTCAAGAAAAAAGACTCCTCATTAATACAATGAAGGAGTTCTGGAAGAAGAGAGAAGAGCCCTCCATCTAAATGTTGTTTAACCCAGAAACAAGCCTGCGTACTCCAGTTTACATACTAAATGAAAGCTAGCAGTGCAGATCTGAATGACCTTTTACAGAGCCATACAAACTTGCATTGAGAAAGTAATCTGTAACTTACATGGTGTGTGTATAAGGAAAGACAGATTATCCAGCTAGATATTGATTCCAAGATTCATTTAATTTAAAAAGTCAATTTGCTGGAAATTCCCTTGGGACAAGTGCCCTGTGCCTGTGACAGATAGTAATGCTCTGGAACGCTCTTCAATTGCCAATTTCCTACATGTGGGAACTAAGAGCAATGGTTGGCCCGTGTTTCACTAGCAGTGTCTTTTAAAGAGGTACTGTTATATGTCCAGTTATTAACATTATTTTTGTTGCAGTGTAGCAGCAGATCGGCACCACAATGTTAGAAAAAAATCTTTGTCTCAAATGTCTCAGCCAATTTCTCCATATTGGTCGGCTCCTAGGTCAGTGCAAGGGCTATCAGGTTGTAATATTGGTGGTTTAAGTACTTGTCCTCTACACCTTGTGACAGGACGTTTTACACAGATATACAGAGCATCTTTGAGAAACAGCAGGCATTTTTAAAACGTTGAATTAAAAAGGAAGTGCGCAACCCTAAACGATATTAAAATTATTGTGTTCAAAAAAAAAAATTTCTAAGTGTATGCCACTCCTAAGAAATGAATAAACATTAATGTGTATAAATCAATATGGTAAACAGAACAAACAAATGAAATCAATGCACCTGATTTGTGCCATACATAAAATTAGTGCAAGAGAACATAAAATCATCAAAAGTCCAACATAATGGGTTGAATAGGATATAGTGTTCCAGAAGAGATTAGGAAGATACTTCCACCAGGTGTATAGATCAAGATAGCGTCCTGTGTCACCCCGCACTCTTAGTATAGCAACTCTTACCAGAGATGTAAGTTTACCTAGCTCTAGGCAGACATAGGGAACATAGGTAAGCAGGTTTAGGAAATGGGGTGTCACTACCTCCTCAGATATCCCGATGAACTCACAACGGCAGGATATAGAAAAAATAAACGCCAGATATATAAAGAATATCACCATATTATACCAACAAAGGAGTATCGGTATCAATCGTATTGGCCTGGGGATCCACCATGCTCAAATTAAAACACAATTTTAATATAACATGGAGATTGAATAACAGTTTAAAATTACAATTAGTTAAACGATATGCTGCCAGTCGATAGCATCATATCACATTACATCTTATAAACAAAAATTATGAAAATATAAAATATAAAAATAAAAACATAAAACAAAATAGAGCAAAAATATACATCATTAACAAAATATAAAAAGCAAAAATGATGCATTATTAATAAAAGCATTGATTTCAACGTCCACATTCAAACCTAACGGCTTGAGACAATTAATACGGTAAATCCGATACATTTCTAACTTGGAAATCTCTCGAAATCTAGAACCTCCACTCCAATTAAGTTTAAGCTTGTCAATACCTAAAAATCTGGTCCCAGTGGGATTTCTATCATTTTTAAAAAGTTGTCAGGGTGGATAGTCTTTATGAGGGTTTTCACTTTTGGGCCAAGCTGCCATTCCTATAGGTCGCTATTAAACTGTACTCGAGGCAGAAATAAAAGACACAAATGACTCCAGCTCTGTATTAAATTATGCATTATTAATAAAAGCATTGATTTCAACGTCCACATTCAAGCCTAACGGTTTGAGACAATTAATACGGTAAATCCGATACATTTCTAACTTGGAAATCTCTTGAAATCTAGAACCTCCACTCCAATTAAGTTTAAGCTTGTCAATACCTAAAAATCTGGTCCCAGTGGGATTTCTATCGTTTTTAAAAAGTTGTCAGGGTGGATAGTCTTTATGAGGGTTTTCACTTTTGGGCCAAGCTGCCATTCCTATAGGTCGCTAGTAAACTGTACTCCAGGCAGAAATAAAAGACACAAATGACTCCAGCTGTGTATTAATTAAGGAAGAATTCCAGGTATGGCATTTTTTACATAGTTACACTGGCCCAGCTTGATACAGCTTGATGTAACTATGCATAAACCATACCTGTGGGAACCCTCTGGAAGATGTAAATTACTGTAGTAGACACCATTATTCCAGTGGTCTCCACTAGCTTCCAGGTCTCATGTCAAGCAGCTGCCCTACTGCATTCTAAACACAGGAGATTGGTATAAGTGCCATTCGACAATGATTTACATTTTCTCAATTAATGTAAAGCATTCTCTGATTGGACAAGGTGGAGAGGTGGTGTGGTGGCATCACACTTTCACCTCAACCAAACAGAGTGCTTTCTATTCTTTGTGAAAATGCAAAACATTCTCTAAATTGTGATAGTGTCAAGCAACCAATCTCCTATGTTCAGAAAGCAGCAGGACAGCCTGTTAGCATGGGACCCAGAAAGCTAGTGGAGATCACTGGAGTAGTGGTGTCTACTACAGTGATCTCCAGCCTCTGGAGCATGCTTTCTCAACCTTTTTACCCAAGAGGAGCCCTTACATTTATGTTCAGGTCTTGGGTAATCTCTGATAAAACCAATTCATTGAAGGTCAATGAGAAAAATGCACCTTACATTGGTGGCTGTTGGGAAGAATGCAATCTTTACAGATAGTTCAAAAAGACCATTGGTGTTGTGCAGCTGGCCCTGTTAAGTGGCAATGGCCTTGGAACTATGCAGGCACCATCAAATGGAAGGTCATTTAGCCACAGCTCTAGGAACCCTTAGCAACCTCGAGGTTTCAGGTAACCCTGATAGAGGATGGCAGTTCTAGAGGAATCCCACAGGTATGGTACATGCATTTAATTGCAAGCAGTGTAATTATCTGAATTTGAATTGTTATCAGCCTCTTTCAATCTCCTGTACATCAAAGTTCAGACCGGGAGAGGAAAAGCACCAAAAAGAGCCAATTAGTTCATGTGCTGAAAAGAAGCATGTTGATATAAGAAGCAAGATGAGTGACAGATAGATAAACCCATCAGTCTGCTGTTCCTTCTTGCTGTCTTTTTTTATTTTCCTTGGACGTAATTGGGTATTCTTTGCAAAGTGAAGCTTTGCCTCATTTACTAAGCTCTGCAAGAACTGCACTTTGTTAAGCACGCAGTCTATTTACCTTTAGTAAATCAACCCCACTGTGTGAAAGGTCCCTTTAGCCCCATTCACACTTGTCCACTCTGAAAATGTGGGGCAGAACCATGCATTTCTGCCCTCATTTTCAGAAATGCAGCAAAACACACAGTGTTCTTGCAGTGCCATCATTACTTAATGGCACCCCAAACCAGGTGCAATTTTTTCTGTATTTGTTGTATGACAAAATGCATGAAAATCGCGACCCCCCACTCACACACTTTTTTTTTTCTTTCCATGTTAGTTCCCCTTTTCTTGTGCTTCTTCCCTTTCCCCTCTGTTCTCTGTGTTCTAGACCTTAAAAAAAAAAAAAAAAAAAAAAAACAGGGTACAGAGACCCCTAGAGTTCTCTGGGGTACTTATGTTTTCTATCTTTTTACTAACTGATTCTATTTGCCTTCATCTTTTTGCTATGTTTCTAACCTTATGTGCATCTCAGGTGAAGCAGTCTTGGTTATCACAGTATTGTAAGTTTTTCTTGTGATACATGCAATATGATGATACATGTGTGATATGTTCTATGTACTAGTGCCTTTTGATAAATAAAGAAAATTGTGACAATACACATGAAAAAAAACACAACGCACCATGCCCAATGACAAGTACAAGCTTCTTTGGTGCATTTTTTCAAGTGAACGGGCTGTCCTATGCATGACATTCAGAACCATGCAAAAAATGCACAAAAAAACATGAGCGGGAAGGCGTGTTCCTGCTACGTGAAGTGTAAATGGACCTCTGTGAGCAGATCCCCTTCTAGTCAAAGTCAAACTGCACAAAAGTCTGAAGTTCAACTTAAAAGAGAGGTATGGGTTTGGGCTTTTTTGTGGAATTTTACTTACCTAAGTGGATGCAGCATCTGTCCCCAGCATCTGTGCCCTGACACCTCTGCACTGAGAACCGAGCAATCAAACACTGCCAATCACTCTGTTTTGACAGCTCCCAGAGCAAAGAGCTACAGACTGTCAATCAGCAGCTCTCTGCTCTGCTTCCACCTCCCTCAGGGAGCGCTGGGCTGTGGAGGGGCAGAGCGGCTGGCTCAGGCTCTCAGCAGCTCGCTGAGAGGCTGAGCCGGGTGTCGGTCCAGGGACCTGCCGGATCCCGACTTCCATTATCGGGATGACACCGCCCCTGGACCAACTTCTGTGACGTCAGCAGAGAGCGGACTTTAGCCAGCTCTCTGCTGAAAACGGGTCACAGGAATGTAAAACAAATTGCACTCTTGTGATCCACAAGAGAAGTACAGCCAAACAAGGTTTGGCTATACTTCTCCTTTAAGGTGAGTCTTAAAGTGATTGTAAATTCTTGTTTAAAAATAAAATAAATAATAAACATGTTTTACTTACCTGCTCTGTGTAGTTAGTTTTTCACAGAGTTGCCTGGATCCTCCTCTTCTCAGGTCCCGCTTTGGTGCTCCTGGCACCTCCCCCCTGTTGGGTGCCCCCACAGCAAGCAGCTTGCTAGGGGGGCACCCGAGCCGAGTCATAGCTCCCTGTGTCCATTCAGACATGGAGCCGAAACACGGCCGGCCCCTCTCTCTCCTGACTGGTTGACTGACTTTGATTGACAGCAGCGGAAGCCAATTGCACTGCGCTGCTGTATTAGCCAATGAGGAGGGGAGTCCCGGGCAGCTGAGACACTCCTAAAGGATAGAGATGGGGCTCAGGTAAGTATTAGGCTTCATGCACATAGGGCTTTAAAAAAAAGTCAAAAAAAGATCAGTAGCTTATCAGTGATTTTTCAGCTTTTACCAGCGTTATATTACCAGTGGTTTTTCACATTTTATTCATGTTTTTTCGAGTTTTTAAAGGGCCAACATTTTATTCTTTCCAATTTATCTAAAACGTCCAAAAACGTTGGGGATCTACGTTTTTGAGCATTTTTGGGTGTTTTTGAGCGTTTGAACATTTTTACAGCTTAAAAACATCTCTCAGAACCCTCTGGTCTTGGGTTTTTTTACAGCTCAAAAACGTCACTGCTAAAAACAGTTGATAACAGCCTATGTGTACATGAACACATAGGATAACATGATAGGGAGTTTATTGACTGTAGAAAAAAACGTCTGCAGCTGAAAACAGCTGCTGTAAAACAGTCAAAAAACGTCCGGTATGCATGAGGCCTTAGGGCTGAGGGTGCTGCTGCACACAGAAGGTTTTTTTTATCTTAATTAATTGAATGCATTAGGATAAAAAAAAAAAAAAGCTTCAGCCTTTACAATCCCTTTAAGATGAAAAAAGAATGTGAGCATATATTTATTTGCAACTAAAAGGATGATATCATTATCCGTGGTTTGATGATACCTTGGTATCAGTGCTTGTCACTAAGATAAAAAATAAAAAAACATTTTCTATATATGAAAGAGGTGTAACAAAATAATGATGTCTTCAGGCACAGGAGGTGTATACAAGACATAAATTACGTTTTGCTCTCACAACACTGCAGTGTATTCTGTAATTCCTTACCAATGCAGACTCAGCAACCCAGCCACACACTGAATACAATTGCAACAGCACAGAGTAACCTTCTTCATTAAGGTTCCTAGGATCATTACTTTCCAATCTATGCTCTGCATCCACCTTTGAACCTCCTGTTTCATTAGTAAATTGAATAATAAATGAAGACGGCTATATAATAAAACTCCTAGCAGAGAGCTTTCGCTGCAAGTCCGCACTCTGTACAAAGGACAGAATAGAAAAAACCCTGGCGAGTGTCATTAGACAAAAACATTTAGCTGGTATAAAAATAAAGTTTGGATAAAATTAATAACGGCACATTAATCACTAAAATTGTATATACACTTTAACACGTTAATGTGATAAAATAAATTTTCAATAGCTTTAAATTTGAAGTTTTAATTGAAATAAATTAACCCGTATGATCCTGCCATGAAGTTTCTTGTTCAGGCACTTCCCGTTACAGGGCGGTAATGCTCTCCAGTTGTGATCCTTTGTTGCCACCCTGCCACGTGGGCTTCCTGATAGGGATTACAACACACATTGCGCAGGCATAATCTCCTGTTGTCATCATCAGGGAACCAGGGATCAGGGAACCCGCTCTGAGAAACATAAGGGTTGATTTACAAAAGGCAAATAGACTGTGCACTTTGAAAAATGCAGTTGCCCTCTGCAAGTGCAGTTGCTCCAGAGCTTAGTAAATGCAAATTCAGTTTGCAAAGAGTACCCAATCATGTGCAAGGAAAATAAAAAAAAAAACATAATTTTTGCTTGCACATGATTGGATGAGGGAAGTCAGCAGAGCTTCTGCTCATTTACTAAGATCTGGAGCAAAGTGCACTTGCAAAGTGCACTGTCTTTTTGCCTTTAGTAAATCAACCCCACAATGCAGTCAACAATGGAGTTAGTGAATGTAGAAAGGAAGTGTCTGCAAAGATGCTACCAGAGATCAGCAACACTGAGATACCTCAAGCAATGACAAAATATTAACAATACACACATAGGGGTTGATTTACTAAAACTGCAGCTGTGCATGGTAGCCAATAAGCTTCTAACTTCAGCTTGTTCAATTAAGCTTTGGCAAAAAAAAAATCCTGGAAGCTGATTCTATGCAGAGTTGTACCAGATTTTGCACTCTCCAGTTTTAGTAAATCAACCCCATTGTATAGTGGAACTATAATCACCTGCACTGCAATGTCCAAGATCTCCACGCCGGCTGCTGACATCCTCAGCCTGGCAGCTTCTGGGTATTGATCCCCAGCTGTTTCTATTGGCTGAGCCGAGATGACATCACTCCCATGCATGCACAGGAGTTCAGTCACCCTGGGATTGCTGAAATTCATAAAATGAGCTGCGCATACCCAGCTCAGTGTACAGGGGTGGACAGACAGGTAAGTCATTTTAATGCAGAGGAGACACAGCAGGGGAGATTTACTAGAACTGGAGAGTGCAAAATCTGGTACAACTCTGCCTATAAACCAAACATGTCAAAGCTTAACCATTTCCCTACCGCCGTATGCAGAATGACGGCCGGGAAGTGGTTCAGCTATCCTGACTGGGCGTCATATGACGTCTAGGAGGATAACAACCCGGCACACGCCTGCAGGGGCGTGCAGCAAGGTGATCGGTGATGTGGTGTGTCAGTCTGACACACCGCATCTCTGATCAAGGTAAAGAACCTCTGTCTAAAGATCTTTACCATGTGAACAGCCGTGACAAATCACGGCTGATCAGAGTGTAAACAGGAAGAACCGTGTATTGGCTTTTCCTCTACCCGCAGACGTGAGTAGATGAGAGCCGATCAGCAGCTCTCCTGACAGGGGGGTTTGCACTGATTGTTTATCAGTGCAGCCCCCCCATGGATCACTACCCAGGACCGCCAGGGAGCCCAACCAGGGACCACCAGGGAAAGCCCACCCAGGACCACCAGGGAGCCGATCAGGGAGCCCACCCTGACCACCAGGGAGCCCACCCTAAGCCACCAGGTAAGGGGCACAATGCCCAACATGGATGGCACTTAGTTCCAATTTCAGATGCCACCCAGGACCACCAGGGAATGCACACCTTACAGTGCCCTCTATCAGTGCCACCTATCAGTGCCCACCAGTGCCACCTATCAGAGCCCACCAGTGCCACCTATCAGTGCCCACCAGTGCCACATATCAGTGCCACCTATCAGTGCCCATCAGTGCCACCTATCAGTGCCCAGTGCCACCTATTAGTGCCCATCAGTGCCACCTATGATTGTCCATCAGTGCCAGTCAGTGCTGCATATCAGTGCCACCTATCAGTGCTGCTTATCAGTGCCCATCAGTGCTGCATATAAGTGCCTCATCATCAGTGCCACCTCATAAGTGCTGCCTCATCAGTGCCGATTGGTACTGCCTCATCATTGCAGCCTCATCAGTGCCTGTCAGTGATGGAGAAAATGTACTTATTTACAAAGTTTTGTGACAGAAACAGAGAAAACCTTTTTTTTTTTTTTTAATATTTTCGCTATTTTTTTATTTTTAGAGCAAAAAATAAAAACCCCAGAGGTGATCAAATACCACCAAAAGAAAGCTCTATTTGTGGGAACAAAATGATAAAAATGTTGTTTGGGTACAGAGTTGCATGATTGCGCAATGTCATTCAAAATGCGACTGCACTGAAAGCAGAAAATTGGTCTGGGCGTAAAAGGGGGTAAGTATTGAAGTGGTTAAAGGAGTTGTAAAGGCAGAAGGTTTTTTTATCTTAATGCATTACGATAAAACGCCTTCTGTGTGTAGCAGCCCCCCTAATACCTACCTGAGCCCCCTCTCTATCCAGCGATGTCCACGAGTCCCTCTGCTGTCCGGGACTCTCCCTCCTTATTGACTGAGACACAGCAGCAATGCAATTGACTTCTCCTGTTGTCAATCAAAGTCACTTAGCCACTCAGGAGAGTGAGAGGGGGGCCGAACTCCAGCAGCGTGTCTGAATGGATACATGGAGCTGCAGCTCGGCTTGGGTGCCCCCATAGCAAGCTGCTTGCTGTAGGAGGACTCGACAGTAGGGAGGGGCCAGAAGATCAGAAGAGGAGGATCCAGGCTGCCCTATGCAAAACAATAACACACAGTAGGTAAGTATAACATAAAAAACTAGACTTTACAATCACTTTAATTGAACAAGGTAACGTCAGAAGCTGATTGGCTAGCAAGCAGTAGTTGGAGTGCTTCAATTTTAGTAAATCTCCCCCAAAATGTTTCTCCTGCATTAAAATCCTGCCTTTGCAACCTGTTTTTTTTGGTAAAGTTCCACTTTAAATATTTTATTTTTAATCAATGGCAATTGGTAAAGCCCAACTGAGCCTTCCAGTTTTATTTATTGAGTCAGGCTACATATACAGTAACAAATATGATTTATTTTTCTACATTTCATTGGCTGTCTGCAAGGAGGCCTGATGGACCACTAGAGACCCATATTCCTGTACTGTTTTGCAACCAGAAGCTGATTGGCCTTGTGTTAGAACCCCTAAGGCACTCCAAAATATAAAGTGAGGTTTCAGGTTCTGCATATATATCATGGGGTGCCTGTGCAGGCGGTGTGTTGGCCACTTTCACCCACTTGCTTCAAATTGCTGTTCAAACTCACACCATGCTATTACTGATACACAGCAATGACACTCAGCCTCACCCTGCACAAAGATTTTCCAGGACCATAATCCAAGTTACAGCCGACTGAATGCGAGTAAAAAATGTCCAAATTGGGCCCAAAGTGTCAATATTTTGTGTGGCCACCATTATTTTCCAGCACTGCCTTAACCCTCTTGGGCATGGAGTTCACCAGAGTTTCACAGGTTGCCACTGGAGTCCTCTTCTACTCCTCCATGATGACATCACAGAGCTGGTGGAAGTTAGAGACCTTGCGCTCCTCCACCTTCCATTTGCGGATGCCCCACAGATGCTCAATAAGGTTTAGGTCTGGAGACATGCTTGGCCAGTCCATCACCTTTACCCTCAGCTTCTTTAGTCATCTTGGAGGTGTTAGGGTCGTTATCATGTTGGAATATTGCCCTGCAGCCCAGTCTCCGAAGGGAGGGGATCATGCTCTGCTTCAGTATGTCACAGTTCATGTTGGCATTCATGGTTTCCTCAATGAACTGGAGCTCCCCAGTGACGGCAGCACTCC
This sequence comes from Glandirana rugosa, assembly GCA_018402905.1. Classification (NCBI taxonomy): domain Eukaryota; kingdom Metazoa; phylum Chordata; class Amphibia; order Anura; family Ranidae; genus Glandirana; species Glandirana rugosa. The sequence continues at coordinate 2,511,528 of BLSH010176427.1, forward strand.
TGCAGCCCCAGACACTCCCACCACCATGCTTGACTGTACACAAGACACACTTGTCTTTGTACTCCTCACCTGGTTGCCGCCACACAAGCTTTACACCATCTGAACCAAATAAGTTTATCTTGGTCTCATCAGACCACAGGACACGGTTCCAGTAATCCATGTCCTTAGTCTGCTTGTCTTCAGCAAACTGTTTGCGGGCTTTCTTGTGCATCATCTTTAGAAGAGGCTTCCTTCTGGGATGACAGCCATGCAGTCCAATTTGTTGCTGTGTGTGCCGTATAGTCTGAGCACTGACAGGCTGACCCCCCCCCCCCCACCCCTTCAACCTCTGCAGCAATGCTGGCAGCACTCATACGTCTAATTCCCAAAGACAACCTCTGGATATGATGTTGAGCACGTGCAATCAACTTCTTTGGTCGACCATGGCAGGGCCTGTTCTGAGTGGAACCTGTCCTGTTAAACTGCTGTATGGTCATGGCCTCCATGCTGCAGCTCAGTTTCAGGGTCTTGACAATCTTCTTATAGCCTAGGCCATCTTTATGTAGAGCAACAATTATTTTTTTCAGATTCTTAGAGAGATCTTTGCCATTAGGTGCCATGTTGAAATTCCAGTGACCAGTGTGAGAGAGTGAGAGTGATAACACCAAATTTAACGCATCTGCTCTCCATTTACACCTGAGACCTTGTAACACTAACAAGTCACATAACACCGGGGAGGGAAAATGGCTAATTGGGCCCAATTCGGACATTTTCACTTAGGGGCGTACTCACTTTTGTTGCCAGCGGTTTAGACATGAATGGCTGTGTGTTGAGTTATTTTGAGGGGACAGCAAATTGACACTGTTATACAAGCTGTACATTCACTACTTTACATTGTAAAGAGTAATTTCTTCAGTGTTGTCACATGAAAAGATATAATAAAATATTTACAAAAATGTGAGGGGTGTACTCACTTTTGTGAGATACTGTGTATATATATATATATATATATATATATATATATATATATATATATATATATATATAGTGTAACGCCCTCTACTTAGGTAGGTTCATAGCGGTAACGTTTTTTGTACAGGTGAGGTAAATTTAGTCAGGCCTGACTTGTGTGCAGGCCGGGTTGTTTTGATTTTGGGTCGGGGAGTGGCTAAGGGAGGACTGGTGACTGCAGGTAGTGACACCCCTTGGTAACCACTCCTTTCTGGATCAGAAGATTCTGGAGGAAAGGATGGGGAAAAGGGAGTGGAGCTGCTTGAGGCATGTTAAGGAACTCTGACCAATCCCCAACCTGGATTGGCAGGAGGCAGGCCTCCTTAAATACCTGGGGTCAGCCCAGTCTTGGAGGAGAGTTGGGATGGAAGACCTGG
>BLSH010176427.1:2526609-2537894 GCA_018402905.1 Glandirana rugosa
AATTTTTTTTTTTTAAAACTAGTGAAAAAAAGGATAATGTTCTTTACATTTGTAAGGAACATTATCTTTTTTCGTACGGTCCTGGAGGTTTTATACTCTAGGCCCCAGTTTTTCTGGAGTCTAGAGTAAAAATCTGATTTTACGTATTTTTTTCTTTTTTTTTTGTAAAAAATTTTTTACCGTCCCCTTTTTTTTTTAAAGGGGAAATTCTCGTAACCCGCCTTCGCTGAACACTGCATCGAAGGCGGGTCGGAACAATACCTCGGTCCACTCGCCGAAGTCGGCGAGTGAGACGTGTGCCTGTGACCTCCCCTTCCTGGGCTAGTAGAGACGGCGACGGCCGCCCAGGCCATTCGCCGCCTCTACTGGCCTTTCGCCGCCCTCCCCCCCCCGTGGAGAGGGCGGCGACTATTTTCACTAGAGCACCGCTTAGGCGGCGATTCTGGTGAAAATAGAACGTCCCTTAGCGGACGTCTTTTTTATCTATGACCCCAATACCATCGATAGACGATGGTATTGTTGCCATAAGGTGAAGTTTCATGGCGGCAGTTTACTGCATGCCGCCAGGCCTACTTTTATCAGCGGCGGGAGAGGTGCCCCCCCCCTCCCGCCGCTTTCCGGTCATCTCCGCCGCTTACCGGACCCGCCGGCAGCGGCAGAGATGATCGGGTCCTTCCCCTCCAGTGTCCGTGTGCAGAGTGAGCGGCTGAAGCCGCTCACCTGGCTCCATAACAAGGCTGGGCGGAAGCTACGTCACAAGTCGCTTCCGCCCAATGCTCTTAAAGGGGAAATTTTTTTTTTCCCCTGCCATTTTTTAAAAAATGTTTTTTTTTTCTTTTTTTATGCATTTTAGTCTAAAAATGAGATCTGAGGTCTTTTTGACCCCGGATCTCATATTTTGGAGGTCCTGGCATGCTTTTTTCTATTACAAGGAATGTTTACATTTCTTGTAATAGGAAAAAAAGTGATCAAAATTTTTTTTTTTTAAAAAGAAAGTTGTAAAAATAAAAATGAAAAAGTAAAATAAATAATTAAAAAAAAATTTTAAGCGCACCGTCCTTGCGAGCTCGCACGCAGAAGCGAACGCATACGTAAGTCCTGCCCACATACGCGATCGTTAGAGCGAGAGCAATAATTCTAGCCCTAGACCTCCTCTGTAACGCAAAAATGCTAACCTGTAGAATTTTTTTAAACGTCGCCATTGGAGATTTTTATGGTGCAAAGGTTGTGGCCATTCCGCGAGCGGACGCAATTTTGAAGCATAACATGTTGGGTATCATTTTACTTGGCGTAACATTATCTTTCACAATGTGGAAAAAAATTGACCTAACTTTTCTGTTGTCTTATTTTTTTAACTAAAAAAACTGAATTTTTTCAAAAAAATCGCGCTTATAAGACCGCTGCGCAAATACGGTGTGACATAAAGTTTTGCAATGGCCGCCATTTTATTCTCTAGGGTCTTAGAAAAAAATATATATAATGTTTGGGGGTTCTAAGTAATTTTATAGCAAAAAAACCTGTTTTTAACTGAAAACCACCGAGCTCCAAAAAGAGGCTCGGTCTTAAAGTGGTTAAGGAGGCCTGCCCCCTGTCAATCCAGGTTGGGGATTGGTCAGGGCTCCTTAACATAATTCGGAAAGCCTCACCTCCTCTTCACATCCCCGTTTCCAGAACATTCTGAAGAAAAGGGCAGGAGTAGCCAAGGGGTTTTTCTTCCTGCAGTCTTCAGCTCTCCCTGGGCCACTCCCCTGCCCAGAATCAAAGCAATCAGGCCTGACTAAATTTGCCTCACTTAGCAAAAATCTTACCCCAACACCTACCTAGTGTAGAGGATGCTACAAACAAAAATACCAAAAATTTTGGAAAACATGTTTTTCTTAGTTTTGCTTATAAAATGTTGTAAATAAATGTAGCACTGCCCCCGTAGGGATTGTTGTGTGTAGACTTCCCTGTGCTTTTCCCCTTCTTATCTTGCTGCCAGTTACTAAGGGTTTTCACATAACCGCCCATACTCTCATTCGCTCGTTTCCAATAATCAATCCAGGGGTTTGTTTTTTTTTTTGGTATTTATTGTTGGAACTTGAATAGGAGAAGAGAATAGTGGGATACTCCAACTGGAACTAATTACAATTGAGGACAACTCTCACTCGGCCTCACAGGTTAGATGTGGTAACAGACTTGTTGTTATACCATACCACACTTGTATGGGAAGAATAAGTCCTTTGCTTGCTCTTGCAGCAGATTTGATGAAACTGTTTCTCTTCAGGACACTCACTAACATCCCCTTTCACTGACAGCCGTCCTCTGACTCTAATAGCTGATGGGATGGCCCTCACAGGACAGGCCCCAAGACACAGATCTGTAGTCACTGTAGGCCGAAGCAGATACTTTCTAGTGTGTCTCCCTTCCAGTCAGCTCTGCAGGACATCTGGGTTGCAGCTATTCTCTGATTCAGGCCCTTAGGTCAGACACCCAAGGCCACATGGCAGCTTCTACAGAGGATGGGCAGCCACCCCTCCCCCTGGGACCCCGCTCTCCAGCTGAAGACCCCGAGCACATGTGCCCTTGGCATTTATATAGTCACCCAGCATGCACCGAGGCCCTTTCCTCTGCCAATAGCCAGGACTGCAACAATGCCTATGCCCTCATTTGTCAGGTTTCCTCCCACTGTCTGATATGCCCCCCTTTTTGACCAGTTTGAAACATTCAGACAACATGAGCAGCACCTGAACACCATGAGCAGACCCTATCAATGGATCCTTGCTCCTTGGTAGGCAGAGAGCATCTAAATTTGCTTGGCAATCTTCCAAGTAAGCAGAAAGACCCTAAAACTATACTCTTTTCTAGCACCTACGTAGGAGGGTGCTACATAAATAATCTTTTCACAAATTTGTCATGTTAATAAGTTATTTTTTACACACATAGGCATACTTATAATTACACCCCAAAACTCATTCTGCTATGCCTCCCGAGCAGTGGCGGTTGGTGAAGTTTTAGGATGGGGGGGCGCCAGACCCCGTCCTTCCTTTTTGACCCCTCCCACTTCCCATAAGCCCCACCCCTTATAGAATCCACTCACTCCGTCCCCTGTATTCCACCCATTGTGTCAGAAGTATACAACCCAGCATCACAGGACAGGGTATACAGCCCAGCATCATAGATATGGTATACAGCCAGCATCACAGATAGAGTATATAGGTCAGCATCACAGATAGGATATACAGCCAGCATCACAGATATGGTATATAAGTCAGCATCACAGATAGAGTATACAGCTACCATCACAGAGTATACAGCTAACATCACAGAGCATACAGCTACCATCATTTATAAAACAGATTTTTTTCAGCTTGCGAATATTTTTAAAATGTATGACATGGACCTTGTACTGAAAATTATGGAGACCCCTGATGAGCTAGCCAAGTTGCCAAAACGTAGTGGCTTTTTATTGACGTATTGTGAGCTACTTTAGAACCCAGATAGAAGAGCCATTCCTTTAAACACATATATGGTTAACATATTGTAAATGAAACCAGACTCGTCATGGCTAAATCAGACCTGTTTACACCATGCAGTGGCTGCTGTACATGCAGATGTGCAGGCACCTCAGCTTCGGGGAAAGGGTAGAGAGCAACTTCGCCTTGGGTGCCAGACCATGTAATATAGAGCACCCCCCTTCCCTGCCACGGCTCTGACAGCAAACCTCCCCCCCCCCCCCGTGGGAGTGGTGGCTCTGACTGCAAACCCCCCATCCCCTCCCCAGGTCCAGCACTTACGGGGTCATAGAGAGAGAGGATCCTCCACAGTGCAGGCACGCCGGGCAGCAGCTACGGCGAACAGAGGTGTCTGCTCAGCATACTTCCTCCTTCCTTCTTCAAAGCGCCACTAGGCATCCAATAGGATCACCTGGCGCTTTAGCCAATTGGGAGACAGGTCTCGCCGACCTGCCTCCTGATTGGCGGGGAGGCATTGTAGTGTCAAAATAGCAAAAATTAATTTGCTATCATCACACAATTGGGTGGGATCAGGGTGCACTCTCTGCTCCCCAAGCCCACCCTTTTTTGAAGCCTATTAGAGCCTCTGGCTCTAATCAGGTGCTTCAAGAAAAAACATCTCCTCTCACCCCCGCCATAGGGATCCATGCATCCGGTGTCCTGAAAGGGACTGGACGCATGGATAGGAGGGTGGTGGCAGGGGTGGGGGGTGGCAGAGAAGGGGGGTGGCATCCATGCAAACTCTATGCATGGGCCGCCACTGCTCCAGAGTATAAGGGTACCACAAGTGCAAGACCTTTTCACAGCCTAGATGCATAGAGGGGCCCAAAACCCAAGGGCATCTTTGGTGTTTCAAGGAGCATAAATTATGCATAAATTACGCATACATTTCCTAATTTCCTATCACTTTGTTACAGACCCTGGAGCACCAGGACAGTGGAAACAACCACCAAATTGAAAAGCAAACACTCCAAGGTATTTTCTGAAAGGCGCAGTGAGTCTTGTGAAAATGTCATGTTTTTGGAAAATGCAGGAAAGAAAATAAAAATGTATTTTTTTACACAAAGTTGTCAATTAATAAGATATCTATAACACACATCATAGGCATACTTATTATTATACCCCAAAACACATTCTGCTACTCCTCCCGAGTATGGCAATACCACATGTGTTAAACTTTTTCACAGTCTAACCACATAGAGGGATCCAAAATCCAATGAGCACCTTCAGGCATTCCAGGGGCATAAATTATACATCTAATTTGCTGACGGCCTACCACATTTTAGAAGGCTCTGAAGCGCCCGCCAAAATGATTCCATTTTTTTGCCAAGGTATTTTCTGAAAGGCATAATAAGTCTTGTGAAAATTTAATTTTTTGGTTTAAGCTTGTTGGAAAATGCAGAAAGAAAATTATTTTTTTTTTTACACAAAGTTGTCAATTTAATAGGATATTTCTCACACACAGCATGGACATACGTGAAATGCACTGAGGCCACACCCGCTTCCGCTTGATGTCACTTCCGGCCCTGTTGGTTCCGTACGTTGGAACGCACGCCGTGCTACCTGGAGCCGTCGTCTTTTCCAAAGACTGTTCATACTGGTGCTGGCATTCAGCACAGGGAAATGTGAGTTTACATTTTACGCCTATGTATTTTATATTGATCTATTAAACAAAGTTGCGCAATGATTTGCCAATCTGTCTTCCTTTGAGCACAATTGTGGAATTTGGTGGAACTAGAAAAGGGGATTCTGAACCAGTGGATGTCTCTTATGGGCTGAGCGTGTATTGATCTGAAAAGGATAATCCCATCTGTTATTTAATATATCAAAGGCTTATAGTAAATAGATTTCTGGTGAGTGTGCATTGCTATAGCACGAATGAGGGTGGAGCACTAATTCTGATTGAAGATAGAATTTTGGAAACACATCTTTTTTCACGTTTGGTGGATGGACTTATTACTTTCTATTTTTTGAATCTTTGCTGAATTGCAAATCTAAAATTATACACGTATGAACTGTAAATCCAGTATTGTATTTATGCATATGTTTATATTTATATGCTCATGCGTGAGCGCCACGTTCCTTTATATAATCTTATAATTTAAGTGTGAAATATTTTTTCACAGAAAGGGGCAGCATAACTCTTTTCTATTTTTGTTTTGGATACACACTAGTGGCGCCAATCTTGTTTATCTCACATTTAGACTAGTACCTCCACCTTAGCTCCTTCCTTCAGTTCCTACTAGTATCAGCCGACTGCCGAGCCAGCCTGCCTCAGAGTGTCCTTTAATGGACATCACACGTCCCGCGCTAGCGCAGGATTGGCCAAGTGTGACGTGAATGATAGTCGCCCGGCGTCCGCATTGTCACTCCCGCCTTTTGGTTACAGCGGCGCCCTGTAATGGACATCACACATCCCGCGCTAGCGGGATTGGGCCAGTGTGGTGATGTCCATCATAGGCGCCGCCACGTCAGTTTGTTTTGTTCATGACCGCTCGCTGCTCGGGGCTTATAATAGTGTTAGACTGCCCCGAGACCCGGGGCTTTTCGGGGGACCACTTGGGGCTCTAGCCCCTCCCCCCTGAGATTCCCCTGGTTGTGGCATTGATAAGAACACTGTTGCTGGCATACACTGGCCTGGTGACAGGTGTGGCAGCTATCAGGAACACTGTTTAGGGTCACTCTAACAGATGTGGAGGTGATCAAGGACACAGTATGTAGCAGTGTCCCCGACCCCTAGAGGCCTAATGGTGACCTCCAGAGTTAGGAAGAGCTGACATCCTTCTTCATGGTGAGTGTAATGCAAGTTGGAAACATGGGCGCCAATCACATTTTGAATGTGGAAAAAGAGATTTATTGTCTCTTAACAAAACTGGGGCAGACTCTGAGACCAAAACAGCAATAGGCAGGCAGCTATACAGGTAGAGGGCCTTTAAGCTGGATACAGCAATTGTATTTGTAGAACAGCTGTCTCCTATAGCAACGGAACTCTCAAACTTCAATGTAGACCTGGACACGTAACTCACAGTATCTCGTTGTAGATCTTCTCTCACATCTCACAGTCTCTTACTGTAGATTTTCACACTGAGCTCCCAGTCTCTCACTAGACTTCCAGATCCCAGCTGCCGCTGGATCCCCTGAGCTCTTCCACAGCTAACCCCACTGTATAATCCTCAAGCTTCACCCACGCTAACCCGCTGGGTCCCTGACTTGACACTCTGCTGAAGCTTTCCCACTTGTTCACCATACTTAGCTAGTGAATAAGGCTGCTCTGATACTTCTTCAGACCTCCAATCACCGGCCTCTAATAACAGGAGTGGTTGTCCCTTGGTGGCAACTGTGTCCCCTTTATCTCTGACCTTGATCCTTATTTGCCTCTGGTAACAGGAGTGGTTGTCCCATGTGGCAACTGCTTCTCCTTCGCCTCTGGCGTCAACTTGGTTCCCCCTCCGGCTGAACCTCTGCAACTTGGTTGGGCTCCAAGCCTGAAGCCCCAACTCTGGATAGGCCTCAGACTGCCTAGCAACCAGGTGCCTCCGGTATAGGCCTCAGGCTTCTGGCCTAGCAACCCGGAGCATTACTACACACATCCATCGAGACAGACATCCAGGTGGCACAGAACCCTGATCAACTGATTCCTCCCAAGTAAATAGGCTCTCCCAGCATGCTATGGGACCAAAGAAACCCCTGCTAATTGACTGAGACAACATATCCACTCCTAAACTGGATACAATATGACAAGCAGCAGTGCCACCCAGTGACAGAAGAGAGAGATGCACCATATCCAAGCATAGGGCAACAACAAGTGGATCCCCTACCAATCAGCCAGGCTAGTTACCAAACTAAATTTGTGGGCAGCCCTGTTTAGGACCAGGGTGCTACAAGTAAATTCTGTGGTAATGATTAGGGACAATATGACTGGTGTGGCGGAGACCAGGGACACTGGGACTGGTGTGGACCTGATCAGGGAAACTGTAACTAGTGTGACGGTGATCAGCAACACTGTAACTGGTGTAGCAGGGATTAAGAACAATATGACTGGTGCAACGGTAATTAAGGATAGAAGGAGAAAAAAAGGGCCATTTGCTCGAACTTTATAGGCAATTAGGACTACGATAATTGTAGAAAATATCATATTTTATTTATAAACAGAGATGTTTAAAAACAGCAAATATGCATAGAACAGTGTCATCTAAAAACATGTGTTCATATATATAGAAAGTGTGGCCCACAAGGGCCTAATACTTGAAATATCTGATTAAAATAGATGATTCCAGGTAAGTAAGCCCCTGTGTGTTAACGCGTTTCACTGATCAGCTTCCTGAGGACAAACAGAGGGTAGTGAAGTAAACACAGATCTCACAGTGAGACACAGTACATAGTGTATTGTGTAATTGGCGGGCACCAACAGACATCTAGTGGGCAGTACCCACCGCTGGGCAGGATGCCGGTGGCACGTGCACACGCCCCAGACCCGGAAGTGTCAGATCATGGACTAGGCCACTCTGCCACAGTAAATGTACGTGCGGTGGTCCGCAAGCGGTTAAACAACAACTTCATTCAAAAGAGTTTTTGTTTTCAGTATTAGGTGGGGTGGGTCAAGGCTAAGCTAGGTATATAATGTGGTGACAATGATGGAATGAATAAGGGATTTTTTTTTAATGTGGCTATTAAAGGTCAACTAACCCTTTAAGCTGACTATACACTATACCAGCATTTCTCAACCTTTAGCCATGGCACCCTTTAAAAGTAAGTAAAATCTTGAAGCACCCCAGATGTAAATGCTACTTCACATCAATATGAACCCTGAACCTGGGATGATGCACACAACTGGCTTGATGAAATTAACTTCACATTAGAAGCCCCCCATCACATGACAATTGTCCCTCCATCATAGGCTTCTCTCATCATCTCAGAAACCCAACCCATCAAATCAGGGGCCCCCTATATGTACGGAGTCCGTCCTATAAATCAGAGTCCCCGTCACAGTTTCCCCTCTTCCCACCAGAGCCCTACCTTACTTCAGCAGCATGGCAGAGGGTGGGAGGTGGTGCAGGTCTGGACAGAGGTACACTTTGTCCTATCTTGAATTGTGTGGGTGGCCCTGCATGCTGTCTGTCCTGGATCGGTGTCATGCCTTGCTATGGTGTGCGAGGGACACCTGGGCTTCATTGGTTGTTATGGTGCTGGTGGCAGTGCATGATGTTGATCCCGGGCAAACTGCACCTTAGGTTCACAGCAACCCAAGGGAACCTAAACAGCACCATGGTTGAGAAATACTGTACTATACAATCTAATTGTACAATCTTTTTTAGATCCACCATCAACTATGTAAAGCAAGGGACTGCCTGATATGATACAAACTGAATGGATATTTAGGTGTGTCCCTTTATTACATAGTTTTGGTAAATAGAGGTTTTACAAAGAGTGTCCTCTCAGATTGTACAGTGCATGGCCAGCCTTGCTGGTTTCTGAGACCCTTTACTTATCTGGGGAATCTCTTTCTTTTCTTCTTTTTGTGGAGCTCTGCTTGTCGAAACCCTGTGAAGAAAAATAGTGAACAATGAAGTCAAAGCACACAAAAAAACATGCACAAGGGTACAGTACTGGTTCAGCCTCCCAAGAGAAAGGGCCTCAAACCCTGACACCCCTCCCCCCCCAGACACAGGGCACCTGACAGGGGCAATGCACACTATGGTCTACCTAAATGATAGGCAGGTGGACCTCGCTCCTCAGGGACCTGCTGAAGCCATTCCTCCATGTAGTTGGTGGGAGGCTCTCCAGAAGAAAGACCCCCCCCACTTAGGGAGAGGAAAAAGACCCGAAGGCTACAGATCCTCCTCTCCAACAACACCCCGATAACCTGCGCCCTCAGTCTTTGTCCATAAAAAAATAAAAACAAACACACATGGACTGTTAATGCACGTGATCAATTGTGAAACATAAATAAAGAGTACCAAGTGCAGTAATACAAGGCAGACCTTTTTGCTAGTGCAGCGCTGCCCTCTTGATGGTTGCTTAAAGAATCAATTCCCCCTTGGATTTCCCCATTCTGAGAGTCCTCCACCACCCCTGACACTCTGGGTTCACTCATATTGCAAGGCTCCATTAGCAATCAATCTGTTTCAGTAATGGAGACCACAACACAGATAGAGTTATAAATGTTTACTTAACTCTTATTTCTGCATGAAATGACAATCTCGAAGTAACAGAAATATCACAATACTTCACATCAACAAGTGAAACTTATGGTTCTAGCAAACAAAGGGAGTCGATAATTTGTTAACTTCCATCACACCCTGTATTCTCCAAAAAACAACAACAGTTGAAAGGAATACAGTTCCTCCAATTGAGTTTAAACAATACCCTAAGGTTCACTGGAAAATAGGTGATTTGGTACTAAAGCTGAAAAGGGAAATAATACAGTAATCCCCTATACCAAATATATGACCCAAAGGGTAAATTGGTACCACTCAATGGATTATAATTCACATAACAAGGTTCAATAATGCACAAATAAAATATATTCACTTAGCAATTATATGAGTACACTAGGTAACTATGAATTTCTATTTAAATTCTCCTGTTCTAGCTCAGAGAGTTCTTAGGATATATAGTATTTCCAAGTAAATAGCCCTGAGTATATTACTGGGGAGAGGATGAGTAGATGAAGTTGTAATAATCCTGTCTTGCAGTGTCCAAGTAATCCTCTGCCGGCTATAAGAGTGAGTTAGGTACCTAGAAACACTGTGTCCTTCCAATCACTGAGATGAGGCACAAAAAAGGTTAAATTCCACTGCACTAAATAGCCTTGTACTGATCACTGACCTTTTGAATAAACCGGTCACAAATGGCAATCCAGTGTATATAAACGGCAATCCAAAAGGTAACAAAGAGATGCTGCATAGACAGTATAAGTACTAGGGTTGCCACCTTTTCTTCAAGCCAAATCTGAACACTTTACTGGTGCACGGCATTTTTTTGTAGTATACACTATAGACAATAGGATTGTAAGAGACCTTGAACAGCTTTGGAGTAATAACAGGGTGTGCTGTGTACACCATGGAGGACAGAGGGTGTAGCCACATTGCATTAACTGTGGGAAGGGCCTAAATTAGCCCACCCTACCTACAACACCCCTTACTATCCACTGCACCCCAACCTTCCACTGACAGTCCAAAGTAGCCCAGCCTACCTATAGCAACCCACATTATCAACACCACACCAAAGTGGCCCATTTTATCTCAACACTCCAAATCAGTCCATCATATCCAAGGCACCCCAAAGTGGACCACCCTAACCACAGCACCACAAAGAACCCCACACCAGCGGGATTCACAGGAACAGGCAGCGGGGTGGACTGAGGGGCTGAAGAGTGGTCGGGGGGGGGGGGGCGCAGAGTAGTCCAAGGGGCAGTGGGATGGACAGGGAGACAGTGGGATGAACAGAGAGACAGTGGGATGGACAGGGGGATGGACAGGAGAGCAGTGGGATGGACAGAGAGAGAGACAGAGGGATGGACATGGGGATGGACAAGAGGACAGTGGGATGGACAGAGAGACAGTGGGATGGACAGAGAGACAGTTTGATGGACGGGGACAGTGAGATGGACGGGAACAGTGAGATGGACAGAGAGACAGTGGGATGGACAGAGAGACAGTGGGATGGACAGAGAGACAGTGGGATGGACAGAGAGACAGTGGGATGGACAGGGGGATGGACAGGAGGACAATGGGATGGACAGAAACACAGTGGGATGGACAGTGGGACAGACAGTGGGGGGGGGCAGTG
>BLSH010176427.1:2559369-2569647 GCA_018402905.1 Glandirana rugosa
AAGAAAAATTCCTACAAGGTTTGACAACTAAACCGGTGTGGATTACAAAAACGATAGAGAGACTACTCAAACAAAACAAAAAAGTCGGATTATTCCCGAACGAAGTGACTATCACTGTCGAGAAACCTAGAGTATAACTCTCAACTGTCGTTGTATGTGAAATTTAAAAAATAGACGAGGAACATTTACCCTATTACTCATCTCAACTCGCTTGTGGACCTGCAAGCCCAAGACGACCAGGCAAGCTTGAAGTCCTGTTTCAGGCCCAGGCCCAGGCCCAGGCCTGCCTTGGGCTTGCTAGCGTGCCTGTTGCTTGGGGTAACTTTAGTTATTGTGCCTAAAAGTTCGGGTCCCCATTGATTTCAATGGGGTTCGTTGTCCGTGCGATCGTTCGGGTTCCGTCCGGACCCGGACCCGGACCCGGACTTTGTCCTGAAGTTCGAACGGACCAGCAGAACCCGAACGTCCAGGTGTTCGCTCAACTCTACTCATTATCCCATTTACAAGGAGCAGATAAAAAATTTAAAGTGTATGTTGCTGTCAACTCTCAATATGAGATCCAAAGAGCTGTCACTATCAGTGAAGCAAGCCCTTATTAGGCTGAAAAAACAAAACAAACTCATCAGAGAGATAGCAAAAACATTAGGTGTGGCCAAATCAACAGTTTGGAACATCCTTAAAAAGAAAGAACGCACCGGTGAGCTCAGCAACACCAAAAGACCTGGAAAACCACTGAAAACAACTGTGGTGGATGACCGAAAAAAATTTTCCCTGGTGAAGAAAACACCCTTCACAACAGTTGCCCAGATCAAGAACACTCTCCAGGAGGCAGGTGTATGTGTGTCAAAGTCAACAATCAAGAGAAGACTTCACCAGAGTGAATACAGAGGGTTCACCACAAGATGTAAACCATTGGTGAGCCTCAGAAACAGGAAGGCCAGATTAGAGTTTGCCAAACAACATCTAAAAAAGCCTTCACAGTTCGGAAACAATATCCTATGGACAGATGAGACCAAGATCAACTTGTACCAGAGTGATGGGAAGAGAAGAGTATGGAGAAGGAAAGGAACTGCTCATGATCCAAAGCATACCACCTCATCAGTGAAGCATGGTGGTGGTAGTGTCATGGCGTGGGCATGTATGGCTGCCAATGGAACTGGTTCTATTGTATTTATTGAAGATGTGACTGCTGACAAAAGCAGCAGGATGAATTCTGAAGCGTTTCGGGCAATATTATCTGCTCATATTCAGCCAAATGCTTCAGAACTCATTGGACGGCGCTTCACAGTGCAGATGGACAATGACCCGAAGCATACTGCGAAAGCAACCAAAGAGTTTTTTAAGGGAAAGAAGTGCAATGTTATGCAATGGCCAAGTCAATCACCTGACCTGAATCCGATTGAGCATGCATTTCACTTGCTGAAGACAAAACTGAAGGGAAAATGCCCCAAGAACAAGCAGGACCTGAAGACAGTTGCAGTAGAGGCCTGGGAGAGCATCACCAGGGATGAAACCCAGCGTCTGGTGATGTCTATGCATTCCAGACTTCAGGCTGTAATTGACTGCAAAGGATTTGCAACCAAGTATTAAAAAGTGAAAGTTTGATTTATGATTGTTAATCTGTACCATTACTTTTGGTCCCTTAAAAAGTAGGAGGCACATATACAAACTGTTGTAATTCCTACACCATTCACCTGATTTGGATGTAAATGCCCTCAAATTAAAGCTGAAAGTCTGCAGTTAAAGCACATCTTGTTCGTTTCATTTCAAATCCATTGTGGTGGTGTATAGAGCCAAAAATAATTGTGTTGATGTCCCAATATTTATGGACCTGACTGTAGTAGTGATAATGTCCCCCCACCCCCCCTCTGCAAATATATTATGAGAAATTGCAGAGCTTCAATGTGCAAATAGTGGTGACACCCCCTATATATAATCATAATAAATGTACAATTGATGTACATACAGTATTTTACATTTTATCATTATTATATATAGGGGGTGTCACCACTATTTGCACATTGCAGCTCTGTAATAGATCTTACCTTTTGCAGAGAGGGTGACACCATCACTACTATTTTCAAATACATGGGTTGATTTGCATCTATATTATTATACTGTTTGTAGGGGGTTTTACCATTAGTTACACATTGAAGCTCTGCAATTTCTCAAAATATTTTTGCGGAGGGGATGACTGATTACTGATCAGTCATCAGACTGATGACTGAGTGATTACTATATTGCAATACATTGGTTGATTTGCACTGGATATTCATTTATAGGTTTTACCATTGCACTTATAAGTCCATTTGTACAATTGTATAGATGAAGTGTAGGGCAACGCTGCATGTTTTGCCTTTTATTGATTTGCGTTAGATGAGGGAACCAGCTAACAAGATTCTCTTATTGCTTTTGAGATTTTTTTAGTTGCATGGTTGTTGTTTTACTTGATTTGTTATGTCCTCTGTATACTGGTAACCACTGACCCTGCATATTGGTGGTCAGTGTGTCCCCTGTATGCTGTTGGTCAGTGTGCCCCTGTATGCTGTTGCTATGTGCAGGGTGTAGGAGGATGCTACCTGCAGGGTGCAGGGTTCAGGAGCATGCTATGTGCAGTAGCATGCTATGTGCAGGGTTCAGGAGCATACTACATGCAGGGTGCAGGAGAATGCTACGTGCAGGGCTCAGGAGGATGCTACATGCTGGCCTCAGGAGGATGATGCGTGCAGAGTACATGGTACAGAGTTCAGGAGGATGCTATGTGCAGGGTGCAGGAGGATGCTACATGCAGGGTGCAGGAGAATGCTATGTGCGGGGCTCAGGAGGATGCTACGTGCAGGGTGCAGGAGGATACTACTTGCAGGGCTCAGGCGGATGCTACGTGCAGGGCTCAGGAGGATTCTACATGCAGGGCTCAGGAGGATGCTGCGTGCAGGGTACCCGGTACAGAGTTCAGGAGGATGCTATGTGCAGGGTGCAGGAGGATGCTACATGCGGGGTGCAAGAAAATGCTATGAATGGCAGCCCCGCACATCTCATAAGAGCAGCACAATTTAGCTGCAGGTGGTTGTGGGAACACATGTGATTCCTGCACCGGAAACCACCTCCAGACATTGTGAGCCAAAGCTTAATAACTTCTATGAGAGTTGCCATAAGTGTGACCTTCAGCCAAGATATCGTGTAAAGACTGTTCTGGTACATCATTGGTTAAAGCAGAGTTCCACCCAAAAGTGGAACCTCCGCTTTAAGGGAAGGTGACCGCCTGACATGCCCCAATTGGCATGTCATTTTTTTGGGGGGGGACCAGGGACCCTGTTTTTTCCAGTCCACTACCTCCCCTGAAGCCGTGGCTCCGGAAGGAAGTCCACCTTCCCCCCCTCCCTCTTGGCGATCTTCTGGGACACGTCACAGGTCCTAGAAGATACGCCGGCCATTCAAAAGGCGCAGCACGACTTGTGCATGCGCAGTGCGTGCCTGGCTTTGAAGCCAAAGCCGGGTGCCTACACTTATGATGCCAGTGCCGCCGAGGGGAGGGGGAGAAGAGCAAGCCCTTGGTCGACCGCATCGCTGGAGCGAGGGACAGGTGAGTGTCCGATTGTTAAAAGTCAGCAGCTACACTTTTTGTAGCTGCGGACCTTTACCTGGATGAAACTCTGCTTTAACAAAGAGAAGTTTCAGGTAGATGAGTAGCCTTACTCACAGTGTTTGAGGGGGAGGGGGATGCCAAGGTATGCAGCATGCAATCTATGTGCTCAGGACATTGTGAAGACTCTGCAGGGGGGAGAATAGATGGGAAGGAGTTTTGATAGATGAGTGAGCAAACCTGCTCCCTTCAGAATCTGTCTCTGTGCTTGGTGACTCTGAGGGGATGCTCCACCATCCTGGATCTGCCTGCTGCTCTGCTCCCCCTCCTCTCTTCAGGATTTTGTTATGGCCTAAGTGCAGAGAGACAGCAGTGTTATTGGTGGGTACAGCTGGAGGGATGGATGCTGGACAGAGATGTTGATCTCTAATATGGACATCCAAAACCACCCCCAGGGTTTCCAATTTGTGCCCTCCTAAGGCAGCTGCCTGAGTAGTGAGTGGAGCTATCAAAACCAAGCTCTGATGTCAGGAAGGGCGGGGCCGATATGCGGAGCGCCGCCCCCTCTTTCAGACAGCCTATGCATAGACAAATAGTTGGCCTGTATGCATTGGTGGACGGGGAGGAAGGTGGCAGGGGGCAGGACCAATTGTAACTACTATATGGGCACCCAGAGCGGTGTATAATAAACCTGAATTATACACTGCCGAGGGTACACATACAGTAGTTACAATTGGTCCTGCCCCCACCACCTTCCTCCACGTCCACCAATGCATAAACGCCAGCTATTTGTCTATGTACGGCTGTCTGACAGAGGGGGCAGAGATCCACATATCAGCCCTCCCTTCCCAACATCAGAGCTTGTTTTGACAGCTCCCACTGCTGGGCAAATCTCCGGGGTGGAAGACAGCATGGTGGGCTGGTGAGTGTTACAGTCAAGAGGACTGAGAGGCCTGAGAGGACTGGGTGCAAGCAGTCTGGGATGGATGTAGAGTCAGTTGGGAGGACTGTGGAGTCTTAGCCAAGAGGGCTAGTGAAAGGGGCAGCTGCAGCCAGG
This sequence comes from Glandirana rugosa, assembly GCA_018402905.1. Taxonomy (NCBI): domain Eukaryota; kingdom Metazoa; phylum Chordata; class Amphibia; order Anura; family Ranidae; genus Glandirana; species Glandirana rugosa. Next base: position 2,564,010 of record BLSH010176427.1, read on the forward strand.
TGGGCTGGCAGTGCCTAAAGAGGTGGTGCTGCGATCAGTAGCTACAGGAGGAGGAAACTAGCGTCTGCTTGTAAAGGGCATTTGCTACTGGTCTGATTGCTCTCTTGTCAGATCATTCATGCAGTGCCAGCTGGTCATGGAAGTTGTTGTTCTACAAGCAATATTTGTGCTGGAGGTATTAGGAAATTGTATATACAGACTATATATAGTTGTGTTTCTGAAGAGTTCTGCTACTTTGATCATGTAGGCAAACCATAATACACTAAACCCTATCAAAGTTCAATACCCCTAATAAAATACAAAAAGAAAGCTGTAAGGACTGATTCTTGACCCCAGCATGTTGTAGTAAATTCTGTGTGCCTGGCTGCGCAGGGTGGGAGATACTCCATTTTCCAATGGCTCCTACGGGGGTAGCGCTACATAAGCATATTTAGCAGCTGATTTAATGCAACTTCTTTATCTTTTATTGCTGTCTATGTTATTGCCTATGTTTCAGTTTAAGCTGGTGCCATGACAGATTCCTGTTTCAGGTGGCTCCTTTCTGTTACAAAATGCTATGGAGATACCATTGCATCAGAGGCATAACTAGGAACTTCAGTGCCCCGATGCAGGAAACCATGAAAGGCCCCACTGACCCCCTTCCCACTTATCCTGGGGCCCTTTACGCTCATTGTGGGACCCTTTATTGCGGTCCCGCAGTGGGCCACCTTTCTGCCCTCTTGGGGGCCCCCAACGGTGGCAGAATTCCAAAGCCCAGTCACAAGTGTGACCTTTGAGACCCTGGTAGTTCCGCCACTGATGTTAGTAGTTTTTTATTTTTGTTGTTTTCGTTTTTTATTATTGTTTACCATTTTATTTTATTTATTTATTTATTTTACAATTTTATTTTTTACATATTTTTTAGGACCCCCTTGGGGCGCTTTGGTGAAATATCAGGGGTCTATTCAGACTGCCAAAGGGAGCGGCATGTGGAGGAGCCGATGCCCTCCTGTAGCCGCTGAATGTCTGCGGGAGGGAGAAAAGAAGAAGTGGGCATTCAGTGGCTATATGGCGAGATCGGTTCTTCTACATGCCACTGCCCCCCCCCATCACCCTCCTATCCAGGTGTACAGGGGGGCTGCGGGGGCCCCCTGAAACATGGGGCCAGGTCGCAATTGCTACCCTTGTATGTAAGGCCCCTGCCTTGCATGCAGGCATTAGAGCTATGTCTCCCTACACTGTGTGTATCAATTGAAACACAAAGCTGAAAGGTGCTCCTTCTCCTACTTCCTCCCATCCTCTCTCTTCTCATGCTAAAAGCCTTGCTGGAGACCTCACTGTCCACTGTTAACTCTTTCTTGTGAAGGCCAGAGGTTCAGGGAAGCAGCACTCGAAGAGCAGGAGCCAGCAGCACTCAAAGTTGTCAGCGTCAAATGCTGAGTTAAGAATTTTATTATACAGTTTACTGGAGTATATTTATTTAATTGTGCTCATTCTGGGGGAATTTACTAAGCTTTCGGCTCCACATTAACTAAGCAGATCAGGATAGAAAACCACAAATGGTTAAATTTGTGACAGGGGCCTTGATGGGTACAATATAAACCACTCCATATTTATATAAAAAAACATAACACAAAAATGTATTGAAACAATGCAGGTAAAATACACATTCCAGGCCAGGCACCAGTCATAGGGTGGTGTCGAGAAGAGTTCTAGAGTCTTCTAGTGTAGTAAGATGCATAAAAAAGTAGCCATTTAACCAGCAATAATACAAGAGGTAGTAGTAACGGTGATACAAAACAATATATTATAATGGTAATACAAAAAACAAAATGACTCAGTGAGAATCAATAAAAGTCAATAAAAATCTTTAAATGTCCAATGTGTGTTTTTCTTGCAGGGTTTATAAGTGTTAAGGCAGTAGTATCCAGGTGACGTGATTCCCACTACCAAAGAATGTTTGTATAGGGTACTCTTACCAGACAATGCTGATAATAGGGCCTTATAAGCACTTAAAGTATAGAGAACACCTTGTGCTTTCCACAAACTAGGTGCACAATAAGATTGGGTACTCTTACCCTCAGATAGAAGCAAAAACGCCCAAATGTTGCAACAATCCGAAGGTGGAAGGGTGTCTGCTCCATCTTAACTGCGCTCAGTTCGTGTATACACCGTTTGTGATATCTGCTCAGATTTCTTGATCTCAATGTAAGTGCACTACTTTGAATAAAATTTGCTTGGTTTTATCGGATTTACGCTATGTGGAGTTCTTTTTGCTTACCTCCCTCCGTGGCTGTTATCATATCCATGTGAGCTCTAGTGGCATCCCATCCCCTAAGATCGATTGATGAAGAGGATCGGATTGTTGCAACATTTGGGCGTTTTTGCTTCTATCTGAGGGTAAGAGTACCCAATCTTATTGTGCACCTGGTTTGTGGAAAGCACAAGGTGTTCTCTATACTTTAAGTGCTTATAAGGCCCTACCGTGTTTCCCCGAAAATAAGACCTACCCCGAAAATAAGACCTAGCTTGTTTATCGGGGAAGGCTGTAATATAAGCCCTACCCCGAAAATAAGCCCTAGTTTGAAGTGTATGTGAACCAATGGAGTCCTCTTTATTACAGTGGTGTATGGTGTAAACTGTGTGTGTTTCTGCAGTATGATCTGTGCTTAAGTACCTTCGGTACAGCGGCACTCAGCTGATCTATTCTTCTGCTTGTCAGCGGGGGATCTCAGCCCCCCCCTCCCTCTGCAATGCTGGGAGCGCAGAAGATATCTCATGTGGTCTAAGGAAAGCGGCACTCAGCTGATCTCCTCTTCTCCTTCTTGTCAGAGGGGGATCTCAGCCCCCCTCCCTGTGCAATGCTGGGAATGTTGGAAGACATCTCAGACAGGCCATGGAAGGGCTGAGCAGCGCTGTGGTAAGGTGTTTGGCTGCAGATTTGATTACAGAGACACACATTGTGCATTGTATGCTGCTGTGGTGGCGAGGATTCTAGCAGTTTAAATCCACTTTTACTTTTGTTCACACTGGGGATTCTTGCCATGCAGGGAGGGAGAGGGGAGAGAACACAGCACATTAAATAGCAAGCCAAAAATTAATATAAGACCCGGGCTTATTTTCGGGGAAACATGGTATTATCAGCATTGTCTGGTAAGAGTACCCTATACAAACATTCTTTGGTGGTGGGAATCATGTCACCTGGATACTACTGTCTTAACACTTATGAACTCTGCAAGAAAAACACACATTGGACGTTTAAAGATTTTTATTGACTTTTATTGATTCTCACTGAGTCATTTTGTTTTTTGTATTACCATTATAATATATTGTTTTGTATCACCTGTACTACTATCTCTTGTATTATTGCTGGTTAAATGGCTGCTTTTTTATGCATCTTACTACACTAGAAGACACTAGAACTCTTCTCGACACCACCCTATGACTGGTGCCTGGCCTGGAATGGGTATTTTACCTGTATTGTTTCAATACATTTTTGTGTTATGTTTCTTATATAAATATGGAGTGGTTTATATTGTACCCATCAAGGCCCCTGTCACAAATTTAACCATTTGTGGTTTTCTATCCTGATCTGCTTAGTTAATGTGGAACCGAAAGCTTAGTAAATTCCCCCAGAATGAGCACAATTAAATAAATATTTATATTATTTAAACATTTTTTCCATTTATAATAATACAAGAGAATCTGGTGTTAAGGGTAGTCTGGTCATGATTTGATTCCAGTACCCAAAAACCTTGGACCAACTCCACACCATGTGATAGAATGTGCCAATGGCAGCCTGACATTTGTTGTGAAGTGAGGAGATAGTCAGGTTGGTGCAATGTAGCCTCTGAGGTGTGTAATGTATCCTATCTAAAAAGTTCCATTGGACAAATTAGTCCTTAGCAGAGATCATGAGTCTAGTATATTGAGATACCACATAAGTCCCACTCTGAGAATGCAGGTATATCATTCCTCCACTTCTGGAGCCACAAAGAAGTTGTAAGGCTATGATATAAAATTTTGGTCAGAACAGATGCTCTCAATGTCTTTTCTAAGGGATATTTTTGAAGGGTTGATGTTCGGGGCAATTGGAGCCTAACTGCATGCCTAAGTTGGAGATATCTGAAGAAATGCCAATTGGAAAAGCCATATTCCTCTTTCAATGAGTCAAAGGTACAGAGGTCTCCTGCCTGAAAGTAAAGCCCATAGCAAAAAAAAATAGGTGCAGGGCTGCATGGTAGGGGGAACAGTTAACTTCAATAAGGGGTTAAATTTGTTAGGTAGGAAGTGGGGAGCGGAGTCCCTCCTCATTGGTGGGGGATGGCCGGAAGGTGGGAGCTGAGAGCAGATGTGGAGAGACACTTGGCATTCGGTGCTGGGAGTCAGGAAGAGCAGCATCGATCGCCCACCCTCCCGCCCTAGAAGCTTCTGGCCGCGATGTTGTTCTGACCGAGTATGGTGGTTGAGTTTGTGGAGGCATTGCCCATTGGAAAGGAAAGTTTGTCCCCGAGCCGGTGTTGCGCAGCTGGGAATAGTCAACTGGTGTGGTTGTCCCCCGTTACGCGGCTGGGGATAGTCAAGCGGGGGGTTGTTCCCTAGCCGGTGTTGCGCGGCTGGGGATAACAATAACAGGAAGAAAGTATTAAAGTAATACTCATTCTGGATTGGGTGACGGGATGCCTCCTAAGACCTGCAACCTAGTGTACAAGCTGGAATTTGGGTTTTGTATTAAAGTTCATGGTTATTGTTATTTATTAATAAATGTCCGAACGGCCAATTTTCTACAGAACGGTGTCATGTGTCGTTTGTTATAAGATGGTTAAGAGGTATAAGGGTATAGGGGTAAAGTTACATATCTGGGGTACCCTAGCCAAGATATAATTGAGAGTCTGAATACCCACTCGTTTCCAGACAAGGGGATCAAAAGTATTAGTTAGGTGAGGGAGCATAGTGCTGTCCCAAAGAGGGGTATTAGGGGACCAGGTCTCAGGAGTACAAGTCAATTTAACTATTGTCGGATGTGCTTTAATTGTCATTTTTATTGGTTGAGTAACAGTCTGGGGGGATTGGGGCCCTCTATGACACTTTTAATCAACTAGATCAGTGTCAGACAAATATGGGTTATTACAATGTATTATAATTTACATAAGCTTGGGATTTATATTTGGTGAGTACTGTGATTTATTTTCCCTTTCCCTACCCTTGCCCCCTCCCCCCCTTTTTTTCTTTTTTTTATCTTTCTCCTTCACTTTTTTTTACATGCACCTACCACAGAGATTACTCTGTAGCACTGTCCTAGTTAGGTGCTAGTCTGCTAGGTAAATGTAGTTCTTTATGGCTCTTCTGTAATCAGTGGAGCAGTTTCTGATTGTTTTGGACTAATCAGGGTCTCAGGCTGCAGGCTTGACTGCTTCTCCCTGCCTTATAGAAGACTCCAGAACATAGGAGGGAAGCAGGTCAAATGAGTAGCCTGAACATGTATGGGGTCTCAGCCAATCCTTGGGGAGGTGTGACCAGTAGATGGCTACCAAGCACATAAATAGTCTGGGATCTGGAGCAGTTGAGTTCTTGTCCAGTAGGAGAAGTACCCAGCCTGGATGGTTTCTGCCCTCCCAGGCCGCCCAGCTGAAATTTACCTGAGCTTATTGAGGTCCCA
>BLSH010176427.1:2569657-2584570 GCA_018402905.1 Glandirana rugosa
CTGACAATGAGTTGGTTATTTTTACTGTTAATTTCGTGTAGGCTGTTATCAATTTAACTGAACATGAGGACTCTGGACCAGGGGATTATGGGGAGAAACTATCACAACTCGCTTGGGCCTGACATTGCAAGCCCAGGCATGGCTTGAAATCCCACAGGCACCGTGCCTGGGCCTGGGCCTGTAAAGTTTTTAGTAAGCCCAAGCCAGGCCCCAAGACGATAAAATGAGGTGCACAACTCTTCGACGTCCCGTCGGTTAGTTGTTCGCAAAGTGACCACACGGGAATCTTCGGTAGTGTCGGTACGGATGATTACCGTACCCCGGACCGAACCCGAATGATTTTTGAAATGTCCGGGTCCGGGTCCGTGCCACGGACACCCTAAAGTTCGGTACGGACCCGAACGTTACAGTCCGGGTTCGCTCAACACTATCAAAGAGGGGTATTAGGGGACCAGGTCTCAGGAGTACAAGTCAATTTAACTATTGTCGGATGTGCTTTAATTGTCATTTTTATTGGTTGAGTAACAGTCTTGGGGGATTGGGGCCCTCTATGACACTTTTAATCAACTAGATCAGTGTCAGACAAATATGGGTTATTACAATGTATTATAATTTACATAAGCTTGGGATTTATTTTTGGTGAGTACTGTGATATATTTTCCCTTTCCCTACCCTTGCCCCCTCCCCCCTTTTTTTTCTTTTTTTTATCTTTCTCCTTCACTTTTTTTTACATGCACCTACCACAGAGATTACTCTGTAGCACTGTCCTAGTTAGGTGCTAGTCTGCTAGGTAAATGTAGTTCTTTATGGCTCTTCTGTAATCAGTAGAGCAGTTTCTGATTGTTTTGGACTAATCAGGGTCTCAGGCTGCAGGCTTGACTGCTTCTCCCTGCCTTATGGAAGACTCCAGAACATAGGAGGGAAGCAGGTCAAATGAGTAGCCTGAGCATGTATGGGGTCTCAGCCAATCCTTGGGGAGGTATGACCAGTAGGTGGCTACCAAGCACATAAATAGTCTGGGATCTGGAGCAGTTGGGTTCTTGTCCAGTAGGAGAAGTACCCAGCCTGGATGGTTTCTGCCCTCCCAGGCCGCCCAGCTGAAATTTACCTGAGCTTATTGAGGTCCCAGCTACGCTAAAGCTGGGGAGCCTTCTTGATAAGAATCCATGAAGCCAAACAAGGGGATTTCACCTAGAATCTGGGCTGAAGAGTCTACTTCAGCATCCAAGTATTCAGGGACCTTGTGAGTACAGACTTGAGTGCAGGATCTGAGTGACTGTTGCTGCTGTTAACCCTTGTGCATTAATACTAAAGCTTGACTAGCTTTGGACATTGCTTATGGTGTCCCAGCGATGTCCTTTCCCAGACTATGATTAAAGGGATAACTCTAAGAAGTAGATCCAAATTAAAGAGTGCCCTCTAATTACTGCTCCGTGCTTTTTCAGTATCCCACAGCTCCCATTGTACTATCCAAGTTTGTTCAGCAATAAATATAAAAAGGGAACGTTGCTGCATGCCTGACTGCCACTGCACAAGTGGGGAAAGGAACCTGTGGCAAATTAGCAGGTCCTTTCAAAGGTGAATGCTACACCTATGCACAATCTACCCTCGCCCCTGAGACTTGTCCTTCTCGAGTAGGTTTTCTTCTAGTGTACCATTTAACATATTTTTGAACATCATAATATGGATTCGATTTTGCTTGACTGATCTTTGCTTTTTTTAAATTCTTTGCACATTGTGTGACAAATCCAATTGTTATATTTTATAAAACTTTAATAAAAATATTGAAAAGAAAATACATATATACGAGATTTATTTATATATATACTTATATGTAGTTAGTTCCTATGGTAACAGGTTATAGCAATAGCATTTCACTTAAAACTGAATACACAATAAATGTCCTTGGTAATGATAAGTAGAATGCACTTCAACCAGAAATAAATTAAACAGGTATTTAGAAAGCAGCATTCAATAGAGTTACTTTCAGAGTACTTTAACTGATATTAAAAAAAAAAAAAAAAACTTAACTTTCTTGCACTCTTCCCCAACAAAAAACAATTTTGAGTTGTTATTCTCTTAAAAGTATTTTCAATTGTATAATCCTAAATTAATTGTAAAGTGTAATACTAGCAAGTGATGGATTCTGGCCATTTGTTTTTACTCAGGTAGTGTGACCTTCATTACTGTTTATTGAATTATAAGTTTGGAAACTATGGAGATGACTCTTTCACTGTCGTTGGCCCCATTCTTGACCCTATTCCATGGCTGTCTTTCCTTTCATTGTCATGGCATGTGGTGGGTGGCTAGGCCTTCAGGTCAAGATGGTACTTCATAATTATGACACATGTACTGTATACTGTATGTATACCTTTTCTTCTTCAGATTAATTTTGATAAAATAGTGACAGAACGGGGATCCGTTCTGACAAGGGAGAAGGAGTGTGAATGCATGCTCCCTGTATATGTGAGCAACGATCACTCTCCTCCCCCAGTCAGCCCAGCTCCCACAGAGTTAGAAACACAAAGCAGTGTCCAACGCATCCACCGCAATGTCGCAGACACGCTAAAAATCGCAGATCTTTAAAAAATAAAAAAAAAATAAAAACCCCATAAATGAATTCTCATTGTTCGTAAACGCTGCAACTTTTGCGTAAACCAATCAATATACGCCGATTGTGATTTTTTTTACCACAAATATGAGGAAGAATATATATCGGCCAAAACCGATGAATAAAATTGTTTTTTATATATATATTTTTTGGATATGTACAAAAAGTAAGAAATGTTGGGTTTTTTTGCAAAATTGACGCTCTTTGCTTGTTTATAGAGGTGATCATAAATGACGCAGAGGTGATCAAATACCACCAAAAGAAAGCTCTATGTATGGGAAAAAAAGGGCGTCAATTTTGTTAGGGCACAACGTTGCACGACCGCGCAATTATCAGTTAAAGCGATGCAGTGCCGAATCACAAAAAGTGCTCTGGTTATAAAGGGGGAAATCCTTCCGGGGCTGAAGGCCAGCTGCAGCCGATAATTCAATTCTGACCACAGTGGAAGATGGGGTTTGTAGTTTCTTCATTCACAATTCTCTGTGAATGAATGATGCAGCAGTGGCGAGTTTGAATGTGGCAGTGCTTGCAGGGGAGAGGAACACCCACCCGCTGTTACCGGGGGTATTGGGGGAAGAGCTGCAGAATGTTAACCCCTAAATGCTAGTGTAGCACCCCCATAGTATAAGTGCGTTTTTGTAGCAGGGTTTTGCTAGGGAGTCAGGCCTGAGTGTAAGAGCAGGCCCGAATGTTTTGATCTAGGCCGGGAGGAGTAGCTCAGGGAGGATTTAGTTGGTTCAACAGATGAGGTCACCAGGACCTCCCACTTCTTTCTAGAAACCTGGAAGAGGGTTTCTGGTCAGAGAGCTGGGAGATAAATGGAGCCATCTGGAGTGTTCTAAGGAGCCCTGACCAATCCCCAAGTAGGATTGGCAGGGGGAAGGCCTTCTTAAATACTCTGAGTCACCCCAAACGTAAGGAGAGCGTCGAGTGGAAGTCAGAGATGTAGCAGGAGGCGCTGTGAAGGCCTCTACCTGGAAGGTCGCCCCATCTGGGGGGGTGACCCTGAGGCCTGGACATTTGGGTGCAACCAGCAGTGGAGGTGATTCCTGCAGTCGCATAGGGGAACAGGAGAACAGCGGAGGTGCTACAGAGAGAGACTTTAAAGTGATCCACTGGTGTCGGTGAGTAACAGACCCTGGGAACTGGAGGAGAAAGTGCTGGAGCAGGCTGGGAGAGGAATAGTGGACAGTCTGTGGAAGCCTTGGGAGCCAGTCAGGTGAAGGAGTGTCACTGAGGAAAAGCAGGTCGGTGGGACCTGGAAGAGGAATGGGCTGGGAGTTGTAGTCCATCAAAGGCCTGGCTAGCACCCAAGTACATTGCTACATATTCAGGGGCTTGTGATCCCTGGCCTGTAATGGTTGGTCCTGAGGTCCTGCTGATACAGTGTAGGCCTCACCATGTGCTAGCCACGGTGAAGAGAAAAGAGTAGAGAAGCTTGATAAATTTCCTTTCGAGCTGGAAACTAAGTTCAGTGCTGGAGAGAGAACTGTAGGAGACACGGTCAGCAAGTGATGTGCTGGAGAGTTGTGAGGAGTAACAGTCTGCAGAAGGATAGTCAGTCTGCAGTGTCAGTGTGCATATACAGGACTGTATATGGAGTTAATGCTCCATAATTCTTGGGGCATCCCACAATCACCCCTTTTCCCCATCCAAGTTATTTCCCCTAAATAAAACAACAAAAACAAGTGCCGGCCTGGTCAGTGTCTACGGATGTGTGAGATATGGGGGGATTGAAGGCAGATACAAGGTGAACCACAACTACTAGCTACTCCCAAGGGAGCACATGGCTACACTAGTGTAATGTGCGGTGTTATATGCTCCACAAGTTAACTTATCCTTTAAACTTCACAAACCATAATGCTCCACTAATAAAGTCTTTAAAACATAGAAGGAAGCTATTTGAGGCCTAAAAAACTGGGTGCTTTGTACAAAGGTTTAGTCAGATTGCGATTCATAGGAAATTCCCCAGACTGGGGTTAGGAAAAGCAACATTTTGAGAAGTGGAAGATGCTTGACAGAAAACATTCTGTCAAATATAAAAACAGTATAGATTAGACATGTGCATGACAAAAAAAATTGTTTCGATTTGTTAATCTAGTTATCTTGTTTTGTTAAATTCGGTTGATTCGTTCAATTCATATCCGTGATTCGTATTTGGAATTCATATTCAGAATTCGTTTTATGTCTTTTTAGAATTTTCTTAGAATTTACGATTTTATTAGATTCAAAGCTTTCAAATCGATACATTTTGAATCGGTCGAATCAAAAATGTTCGATTTTGTTTTTCTTCGAGTTGACTGCAGCAAAGTGAACAAACAAAAGAAAAAGAAAAATTACTCTTTAAATCACCTTTGGCTTAACAAAAACGGCATTATTTCGAAATAGCACTCTAATAACACACACAGTCTTTGATTTCAGCAATATGTGTACAGTTAGAATTAGACTGGAGTTCGATGTAAAATTCGATTTAAATTTCAATTAGAATTTCAGAAATTCGGACGAATTTAGTTTCCTTATTCAGAGCATTCGGTAAAATTGTTTATATTGTAATTCAGGTATTCGGATATATCAGAATCTTCGAATAACAAAAAATCTGTCTGAATATTAATTTGGAAAGAAACAAACCACACATGTCTAGCATAGATCTCCTGCGCTAAGTTGTGGTGCTAAGGGTATATATGCAGTACATATATGTGTGTGTCTCTCTCTCTTTTCTGCTTGCCCGACTGATGCCTGTGATGCCAAAGATCATAGGACTTGAGGGCATCCTTCCCGTCAGGAAGATCGGCACAGCATTCCGGGCAGAATGCCCATTCCTTTGCGTGGGGGCACGCACATGCTGGGGCACATTCGCGACAGCCATGACACCAAACAGGCCATTTAAACTGGACAGCACCATGTAACCGGTGTTGTCCATTCTACAACGTTACCTGTGTCCCCAGAGATTAGTTTGCCTGAGTTTCCTGTTCCTGTGACCCGGCCTTTCTCCTGTTTACTCTTTGTCTTCCGCCTGCACTGACCCCAGCTAACCCACGACCATTCTCCTGCCTGCTGCTTGTGTACCTCGCTGCCAGCCTTGATGACCCTGCTTGTACCCGACTACTCTGTGCCTGCTCCATCTCTACCACACTGCCTGACTGTTGCTGACCCAGCCTGTACCCACTACGCCATCATCTCCGCACGAGCACGCGGAGGAACTCTTCACACTTACACTGGTGACCCAGTGAAGCCTTCATGCCTCCCTGCACTCCCAAACTGCCTGTCCCCGCTACCAGGTGTTCCAGAATCAGAGTGGTAAGAGAGGTTGCTCCCTGCATAATTCAGACTCCACCACCAGGTGCGTGACAGTAATGGACAGCCATGTCTGAGTCTGCACAGGGGACTTCTGCAATGGATGAACTTTGCCAGCACCTGGCCGGCCTTACACAGGCTGTTAAAAGCTTGCAGGAAGGCTATCAACAGCTTGAAGAGCGTGTTCAGGAACTATCCTCACCTGTCCCACCAGGATCCAGCGCATCTTCTGCTCTCGTATAGAAGAGGTGGCACTCCAAAATCCTTGTAAAGATTTATTGGTACGTGTGATATATAAGGTAAAAAACAGCTGACACATTTCGGCGAGCGAACGCCTTGGTCACAGCTCAACATACAGATATAAAATTAACTAATATATAGAGAGACAAATAGACTTGTCCAGGTGCTGTTCATCTGCTAATGAGGGGGTGGATGCTTTACAGGTCGATTTGGATCTTCTGCTCTCACTTTTGTTGCGCTACCCTCTGAACCCAAGGTCCCTATGCCTAAACGGTTCTCCGGAGACCGCAGTAAATTTTGGGCGTTCTGAAATGCCTGTGAGCTCTACTTTTCTCTTCATCCTCGCACCTTCTCACTTGAAGCTACAAAAGTGGGCTTTGTGATCTCCCTCTTGCTCAGTGAACCCCAAGCATGGGCTCATCGCCTCTTGGAACAAAAAAGGGCACCGGTTGTCTACAATCTTGCTTAGTTCCTCCAAGCCATGGCCCAGTGTTATCAGGATCCACACCAGGCCGCCACAGCAGAAGCTGACCTACATACCCTTCAGCAGGGCCGCCGGACAGCTGAAGATTATATCTGAGTTCAGGTGCTGGAGTGCCAATACGGACTGGAATGACGCAGCTCTCTTTTACCAGTTTCACCTGGGTCTCTCGAATCCCCTGAAGGATGAACTGGCTTGAGTGGGGGTCCCCGATCTCTGGACGCCCTTATAAATCTCTCAATCCAGATCGATCGGCACCTCAGAGAGCTCAGGGCGGAAAGATCAGCTGGTTCTTCAAGGCATACATGGATGTTACCCCGTGTACCCAGTTACCCCAGTCCAGCACCGCCAGTTTCCGCTGCACCCCCATCTCCTCCGGACATGTCTGAGCCTATGCAGTTGGAGCTTCTCCGTCCATCTCTCACCCCTGAAGAGAAGCAGCACCATAGGGACAACAACCTTTGTCTCTGGGAGGGGAGAAATGAATGGGATTTTGATGGTGCCCAAAACAAAGAATTTGCAAAAAATAAAATATAACAAGATTTTATGGACATTGTTGCAATATATGCATAATACGGTTATTATACTGCATTTGCTTTTTTCTGAATGCATATATGGTTTCGAAAAAAACATTTTTTTCTTTTCTCTTTTATACACTGTTTTGACTTACAATAAAATCCCTGATGAAGCCTAAGTAAGGCAAAACATGTAGTATACGTACCATCAAATTGTACCATCCATCACAAACCTATTTGTACCATGCAGGCAATGATGTTATATCTGTACTGTCTTTTAATCTAGTGAAAATGCACATATTTTTTTAATATGTATTAATAAAATCGTGTTATATTTTATTTTTTGCAAATTCTTTATTTTGGGCACCTTCAAAATCCCATTCATTTCTCCCCTCCCTCCCCCCTTCTCTTTTCAAAGCTGACATAATTACCAGGGATGAGGTGCCAGATGATTGAAGTGCCACCATACCAACATACCCAATTACAACCTTTGTCTCTACTGTGGGGAGCCCGGACATTATGTAAGAACCTGCCTGGCCAAGTTCCCGTAAGTGCCTTACTGTTACCTCTGATGATGTGCAAGGTTTGCCTAACAGTGCTTCTCATCTAGCTCTTCTCTTCTCTCTACAGCTTCCAGCAAGGAGTATTCCAGCTACCGCGATTATTGATTCCGGAGCCTGTAGCTGCTTCGTGGATCAGTCGTTAGCTGCCCGGCATCAAATCCCACTGCAGCCTAAAGCCCAAGGGATGGTAGTCAATCTTGCAGACAGAACCACCATTAAGTCTAACTTGGTCACAAAACCATCCACATGTCCACCATCATGGCCGACGGGCATCAAGAGCTCCTGCACCTGGATGCCATTGCATCACCCCTGTTCCTTATCATCTTTGGATTATCTTGGCTCCAGGCACACAATCCTAGCATCAATTGGGTCACTGGTGAAATCAAATTTCAATCTTCATACTGTCTCCTATACTGCTGGCCTGAAACCCCTGGAGCCCTTCCAGCCTTGCTATGCCTTGATTCAGAGCCAGACCCCAACACCCGTAAATCAGTTCCCTCTGCATACCATGCCTTCCTGGACGTTTTCAGAAAGAAAGGGGCCGAGAGTCTTCCACCCCATAGACCCTATGACTGTCCCATCGAGCTCCTTCCAGGGCAGAAGTTCCCTTTGGATGGATTTTCCCATTAACGGAGCTGATACTGTCAGCCCTCAAAACTTACCTGGATGACAACCTTAAGAGGGCTTCATCCATCCGTCCGTGTCACCAGCAGGAGCATGTATATTCTTTGTGGAAAAAAAAGACCACACACGATGGCCCTGTATCGACTATAGGAAGCTGAACAAAATCACGATGAAGAACCGTTATCCTCTACCTCTAGTACCTGACTTTTCCAACGGTTAGGGGCAGCAACCATTTTCACTAAGCTGGATCTTTGTGGGGCATATAATCTTGTCCGTGTCCGGGAAGGCGACAAGTGGAAGACTGCCTTTCGTACCCGCTTCAGACACTTGGAGAATCGGGTCATGCCATTCGGACTTTGCAACGCCCCCGCCACATTACAGCATTTTGAATTACATCTTTAGAGACTAGAGGATATCTAGATGATATCCTTATCTTTTCCTCTTTGCCGAGAAGTGTGTCTTGAAATGTCAAAGTATCCCATTCCTGGGATTAGTCATCTCGACCACAGGCATCACCGTGGACCTGCTAAAGGTCTCCGCCATTGTGGACTGGCCAGTACCGGCAGACAAGAAGGGGGTCTACGCTTTGTTGGGTTCGCCAACTTCTACAGAAAGTTCATTAAGGGGTTCTCAGCTATCATCACCCTGATCACCCAACTGACCAAGTAAAACACTCAGTTTCGCTGGACCACCAAAGTACAGACAGCCTTCAAGACTCAGAAAAAAATATTTACGTCTGCTCCTTTTCTGAAACACCCTGATCCAGTCCTGCCCTATGTCCTGGAAATGGACGCTTCAGAAACTGCGGTGGGGGCTGTGCTGTCACAGAGACAAGGCGCAAAGGCTCTACTCCATCCAGTGGCTTTCTTCTCTCGTAAATTGTCAGCACCAGAAAGGAACTATGACGTGGGTGACAGAGAACTTTTAGCTATCAAGGCCACACTTGAGGAATGGCGGTATCTGCTAGAAGGGGCTGCACACCCCATCTTAATATACACAGATCATAAGAACCTAGAGTACCTGAGAACGGCAAGGAGACTGAAGCCACGCCAGGCCAGGTGGGCGCTCTTCTTCTCTAGGTTCGCTTTCCACATCATGTACAGGCCTGGGTCAAAGAACACTAAGCCAGACGCTTTGTCCCATATGTTCTGTGATACTGAAACCCTTGTGTTTCCTGACACTATTCTTCCACCTGGGAATTTCCAACTAACCCGGGAGGACTTGCTGTCCCGGATCAGGCGGTCCTTAGCCAGGGCTGTCAGCCCCCCGGCCCAAAATTGCAAATGAAAGAGGACTTGCTGTGGTACAGCGACAAAATCTTCGTGCCTGAGGAACTACAACTGTCGGTCCTGGAACTATGTCATGACCACAAGCTTGCGGGACACTTCGGTACCCACAAGACATCTGAACTCCTGCAACTTTCCTTCTGGTGGCCAAAAATTGATGGAGAGTGCAAGAAATATGTAAGTGCCTGCCTCACTTGTGCCCAAAATGAAGACAGCAAAACTAAGGCTTGGGGCCTGATGAACCCACTCCCAGTACCAGAAAGGCCGTGGGCCATGATCTCCATGGACTTCATTGTAGAACTGCCTACATCATCCCGGCCTGGTCAGGTGTCCGGATGTGGGGCGGAACTCCCCGAAGATTACATGGGCAAGATTGGCTTCCAAAAACACGCGTACAGGGGATATAATCCGCTGCCACAACTTCAACCTACTCAGCTCATGGAGCGGTACCTACTAAGGCCACAATCCCCGGCCTCAAGCAATGCGGCGGACTCACTGGACCCCGCCAACCTCCTTGCTACGACCGAAGGTATGTCGCAATCAAACATCACTCTACAATCCTCAGAACCATCCCCTACAGTCACAGTAGCAGTTTTAGACATAAAATTGCAGGCTCTATTACAAGATCTAACCCATACCATCCCCAGAGAGATGGGGAAGATAGCTCAAGAACTTAGGGGAGAGATAGACAAACTGGGAGAACGCACTGACACCTTAGAAAATAAATTTGATGAACTTGTAGAATATGCATATGTCCTAGAAGAAGATAATGCCTCCCTGAAACATACAGTCTCTCAGCTCCAACTCCAATAGGAGGACCTGGAGAACAGGGAACGCAGGCAGAACTTAAGAATCCGTGGGGTCCCTGAAACTGTCAGCGATACGGAAATACGGCCTTATCTATTGGGGCTATTTGTCACTCTGGCCCCCCATATTCCGGACATAGACTGGCGTCTAGATAGAGCCCATAGGTCCTTAGCACCAAAACCACCTCAGGGCTCCAATCCCAGGGATATAATAGTCCGCTTTCATTTTTATGAAAGTAAAAAGGCCTTGATTGTGGCGTCACACAACAAATCTCGCATCGATTTTAAAGGCAATCGGATCCAGATTTTTGGAGACCTCTCACCCATAACCCTGGCTAAGAGACGCAACCTTCGTCCTATCACCATGCATTTACAAACCCACCAGGTGCCATACCGCTGGAGATTTCCCTTCCGGCTCTCAGCCTCCAAGGATGGAGTTCAGTACTCCATAAGGGATCTGCACGAATGTGAAAATTTCCTGCGCAACCTGGGCTTACCACCTATTCCTGAGGGAGAGCTTCAACCACCCCCTTTGAATGTGAGACCTCTTCAGACACCAGCTAAGATCTGGACATGTAAAATCGATACAGCGCTCAGCCACATAATCTAGCTATCACAGTAAGGACCATGATATGCAAATGGGTGCATTTAAATAAAAAGAAAGTTCATAACAGTCAATATCCTCTAGGGGTAGTTGGATAAATCAGAGCGTAAAATCTTCAAGCAAGATGTTGCAATAAGTAATCAAATCCACAAGGAAGGATAAAAAATTCTCCAGTCCTGTTAAGATGGAGGCTTACCAGACGTAGGATAAGTGAAGGTGTTGGACCCACACCGGGTACCAAGGTAATGCTGAAAACAGGTTCCCGACGCATTTCGTATAAACATACGTCATCTGGACACTAGTGCGCCAGAAATCTCAACGAACCTCATCTACTCCTCAACGGTCAAGTTCCTCTAGATTCCCTACCTGATGTTTGAACCTCCTTGAAAGATCCTCTACATTTTATATTATTTTATTCCTCTCAGGGAACATCCTATGTAGACTATGTGTTTTTTTTTTGTTTTTTTTTGAAAGGTCGGGTCCCCTACCCTCCCGCCCCTTTACCCCCTGGTAACAGATTTGGTTATGATTGTGCGACCGGCGTTGCACCCCTTGAAATCCTTGGGTGGCTGCCCTGGATTCCTGAGGATTTTTTTGCCCTCAGGCCTTTCACAAATTTTTTCTTGTTTTTTCATGTTCCATGTTCTAATTGTGTTCTCTCTTCAGTCTTCAGTTCTACTTAAATCACCATGTTTATATGGTATACAGAGACATAATACAGAAAATCATAGATTGATTATTTACAAGATCCTCTTACATTTTCTTCAGACTATATGCACCATGGTCATACTCATGCTTTCTTTATATCCAGGTTATGTCAGCAGTATATAATTCTATAAGTCATGGCTCTTAAAATCTATTCTTGCAATGTTAAGGGTCTGAATTCCATTCAAAAGCGCTGGTTGGCCTTGAAGGTGTTTAAATTCGCTGCCAAACAATTTCCTACGACTTTTTGGCCTCTGATCCTTCGGGGAAGGCCGGAGTTGCGATTTTGATTAAACAATCAAGTAACATCCGTATTACATCATCATTTCTAGACCCCCAGGGAAGATTTATCATCTTGAGCTGTATTCATCTACACACACACTTCACTTTGACAAATGTTTATGCCCCTAATTCGGGACAAATAGGTTTCCTTACAAAAGTTTTTGACAAATTGCAATCATATTCACAACCCTTTATGATTATAGGTGGGGATTTTAATATGTGCATGTCGTCAACTAGAGATAGGTTCGCACTCTTTCAGTCTACCCCCCCAGCACAAGCCCAGAAACTGTCAATTTCATTCCGCAAACTGATGAGATCTCATAATCTCTATGACACGTGGAGAGTACAGCACTCCACCAGCAAACAATACACTTTTTATTCCCCCCCACATAAACTCTACACTAGGCTAGATCACTTCTTTGTCACAGCTCCATTACTCCCAAACATAGTCTCCTCAGAGATAAATCCCATAACATGGTCCGATCATGCGCCTATTACTCTTGACCTTGGCCTTTCGGCTCCAACCCCTAGAACATGCCACTGGCGCCTTAATGAAACATTGCTAAGGGTTCCTGACACTAAGAACGAATTGCAGCAGAAACTATCGGAATTTTTCCAACTAAATGAAGGCTCAGTCACAGAGGTCTCCACTTTGTGGGAAGCTCACAAGGCTTTCTTTAGGGGTGAATGTATCTCAATAAGTTCACGTTTAAAACGAGACTCGAACAGATTGAAATCTGAACTCTTGGCGCGGTTGCATACGGCTGAGCAAAAATTACTACAAGCACCTACCATTGAACGTTTGAGAAGTGTTGTGGCGGTGCGCAACCGCATCAAGGCGTTGGACATGAGCAAAATTTCTAAATCAATAGTCTGGTCTAAACAAAGGTTCTACGAGTTCGCTAATAAACCTCATAGAATGCTTGTTCAGAAGCTCAAACCTCGTCCACATATGCCAATCCCAGATCATATATTACAGTCGGATGGCACACCAATTTATTGTCCCCAAAAAATCTCTCAGGCTTTTGGAACCTTTTACACAGACTTGTATAACTGTCTGAGTAACGATCCTGCTTTTACGTTCACACAAGAAAAATATGACTCTTTTATGTCCACTTTGCATCTCCCTAAAATCTCCTCGGAACAACAAACTCAATTAAACGCACATATCACCTCTGAGGAACTAGCTGAGGTAATAAAACACCTACCTGCACCTGCTCCCATACTCATACTACAAAACCTTTCTACCAATCTTAGCACCACACCTATCAAAGTTATATTCCTCCTTACAAGCAGGTACTAACCCCCATAACCAATTTCTTAACGCATTTATAACGGTGTTGCCTAAACCAGGCAAGGACCCCTCCTATCCTGACAATTATCGCCCAATTGCTCTCCTAAACTCAGACTACAAAATATTCACGAAAATCCTTGCCAATAGATTGTCTGCTATTCTACCATATCTGATACACAAGGACCAAGTGGGATTCGTCCCAACAAGACACGCAGGTGACAATACAAGAAGGACGATTGACTTTATTGATCTCCTGTCCAAGACCAAAAATCCAGCCATTGTTTTGAGTTTAGATGCCCAAAAGGCTTTTGATCGCCTAAGTTGGCCATTCATGTTCGCATTTTTACATCAGTATGGTTTTTCAGGTTCCTTTATTAGGCCATTTCAGGCATTATACTCAACACCCACCTCTCAAGTACAACTGTCTTCCCACTTGTCGCAGTCTTTCCTTCTAAAGAATGGTACTAGACAGGGTTGCCCCCTGTCACCCTTACTTTTTATTCTCAGTCTGGAACCTTTGGCTGTAGCTATAAGATCCACACAGGCCCAACTAGACCTCTTACAGACAAAATTCAAATACCATTGGTGCAATCATTTACTCAAATATTTAGGTATACAACTTACCCTCTCTTACTCTACACTATATCTAGCAAATTTTCCACCCCTTTTTGCTGACATCAACCGCCTATTAACGCAATGGTCTGCTCTCCCACTTTCTCTACTCGGGAGAGTTAATGTTCTTAAAATGTCAATCCTTCCCAAATTACTCTTTTTATATGAAACACTTCCTGTATTCGTCCCACTGTCTCAACTTAAAGCACTTCAAAGGAAATGCATGCACTTTATATGGAACAACACCTCCCATCGTATCGCAGCTTCAGTAGTTATGGCCCTTAAACATA
Source organism: Glandirana rugosa (assembly GCA_018402905.1). Taxonomy (NCBI): domain Eukaryota; kingdom Metazoa; phylum Chordata; class Amphibia; order Anura; family Ranidae; genus Glandirana; species Glandirana rugosa. Next base: position 2,583,865 of record BLSH010176427.1, read on the forward strand.
GAGGAGGATTGGGAGCCCCAGATCTAATTAAATATTATTATGTGGGGTAGTGTATCCCGCGCCCCTGGGTATGTTTCAAATATAGGTGATTCTGTTTGCAGCTGCTGTTATAACCTATGTTTCCGATAGTGGGTCTATAGGGTGATGAAGTTTGTGTGTGATTGAACAGCGCTTGCTAATATGCTTTGTTTTGGTGCCTGTTCTTATTCCTATGTAGTGCTGTTGTAGCCCATGTGCTTTTTTAATCACTGTGTTCAAAATATTGGTATTATTCCTACCACATAAACCATAGATTGTAGTCAATAAATTTCTAGCCAAATAATTCTATCGCATTTTAATAAAATAACCATATATCGTGACACTTACGCTATCTTAATAAACCGATCTTTAAATAACTGATGTTAGATACCAAATACACCATCCTTATTATGGTTATAAAACTTGTGTCACTAATTTTTTCGTGTACCCGATGTTGTCGTGATGTATCCTTATTCTTGTCCGTGGTTTTGTTTCGTATAATCGTTCGCGACAAGTTAGTGTGTGTTTGAAGTAGTGGGATATCTGGGTGATAGCCTTTGTATCCAATATTGTCGTCGACGTTTGTCTTAGTGGATATAAACTTTGTATGGGTCCCCGCGCCCTATGTGATGGGGTGTATTATTATAAATTAATCTAGACCCCGAGGGTTAGGAGGAGATACAAATTC
>BLSH010176427.1:2607179-2620639 GCA_018402905.1 Glandirana rugosa
TTGTCAACTATAGTTTACAACTATTATCTTACACCCACCCATTCCATGTATAAGCATCTGTTCATGTAAAAAGTATTTGGTTAACCATTTGTATTCAGTGCTAGCCAGCGGACCATCCGCTCTATTCGGGACTTTGCTATATTCATTACCAGCCTAACTCATGCCTGCATAGGGTTAAATCACTCATGAGTAGGCGTGGCTCCAGACTACACTCCCCCCATTTCTTGCCCATAAATTCTCCCAGTTCAATCATGGCAATCACACGGCCTGAAGAAGGGGCGGTGCCCCGCAACGCGTCGCCGGATCACAATCACTCCTGCTGTGTACTGGATGAGAGACCAACAGACTGCCGGAACGATCGGATCAGAACGAACGCATCTTCCACCAGTGGCGTGAAGGAGGAGACGCCGGGAGCCACCGACGCTTCCTTCCCACAACACCACCACCAGGCAGCCCCATCCCAGGAGTTCATCCCTCAGGACTTCCACATAGCCAGCAGTGGCTCACTACTGCAACGCTTCCCTGAACACTACCATTGTGAGTAGTTTTTATTTGTTTTAATAAACGCTGTTTTTACTAAACTATTGCACTTAGAGGCGCACTTTTTCTTCTCTTCCTGTTTACCATGGAAGCTCGGTTACTTCTCAAAGGTGCAGCCAAAACAGTGCCACAGAGACTGTGTTACAAGCAACGGTTCTTATTGCTACCAATGACTTCTATCACCCTCTGGGTGGACACTGCACTCTCCGGTCTCAGTCACTCAGGCTGAGCCCACCCACGACCTCAGGATTGCGCTGCAAATACATCGTTTTATGTCAATACCTAATCTTTAAGAGCAGTTTTCTGACTGCTATGATACCAGCTGATTGGAAGAAAGCCAATGTGGTGCCAATATATAAAAAAGGACCAAGACATTTCCCCGGGAATTATAGACCAGTTAGCTTAACATCAATAATATGCAAGCTCTTGGAGGGAATAATAAGGGATTATATACAAGACTATTGTAACGAGAACGGTATCATTAGCGGTAATCAACATGGTTTCATGAAAAATCGTTCTTGCCAAACCAATCTATTAACCTTCTATGAGGAGGTGAGCGACCATCTAGATAAGGGAAGGCCTGTAGACGTGGTGTATCTGGATTTTGCAAAAGCATTTGATACAGTTCCCCATAAACGTTTACTGTACAAACTAAGGTCCCTCAACATGGATCAAAGGGTGAATACATGGATTGAAAACTGGCTGCAGGGGCAAGTCCAGAGGGTGGTGATAAATGGGGAATACTCAGAATGGTCTGGTGTAGAAAGTGGGGTTCCCCAGGTTCTGTCCTGGGACCAATCCTATTCATTTTATTCATAAATGATTTGGAGGAGGGGGTGAAGAGCTCAATCTCAATATTTGCAGATGATACCAAGCTAAGCAGAGCAAAAAATTCTCCACAGGATGTGGAAACACTGCAAGAAGATCTAAATAAATTATTGGGGTGGGCAGACAAGTGGCAAATGAGATTTAACATAGAAAAATTTAAGATAATGCATTTGGGTACCAAGAACATGAACGCAATTTACTCACTAGGGGGAGAGCCCCTGGGGGAATCAAGGATGGAAAAAGACCTAGGGGTCCTAGTAGAGCTAACAAAGCGTTGGCATGCATCAAAAAAGGGATTAACTTCAGGGATAAATCAATAATTCTCCCACTATACAAGTCCCTGGCGAGGCCGCACCTGGAGTATGCCGTCCAGTTCTGGGCACGGGTCCTCAAGAAGGACGTCCTGGTATTGGAAAGGGTTCAGAGAAGGGCAACAAAGCTAGTTAAGGGATTAGAGGACCTAAGTTATGAGGAAAGATTACAAGCACTGAACTTGTTCTCTATGGAGAAAAGACTCTTGAGAGGGGATATGATTTCAATGTACAAATACTGTACTGGTGACCCCGCTATAGGGGCAAAACTATTCAGCGCAAGGGAAAACACGAAGACACACGGCCATTCACTGAGAATGAAAGAAAGGCGGTTTAACCTTAAGATGCATAGGGGTTTCTTTATGGTAAGAGCAGTGCGAATGTGGAATTCTCTTCCAGAAACGGTGGTTTCTGCTGGTAGTATAGATAATTTTAAAAAACTATTAGATGCACACCTAAGGAACCACAACATTGGGGGATATACAACTTAATACTGACATAAAAAACACACACATGGGTTGGACTTGATGGACTTGTGTCTTTTTCCAGCCTCACTGACTATGTAACTATGTAACTATATGTGGTCCTGCATGTGATGAAAGAGTCAATTTTAAATTCTCTGGTTGTAACTAGAGTTGAGCAAACCCGAACTGTAAAGTTCGGGTTCGTACCGGACTTTAGGGTGTTCGTGTCCCGAACCCGGACATTTGAGAAAAAGTCTGGGTTTGGGTTTGGGTATTCTTTTACGCCTGTTGAATAGCTGCAGGGCAGCCAATCAACAAGCGTTTCACTCGTTTGCCCTTAGAATCCATCACAGCCATACTTACTAATGGCATGGCTGTGATTGGCCAGTGCATCATGTGGCCTAGCCTCTATATAAGCTGGAATCACGTAATGCTGCATGTCACATCATCTCATACTAGTGTAGGGAGAGGATGCTGCTGCTGCTGCTGTGAGGGACAGATTAGCTTTAGAAAATCATCTCATACTAGTGTAGGGAGAGGATGCTGCTGCGAGGGACAGATTAGCTTTAGAAAATTTGTTAAAAACAGCGATTTATTTGTGGGTGGGTGCTAGAGGAGATTTTTGTTTGCTAGAGTACATTTTGTTTGCTAAGCAAAGTGCCTCATATAAAACCTAAGCAATTTTTCTGTTTGTTAGGTGGGCGTTTGCAGCCATTTTTGCAACTGCTTGTGTGTCAGGGACACTACTTTAATTGTGTTCTGTTAGTTCAGTTGGCAACATTTTGGCATATATATATATTTTTTTTTTGTGCAAAATATTACATTTGTGGCCAGCAGTGCATTTCTTGCACAAAAATAAAAAGTGCATCTACATTGCTGGTTTAAAAAAAAAAAAAAAATATTTGAAATACTACATTTGCGGCCAGCGGTGCATTTCTTGCACAAAAATAAAAAGTGCATCTACATTACTGGTTTAAAAAAAAAAAAAATATTCTAAATACTACATTTGCGGCCAGCGGTGCATTTCTTGCACAAAAATAAAAAGTGCGTCTACATTGCTGGTTTAAAAAAAAAAATATTCTAAATACTACATTTTCCGCCAGCGGTGCATTTCTTGCACAAAAATAAAAAGTGCGTCTACATTGCTGGTTTAAAAAAATATATATATTCTAAATACTACATTTGCGGCCAGCGGTGCGTTTCTTGCACCAAAATAAAAAGTGCGTCTACATTGCTGGATTAAAAAATAAAATAAAAAATAGTGCTACAAAGTACATTTTGCACCTTGCTGTGCATTTCTTGCACAAAATTAAAAAGTGCGTCTACATTGCTGGTTTAAAAAAAAGATAAAAAATAGTGCTGCATAGTGCATTTGCACCTTGCTGTGCATTTCTTGCACAAAATTAAAAAGTGCGTCTACATTGCTGGTTTAAAAAAAAAGAATAAATAGTGCTACATAGTACATTTGCACCTTGCTGTGCATTTCTTGCACAAAATTAAAAAGTGCGTCTACATTGCTGGTTTAAACAATAATATTAATTTGTGCTAAATAGTACATTTGCGTCCAGAATGAGGAGAGCGTCAAATAAGGGACATGGTCGTGGTGCTGCTGGTGTTGCTGGTGTTGGTGGTGTTGGTGAAGTTCCTATTGCAAGGAGACGATGTGGTCAATCTGTGCCAGCTACACGCACAAGTGGAACATCTTCCTCAGGTGTGAGTAGCCGACAGAACCGTCAACGTTATATGGTAGGCCCGAATGCCGCTCAACGAATAGTGAGGCCAGAACAAGTACAGGCGATAGTAGATTGGGTTGCTGACAATGCCTCCAGTTCCTTCACATTGTCTCCCACCCGGTCCCTTGCTGAAAGCTCAGAGTTGGCACCTGAACCCCATGGCCATCTGTCTTTCACCTCGGCCCCTTGTAAATCAGCCAAGCAGTCTGAGCCCCAAGTCATGCAGCAGTCTCTTTATTTTTTTAATGTGATTTTAAGTTATTTCCCTATCCACATTTGTTTGCAGGGCACACACTACTCTTAACCCCATTTTGCTTCCTTTTGCAGCCCTCTAGCCCTTTCCGGGACTTTTTTAGAGCCATTTTAGTGCCCAAAAGTTCGGGTCACCATTGTCTTCAATGGGGTTCGGGGTCAAGTTCGCGTCCGAACTCAAACTTTTTTGCAAAGTTCCGCCGAACCCGAACATCCAGATGTCCGCTCAACTCTAGTCGTAACAGTGGAGGAAAATTTCCATAACCTTCCTCCCACAACAATGATTAATACTGCAGGCCTGACATTTACCACATTTAAAAAATCCTTTTAAATTATGAAACAAAGATGCATTTGAGGGTGGGTCAATAATATTCCGTACTAATGTGTTCTTAAGAGATGGTACTCCTTTATAAGAGATCTGGGGACGAGGAGGCAGAACAGGTCCTAAGACCCTATCACTCTGCAATATATGCCAGTGTCTATAGAAAATCGTTGGATAGCCCTGTGTTGGGTGGAGAAGGATGTAATAAAGGCAAAATCACGATTGCGTCTAGTCTGGGGGTCGGTTGGGTGATCCTTCCTGGTAAGCAATGTACTTCTATCAATGTTTCCCACCAATTGTAACGCATTATGTAAGTGGGTACTTTTGTAACCCTTCTCAGTGTTAAATTTGGTGTTATTGCTCTCACTCTCTCATACTGGTCACTGGAAGTTCAACATGGCACCTCATGGCAAAGAACTCTCTGAGGATCTGAAAAAATGAAGTGATGCTCTACATAAAGATGGCCTAGGCTTTAATAAGAATGCCAAGACCCTGAAACTGAACTGCAGCATGGTGGCCAAGACCATACAGTGGTTTATAAGGACAGGTTCACTCAGAACAGGCCTTGGCAATAGTCGATCAAAGAAGTTGAGTGCACGTGCTCAGCGTCATATCCAGAGGTTGTCTTTGTGAAATAGACATATGAGTGCTGCCAGCATTGCTGCAGAGGTTGAAGGGGTCAGCCTGTCAGTGCTCAGAGCATACGCCACACACTGCATCAAATTGGTCTGCATGGCTGTCGTTCCAGAAGGAAGCCTCTTCTAAAGATGATGCACAAGAAGGCCCGCAAACAGTTTGCTGAAGGCAAGCAGACTAAAGACATGGATTACTGGAACCATGTCCTCTGGTCTGATGAGGCCAAGATAAACTTACTTGGTTCAGGCGGTGTCAAGCATGTGTGGTAGCAACCAGGTGAGGAGTACAAAGACAAGTGTGGCATGGTGGTGGGAGTGTCATGGTCTGGGACTGCTAGCACTCAGGAGCTACAGTTCATTGAGGGAACCATGAATGCCAACATGTACTGTGACATACTGAAGCAGTGCATGATCCCCTCCCTTTGGAGACTGGGCCACAGGGCAGTATTCCAACATGATAACAACCCCAAACACACTTCCAAATGACCATTGCCTTGCTAAAGAAGCTGAGGGTAAAGGTGATGGACTGTCTCCAGACCTAAACCCTAGTGAGCATCTGTGGGGCATCCGTAAATGGAAGGTGGAGGAGCGCAAGGTCTCTAACATCCACCAGTGCCGTGATGTCATCAAGGAGGCATGGAAGAGGACTCCAGTGGTAACCTGTGAAGCTCTGGTGAACTCCATGCCCAAAAGGGTTAAGGCAGTACTGGAAAATAATGGTGGCCACACAAAATATTGACACTTTGGGCCAAATGGGGACATTTTCACTTAGGGGTGTACTCACTTTCGGGAGATACTGTATGTATGTATATATATATATATATATATATATATATATATATATATATACAGTCAGGTCCATAACTATTGGGACATCGACACAATTCTAATCTTTTTGGCTCTATACACCACCACAATGGATTTGAAATTAAACAAACAAGATGTGCTTTAACTGCAGATTTTCAAGCTTTATTTGAGGGTATTTACATCCAAATCAGGTGAATGGTGTAGGAATTACAACAGTTTGTATATGTGCCTCCCACTTTTTAAGGGACCAAAAGTAATGTGACAATTGGCTGCTCAGCTGTTCCATGGCCAGCTGTGTGTTATTCCCTCATTATCTCATTTACAAGGAGCAGATAAAAGGTCCAGAGTTAATTTCAAGTGTGCTATTTGCATTTGGAATCTATTGCTGTCAATTTTCAATATGAGATCCAAAGAGCTGTCACTATCAGTGAAGCAAGCCATCATTAGGCTGAAAAAAAACAAAACAAACCCATCAGAGAGATAGCAAAAGCATTAGGTGTGGCCAAATCAACTGTTTGGAACATCCTTAAAAAGAAAGAATGCACCGGTGAGCTCAGCAACACCAAAAGAATCGGAAGACCACAGAAAACAACTGTGGTGGATGACCGAAGAATTATTTCCCTGGTGAAGAAAACACCCTTCACAACAGTTGGCCAGATCAAGAACACTCTGCAGGGGGTAGGTGTATGTGTGTCAAAGTCAACAATCAAGAGAAAACTTAACCAGAGTGAATACAGAGGGTTCACCACAAGATGTAAACCATTGGTGAGCCTCAAAAACAGGAAGGACAGATTAGAGTTTGCCAAACAACATCTAAAAAAGCCTTCACAGTTCTGGAACAACATCCTATGGACAGATGAGACCAAGATCAACTTGTACTAGAGTGATGGGAAGAGAAGAGTATGGAGAAGGAAAGGAACTGCTCATGATCCCAAGCATACCACCTCATCAGTGAAGCATGGTGGTGGTAGTGTCATGACGTGGGCATGTATGGCTGCCAATGGAACTGGTTCTCTTGTATTTATTGATGATGTGACTGCTGACAAAAGCAGCAGGATGAATTCTGAAGTGTTTCGGGCAATATTATCTGCTCATATTCAGCCAAATGCTTCAGAACTCATTGGACGGCACTTCACAGTGCAGATGGACAATGACCCGAAGCATACTGCGAAAGCAACCAAAGACTTTTTTAAGGGAAAGAAGTGGAATGTTAAGCAATGGCCAAGTCAATCACCTGACCTGAATCCGATTGCGCATGCATTTCACTTGCTGAAGACAAAACTGAAGGGAAAATGCCCCAAGAACAATCAGGAACTGAAGACAGTTGCAGTAGAGGCCTGGCAGAGCATCACCAGGGATGAAACCCAGCGTCTGGTGATTCCAGACTTCAGGCTGTAATTGACTGCAAAGGATTTGCAACCAAGTATTAAAAAGTGAAAGTTTGATTTATGATTGTTAATCTGTCCCATTACTTTTGGTCCCTTAAAAAGTGGGAGGCACATATACAAACTGTTGTAATTCCTACACTGTTCACCTGATTTGGTTGGAAATAACCTCAAATTAAAGCTGAAAGTCTGCAGTTAAATCACATCTTGTTTGTTTCATTGTGGTGGTGTATAGAGCCAAAAAGATTAGAATTGTGTCGATGTTCCAATATTTATGGACCTGACTGTATATATATACATATATATATAAGGCATTGCGATGGGTTCCAACATCGCCCCATCATTCATGTGTGCATATATGCAGGATTTTGAGAACAAATACATCTTTTTGGATGATTTTTTAAGGAACATTGCATCAATTGGTGGTGTTATATTGATTGCGTTTGCAATATGGAGAGGCAAAGTTAGAACTCTTCATCTCTTTGATGAGGTAATAAATAATTTCAGCCAGGACATACAGTGTAAGGTTTGTATTGGAGGATCCAGGGTTGCAATCCTGGATACTGTGATTTATATGGAAGGAGAGCAGACTGAATTTGATCTCTATGTGAAACCCACTGGCAGGAATCAGCTCCTTTTATTTGACAGCTTTCAGCCACCGCACATTTTTAGATCTATCATTACAAGTCAGTTGTGCAGAGTGACAAGGATTGTCAGTAATAAAGTATAACGTGCTAAACGGTTGGATGGAATGTGTCAAAAATGTAGGGGCCAAGACTATTCGGAAAAAATATATACAACGGGAATTAACCGCTTAACAACCGGCCCATAGCCGAATGACGGCTACAGGGTGGTTGCTTAATTCTGGGAACAGTGATATCCTCCCAGAATCGCGGGTCCTGCCCCCCCCCCCCCTATGACGGCGGCCATTTGCCACGTGATCGCTCCATCCAATGATGGAGCGATTACAATGTAAACACAACAGGGTTCAGACAGGGTTCATCTCCCTCCTCTCCGCACACCGCTGAAGCGCATGAGGAGAGAGCGAGAGATCAAACCCCCACAGTGAGAAAAAAGACAATTTTGAACTACCCAGCAGTGCCCAACAGTGCCACATTGTTGTGCTACTGGGCAATCTGTGCCACCTGTGACACTACAGAGCCACATCAGTGCCACCTGTTCCACTACAGAGCCACATCAGTGCCACCTGTGCCATTACAGTGCCATATCAGTGCCACATCAGTGCCCTACAGTGCCATCAGTGCCTCTACAGAGCCACATCAGTGCCACCAGTGCCACTACAGTGCTCATCTGTGCCACTACAGTGCCCATCAGTGCCACCTGTGCCCATCAGTGCCACTACAGTGCTAATCTGTGCCACTACAGTGCCCATCAGTGCTACTACAGTGCCGCCTTTTACCCATCAGTGCCGCCTGTGCCCATTGGTGCCACCTGTGCCCATTGGTGCCAACTGTGCCCATCAGTGCCACTACAGTGCTCATTGGTGCTATCAGTGCCACTACAGTGCTCACCTGTGCTATCAGTGCAACTATAATGCCACCTGTGCCCATTGTTGCCACCTGTGCTCACCGGTGCCACCTGTGCCCATCAGTGCCACCTGTGCCCATCAGTGCCACTACAGTGATCTTCAGTGCCACTACAGTGATCATCAGTGCCACCTGTGCCCATCAGTGCCACCTGTGCCCATAAGTGAGTGCTCATCAGTGCAGCCACAGTGCATTAGTGCACATTAGTGCAACCTCATCAGTGCACATAAGTGCACCCTCATCATCACCCAGCAGTGCACCCTCATCGGTGCATATAAGTACACCCTCATCAGCGCACATCAGTGCACCCTCATCACTGCACATAAGTGCACCTTATCAGCACCCAGCAGCGCAACCTCATCAGTGCACATAACTGCACCCTCATTAGTGCACCCTCGTCAGCGCACATCAGTGGACCCTCATCAGCACCCAGCAGTGCAACCTCATCAGTGCACATAAGTACACCCTCATCAGCGCATATCAGTGCACCCTCGTCAGCAACCAGTAGTGCACGCTCATCAGTGCACATAAGCGCACCCTCATCAGCGCACATCAGTGCACCCTCATCAGCAACCAGCAGTGCACGCTCATCAATGTACATCAGTGCAGCCTCATCAGCACCCAGCAGTGCAACCTCATCAGTGCACATTACTGCACCCTCATCAGCGCACATCAGTGCACCCTCATCAGCGCACATCAGTGCACCCTCATCAGCGCACATCAGTGTACCCTCATCAGCACCCAGCAGTGCACCCTAATCAGCACCCATCAGTGCATCCATATCTATTTTAGTGCCCCTATGCAACACAGTCACCAGTATGGCAAAAACAATTTCACCACAGAGGAGGCATACCAGCTCCTTAGCCTGAGCGACAAGAGCACCGGGGAGCTCTCTGGGGCTGAGGTCCGATTCCTTTTCTGAATATGACCCTTTTCTAAGCAGTGGTTCTTCTACAGAATCATCAGATGAAGAGGAAAGTGTTCCCACAAAAAGAAGGCGTTCCGGTGAGGAGGCTACTACAAGTACAGCAGTAGCATCAATCAGCGGCGCAATGCCATCCACCTCCAGAGCAGTGCCATCCACCTCCAGAGCAGTGCCATCCACCTCTCGAGCAGTGCCATCTATGAGACCACTGCCAAGCACTAGTGGGGTGTCAATTCAGCCCCAAAGGGCCCATGCCAGCCTTCCCTATGCCCTTCAGAACCTCCTATGGCTTCCATCCAATTCTGGAGCAGCAAACGTCCCCCCTTTCACTGCCTAGCCAGGTGTCCAGGAGAACACCGATAATTTTGCCAAAATTAATTTTTTTTATTTACTTTTTACAGAGGACTTCCTATCTTCTATCGTGGCCCAGTGCAACCTCTATGCACAGCAGTTTATTGCAAGCAACCCAAATTCAAGCTACGCCTATCCCTTTGAATGGAGAGCTATTACTGTGGAGGAATTTAAGATTTTTTTAGGACTGACTTTTAGCATGGGACTCTCAAAAAAAAAACTATTTATAAACCTATTGGTCCACCAAACCCATCCATTACATGCCAATTTTTCCCTCCATTATGCCAAGGTCCAGATACCTAATGATTCTCCGGTTCCTCCACTACAATGACAACTCTCAGTGCCCTCCCAGAAATGACCCATCTTATGACAAACTATTCAAAATTCGCCCCTTCTAAACTATTTTTCAGAAAACTTTTCCCAGCTATATATCCACGAGCAAAACATATGCATTGATGAGTCACTTGTTAAATTCTCAGGCAGGCTGGCCTTCAAACAGTTTATACCCAGCAAAAGGGCCCGATATGGGGTTAAGCTGTACAAGCTTTGTGACCGAGTCACGGGCTACATTTATGCCTTCTTGGTCTACGAAAGTAAGGACTCCCAGCTGCATCCCCGTGAATGCCCAGATTACATTGGAACCAGCGGAAAAGTTGTCTGGGAGCTCATTTATCCACTCCTTGGGAAGGGTTACCATCTTTATGTGGATAACTTCTACACAAGCTTGCCCCTCTTCCGCAATCCTTACAGAATGAAGACTCCAGCATGTGGTACAGTCAGAACCAACAGAAAGGGTTTCCCGCAAAGGCTCACCAATGAAAGGCTAAGAAAAGGGGAGGCGGTGTCTTTGCGGAACGAGGAGCTATTGGATGTCAAGTGGAGGGACAGATGAAATATACACATGCTGTCAACAATTCATGACGACACATATGTGGATATCCCCAGAAGAAATGGCCCAATCCGGAAACCTGCTTGTGTCCAAGACTATAATCTGTTCATGGGGTGAGTGGACCTCAATGATCAGATGATCGAACCATATCTTCCCACCAGAAAATCCTGGAATTGGTACAAAAAAGTATCTATTTATTTTTTCACATTGGCCATGTACAACTCTTTCATAATTTACCAAAAATCTACAGAAAACCCTGTATCCTATATTTACTACCAAGAAAAAGTCATCACCACCCTAGTGTACCCTGAAGGCCCACCAGAAAGTATCAGATCTGATGTAGTAAGCAGACTCCACGAACGACACTTTCCTGAGAACCCCCCCCACTGAATCAGGCCGTAGAGGTCAAAAGAAATGCTGGGTGTGCACCAAAGCAGGATTTAGAAAAGACACCACATATTTTTGTCCCCAATGCCCTTCCCAACCGGGCCTCTGTATAGGTGATTGTTTCCGCCGTTACCATACTTCTCTACATTATTAGTGAAGTATGGTAAACGTAATTGCCATTTACATCCACACCCCTTATGGCACTCCACTATACATACTGCTGCCTACCCTGGAACAGACCCTGGTCTGCTATACGACCACACTTCTGCCTCACACTAAAAATACCCCTGCCTGCTCCAGAACTGAACCTGGTCTGTTACACAACCACGCTTCTGCCTACCGCTAAATATACCTCTGCCTGCTTCAGAACTGACCCTGTCCTGTTATACGACCACGCTTCTGCCTAACGCTGAACTGTACCTACCTCTGCCTGCTCTGGAACTAACCCTGGACTGTTTGACCATGTTTTTTGCCTGCCTCTTGGACTGATCTTTTACCCTAGCCTAGTGTGATTCATAACACAGGGGTATCACATATGTGAGGGGCTCCAGAATTGCTTTTCTGGATGAAGAAAACTGTTTTCGTTTTCTCATTCCCAGATTAGGGTCTGGAGACTCGGAGGCTTCATAGAGCTTTGGGTGGGAGAAGCCTTTACCCCTGTCCCCATTCTTTCCTGGCCTGTATTATGGACCATGTTTCTGCCTACTACCAGGACCAATATTTTGGCACTGCTGGCAATATATCTACCTGGACTGTATATGGACAGTATCCCTGCCTGTACTGACTATGGACAATATTCCTGCCTGCTGCCTGGACAATGCCGTTCGCTGTCGCTGACCACGTCCCTGCCTGCTGCCTGGATCAGTGCTCTCCTCCTGTGGTCAACTGCACTACTAAAATCACAGGTAATCTTTTCTTTACCCTTTTGTTCAGCAGAATGTATTTTGGGGTGTAATTCTTGGGATGTACATGCCATGTGTTAGAAATATGAAGGGCCTTCAAAAAGATGTGATAGGTTGTCAGGAAATTAGATGCATAATGTATGTAATGTATGGATGGTGCTACTTGTATATTGGGCCTCTGCACGTGACCAGGCTGTGTAAAAGTCTCACACATATGGTATTGCCATATTCAGGAGGAGTAACAGAATGTATTTTGGGGTGTAATTTTTGCTATGTTCATGCTATGTGTTGGAAATATCTCAGAAATGGACAGCTTTGTGTAAAACAAATGCTTTTTCATTTTTTTTCTACATTTTCCAAAAACTTCTGGAAAAAAATGAACCATTCAAAAGACTCATAATGCCTCATAGATTATTTGTTTGGTTGTTTGCTTTCCAAAATGGGGTCCTTTTGTGGGCTTTTCCATTGCCCTGGTGCTCCAGGGCCTTCAAAAGTGTAATAGATGGTTGAGAAATTAGATGTGTAATTTATGCTCCTAGAACGCCTGAAGGTGCTACTTCAATGTCTGGCCTATGTATGTGGCCAGGCTGTGTAAAAGTTCCACACATGTGGTATTGCCATACTCAGGAGGATTAGAAGAATGTAATTTGGGGTGTAACTTGTGGTATGCACATGCCATGTGAGAGAAATAACCTGGAAATATGACAATTTTGTGAAAAAAAATCTTCATTTTGCAAAGAATTGTGGGAAAAAAATTACAACTTCAAAAAAACTAACCATGCCTCTTACTAAATACCTTGGAATATCTACTTTCCAAAAAGGGGTCATTTGGGGGGTATTTGTACTTTCCTGGCTTGTTAGTGTCTCAAGAAATGAGATAGGCCTTCAATATATCAGGTGTGATTAGTTCATCTATAAGGTTCCATAAATCATTCTCCGTACCAATCAAAAAAACTTCAACATTAAAAAAAGGGTGTTAAGAAACGTTTTACTTCTAAAAAAAAGTGTTTTAACAGTATAAAGGTCCAATAAAGAGAGTGTACCGTACACGTATGGTGTTCAATGTGGGGTTTAATGTAAGAAGATTAGGAGGACTCATACCGTTATGGTGTACACACCTTGAAAATGTGTCGGACCGGTGTATGTATCCGGTCTGTAACTTCATCGTGGAAGTCCGCAAGA
>BLSH010176427.1:2620649-2634626 GCA_018402905.1 Glandirana rugosa
TTTTTACTTGATTTTAACTTATTTTCCCTATCCCCATTTATTTGTAGGGCACTTGCCCTAGTTTGAAGATGATTTTAGAACAGTTATATGGCTTCTACCGTTAATTAATACTTTTCAGACACAGTTTGAAGATGATCCACATTCACCTCCATTTTTGCTTTTTTTATGTTTTTATTTTTTTAAAAATATTTACAGTTATTTCCCTGTCCCCATTTTTTTGTAGGGCACTTGCCCTACCCTTACCCCCATTTTACTTCCTTTTGCAGCCCTCTAGGGCTTTCTAGGACTTTGTTACAGCCATTTTTGTGCCTAAAAGTTCGGGTCCCCATTGATTTCAATGGGGTTCGTTGTCCGTGCGATCGTTCGGGTTCCGCCCGGACCCGGACTTTGTCCCGAAGTTCGGACGGACCAGCAGAACCCGAACTTCCAGAGGTTCGCTCAACTCTACTCATTATGCCTCATAGATTATTTGTTGGGTTGTTTGCTTTCCAAAATGGGGTCATTTTGTGGGCTTTTCTTTTGCCCTGGTGCTCCAGGGCCTACAAAAGTGTTATAGATGGTTGAGAAATTAGATGTGTAATTTATGCTCCTAGAAAGCCTGAAGGTGCTACTTCAATGTCTGGCCTATGTATGTGGCCAGGCTGTGTAAAAGTCCCACACATGTGGTATTGCCATACTCAGGAGGAGTAGAGGAATGTAATTTGGGGTGTAACTTGTGGTATGCACATGCCATGTGACAGAAATAACCTGGAAATATGACAATTTTGTGAAAAAAAATCTTCATTTTGCAAAGAATTGTGGGAAAAAATTACAACTTCAAAAAAACTAACCATGCCTCTTACTAAATACCTTGGAATATCTACTTTCCAAAAAGGGGTCATTTGGGGGGTATTTGTACTTTCCTGGCTTGTTAGTGTCTCAAGAAATGAGATAGGCCTTCAATATATCAGGTGTGATTAGGCGTGATCAATTTTTAGTGATTGGCACCATAGCTTGTAGACTCTATAACTTACACAAGGACCAAACAATATCCACTAATTTGGGTTATTTTTTACCAAAGATATGTAGCAGTATAAATTTTGGTCAAAATTTATGAAGAAGAATTACTAATTTGCAAAATTGTATTGCAGAAACAAAGAAAAATGTGTTGTTTAACAAAATTTTTGGTCTTTTTTCATTTAGAGCACAAAAAAATAAAAAACCCAGTGTTGATTAAATACCACCAAAAGGAAGCTCTATTTGTGTGAAAAAAAGGACAAAAAATTCAGATGGGCACAGTGTTGCATGAATGAGTAATTGTCATTCAAAATGTGAGAGCACTGGAAGCTGAAAATTGGTCTGGTTGTTAAGGGGGTTCAAGTGCCTGGTGGTCTAGTGGTTAAAGAGAAAGGAACAGAGTAGTGTTGTGGAGGTGTTACATAGAGACAGACAGAGATAATTTGGGTACAGTGAAGACTTTTGTAAGTTCATAAAAAGGTATTGGCCCTTGCTGCAGAGATCTTATTCAGAGATTGAGGATTTTCAAGTAGTACCTCTGAAAGCCTACCGCAGACAAAGAACATTATGGGATACGTTAGTAAACACTGATTTTCGGGGCCACACGAGTGAGATAAAGAGAACATTTTTAGGCAGAAAAAGGAATGGAAGCTTTCCATGCCTTAACTGCATACAATATGGTCTAATGAAGAAAGGGGGATTTTTTACTCACCCAATTAGTGGTCAAAAATATAGGATACATGGGTACTACACAAGTCGATCATCTTATGTCATTTATGTGTTATATTGTTCCTGCAACTTATTATATGTGGGGGAGACTACACAGCAAATCAAAGACTGTCACAACATCATTGCTCAAACAGGGGTAGACAGCCAGGGTTACCTGTACCTAAACTTTTCATGGAGCACAATTATAAAGACACAGATCTCAGGTTTGTGATTTTGGATGAGATCCCAAGAGACAGGAGAGTCGGGGATAGGAGTTTGAGACAAAAAACAAAAAGTCTGATGGATTAACAAGTTACTGTAAATACATTACATTCACGATTCGCGATTTTTTGTATTTGTTTAATATATGAGGGTCAAAGCTTGCTCTTACATTTGGATACATTTTCCTTAGTTGATTAATTTGTAATGATTGATATTGGGCTTGTATAATTAACAATATGAGATATACTGTATGGGGCCATTTCTCTTGTATCTGTTTGAATGGCCATGGTATTGATTGAAACTGTACAGTTTCTTGGCTTTATCCTTTTTTTTTTGTATGTATACAAATGGTTTTTGGAAAAAAAAGATTTTTTACATCATGAGGATATCGTATTCTTTCCTCTCTGTATGATATTGGGGGAACTATAGGAGCCCACTATCTATGAGATTGTCCAGGTGGAATTTTCAAGATTTGGAAGCTGATGGGAGTGACTCACCCTACAATAGTGAGTCATTTATTTGTGTCTTCTTCTGTGACTCCAAGTAATGCCAAAAAAGGGCCACACAGTACTCCAAAAACAAATATTGACATATACAGTATCTCACAAAAGTGAGTACACCCCTCACATTTTTGTAAATATCTTATTATATCTTTTCATGTGACAACACTGAAGAAATTACACTTTGCTACAATATAAAGTAGTGAGTGTACAGCTTGTATAACATTGTAAATTTGCTGTCCCCTCAAAATAACCCAACACACAGCCATTAATGTCTAAACCGCTGGCAACAAAAGTGAGTATTCCCCTAAGGGAAAATGTCCAAATTGGTCCCATGTGTGAATTGAGAGCAGGTGTGTTAAATTTGGTGTTATCGCTCTCACTCTCTAATACTGGTCACTGGAAGTTCAACATGGCACCTCATGGCAAATAACTCTCTGAGGATCTCAAAATAGAACTGTTGCTCTACATAAAGATGGCCTAGGCTATAAGAAGATTGCCAGGATCCTGAAACTGAGCTGCAGCATGGTGGCCAAGATCATACAGCGGTTTAACAGGACAGGTTCCACTCAGAACATGCCTCGCCATGGTCGACCAAAGAAGTTGAGTGCACATGCTCAGCGTCATATCCAGAGATTGTGTTTGGGAAATAGACATATGAGTGCTACCAGCATTGTTGTAGAGGTTGAAGGGGTGGGGGGTGTCAGCCAGTCAGTGCTCAGACCATACGCGGCACACTGCATCAAATTGGTCTGCATGCCAGTTGTCCCAGAAGGAAGCCTCATCTAAAGATGATGCACAAGAAAGCTTGAAAACTGTTTGCTGAAGACAAGCAGACTAAAGACATGGATTACTGGAACCATGTCCTGTGGTCTGATGAGACCAAGATATACTTATTTATTTCAGATGGTGTCAAGTGTGCGTGGTGGCAACCAGGTGAGGAGTACAAAGACAAGTGTGTCTTGCCTACAGTCAAGCATGGTGGTGGGAGTGTCATGGTCTGGGGCTGCATGAGTGTTGCCAGCACTGGGGTGCTACAGTTCAATGAGGGAACCATGAATGCCAACATGTACTGTGACATACTGAAGCAGAGCATGATCCCCTCCCTTCAGAGACTGGGCTGCAGAGCAATATTGCAACATGATAATGACCCCAAACACACCTCCAAGACGATCATTGCCTTGCTAAAGAAACTGAGGGTAAAGGTGATGGACTGGCCAAGCATGTCTCCAGACCTAAACACTATTGAGCTTCTGTGGGGCATCCTCAAATGGAAGATGAAGGAACTCCATGCCCAAGAGAGTTGAGGCAGCGCTGGAAAATAATGGTGGCCACACAAAATATTGACACTGAGCCAGTCTGTGTTCCATGGACTTGAAAGCCAGAAGTCATGTCATGTACAGTAACCACTAGGCTAGACATCCTCAGAAGGTGTTATTGCAGCAATGCCCTTATCAACCCTCTCCTGGAATATCCTAAACTGCTTACAGTATCACTTGTGGAGGGAAATCTGTGATTTACATTCAGCAATTAAAATCTCCACTTTAATAAAACTGGTGGCATACTATTGGATATGAGATATATACCATAAATATATGTTTAAGAATTTTTAAGAATTTTTTTTCTTTGCTGCAGGACCGCCTCCTGAGTATCTTGTAGTTGGACAAAATGCACCGTGGAGTGGTTACTGAACATTGCATCACTTCTGGCTTCAGTTTTCATGTCTGTGGAACGCATTCCATGGAACGCCTCGAAGGAAAGAGATGAAGGAGTGCAGGTAGATATGGAGTGGTCTGAGAGTACTTTAGAGGAGTTATCTTCAGCGCTGTAAGATCTTTACCTTTGTTGGAATGTCATTTCTCTGTGGTGAATGATTTTGTCCACTATGGTGAAAGCACTGGAGCACTTTCTGTATATTATTCTGTATATTCATTTTTGGAGCACTGTGTGACACTTTTTGGGGAATACCTGGAAGAAGACACAAAGGAAAGACTCATCGCCATTTTTACGCATTTTACTTTGTAATTTGCACAACATTTAAAAAAAATTTAGAGATTGCAGACTTATGAACCTTTCACATATACATATGTTTTATTGATGCACTATTTATACATTGCTGTACAAAATTTATAGGTAGGTGTGAAGAAATGCTGTAGAGTAAGAATGCCTTCAAATATATATTTTTTCATTGTTTATTTTTATCAATTTACAAAATGCAAAGTGAGCGAACAGAAGAAAAATCGACATCAAATCAATATTAGGTGTCACTACCCTTTGGCTTCAAATCAGTTCTTACACTTGCACATTTTGTACACTTGCACAAAGTCAGGCATTTTGTAGGATTACAATCAGATGTATGATTAACTAATTATACCAAGCGGTAACTACTGATCATCAATTTCATATGTGGGTTGAAATATAGTCATTAACTGAAACAGAAACAGCTGTGTAGGAGGTTTAAAACTGGGTGAGGAACGGCCAAACTCTGCTACTAAGGTAAGGTTGTGGAAGACAGTTCCATGTCACAGGCTATAAAAACTGGGTATATATATATACAGGTGCTGGTCATATAGTTAGAATATCATCAAAAAGTTTATTTATTTCACTAATTCCATTCAAAAAGTGAAACTTGTATATTATATTCATTCATTACACACAGACTGATATATTTCAAATGTTTATTTCTTTTAATTTTGATGATTATAACTGACAACTAAGGAAAATCCCGAATTCAGTATCTCAGAAAATTAGAATATTACTTACGACCAATACAAAGAAAGGATTTTTAGAAATCTTGGCCAACTGAAAAGTATGAACATGAAAAGTAGGAGCATGTACAGCACCCAATACTTAGTTGGGGCTCCTTTTGCCTGAATTACTGCAGCAATGTGGCGTGGCATGGAGTCGATCAGTCTGTGGCACTGATCAGGTGTTATGAGAGCCCAGGTTGCTCTAATAGTGGCCTTCAGCTCTTCTACATTGTTGGATCTGGCATATCGCATCTTCCTCTTCACAATACCCCATAGATTTTTTATGGGGTTAAGGTCAGGCAAGTTTGCTGGCCAATTAAGAACAGGGATACCATGGTCCTTAAACCAGGTACTGGTAGCTTTGGCACTGTGTGCAGATGCCAAGTCCTGTTGGAAAATGAAATATGCATATCCATAAAGTTGGTCAGCAGCAGGAAGCATGAAGTGCTCTAAGACTTCCTGGTATATGGCTGCGTTGACCTTGGACCTCAGAAAACACAGTGGACCAACACCAGCAGATGACATGGCACCCCAAATCATCACTGACTGTGGAAACTTTACACTGGACCTCAAGCAACGTGGATTGTGTGCCTCTCCTCTCTTCCTTCAGACTCTGTGTCAGGAAAAGACAGCTGTCCTAGGTGTTTCCGAGGTGGTGCGCATGCCTGTGCGCGTGCACACGCTGGAAACAGCGCCAAACGGCCCTATTTAAACCAGCAAGACCCAGCAGCCGGTGCTGTCCGTTCTACAGTGTTTCCTACACCTGTGACCCCCCCGGTGACTACTTTTGAGCGACTTCCTGTTCCTGTGACCCCGGCTACCCCTCTGGACTTGTGGATATCTGCCTGCATCTGACCCTGGCTTGTTTACGACTACCCGCTTGTTTGCTCCCTTTGTACTTCCGCTGCCAGCACGTTGCCGACCCTGCCTGTACCAGACCATCCGTTTGCCTGATCCCGCTGTACCGCACCGCCTGCCAGTTGCCGACCCGGACTGAACCACTACTCTCCCGTTTGCACGAGCTCCAGTTGACTTTTGCTTACCATCTGAAGATTGTCCAGCCCTCATACCCCCTGTGCTCTAGAGCTCCCTGTCTACACTATCAGGGGTTCTGGAACCAGGGCCGCAAGAGAGGTTGCCCCTGCATAAGCCAGACTCTACCACCAGGTACGTGACAGAAACGGACAGCCATGTCAGAGTCTGCATTGGGGCCCCGTCCTATGGAGGGGCTATGTGTGCACCTCGCTGGATTAACCCAAGCAGTGAAGAACCTGCAGGAGGGATATGCGCGCTTGGAAAATCAAGTTCAGGACTTGGCCACTCCTAACCCAGCCAGCAGGGGCCGCACACCTCCCTGCACCATAGTGACTCTGCCCACAGAGCCTAAGGTGCCCATGCCTGAGCGATTTGTGGGGGACCGCAGGAAGTTTAGGGCTTTTCGCAGTTCCTGCTAACTGTACTTCGCTCTCCAGCCCCACACGTTTTCTGTGGAAGTCACTAAGGTGGGCCCGGTGATCTTGCTTCTTCAGGATGACCCGCAAGCCTGGTGTTACGGTCCTGGTGGTGGAGTCTGGTGTGTGCAGGAAACAACCGCTCTTGCGCACCCGATTCTGGAACCCCTGGTAGAGCAGACAGGGTGTCCGAGAGTGCGGGATGGCACGAGGGCTGGATGGTCACTGGTAGTGGTGTGAATCTCCAGATGGTTGTGCAGATCAGAAGGATGGTCGTACAGGCTGGGTCATAAACTGGCTGGCTGAGAGGTACAACGGGATCAGGCAAAAGAGTAGTCCAAGTCCAAGCAGAGTTCGTTCACAGGCAGGCGGCAAAGTACAAGAGGGTCAGGCAAGTGGATGGTCGTGGATAGCCGGGGTCGGTGCAGGCAGATAGGCAGCAGATCAGGGCAAGCCGGGTCGGTACACAGGAACAGGAACAACGCAGGAAGCAGGTTTCAGGAAGGAGAGATGAAGCTCACGGTCACTCAGATGCTGTAGAACGGACAGCACCCGCTACAGGAAGCACACTGTTCAAATAGAGCTGCCCGGCGCCGCCTCCTCCGGGAGCACGGGGAAACAACAACAAAGTGCAAACAAGTCCTCAGCACAGTCTTCTTCTAACACCTGGGCTCATCGCCTATTGGAGCGAAAGGCTCCTGAGACCACCACCTTAGACTGTTTCTTTCATGCAATGGCCCAACTATATGAGGACCCACATCAGGCAGCCACCGTGGAAGCCGCACTCCATGCCCTCCAGCAAGGCTCCCGTCCTGACGAGGACTATGTATTGGAGTTCAGGCACTGGAGCGCCGACACAGCCTGGAATCTGGCATCCCTCTCCGGCTGGGACTCTCTGAGCCGCTTAAGTATGAGCTGGTGCGCGTCGGGGTACCCCATACCCTCGAAGCGCTAATCACGCTGGCCATCCAAATTGACCATCGCCTGCGGGAGCGCAGAGCAGAGAGGGCTACTGGACTTCAGCGCCCTACCTGGATGCCTTCTCAAGTGCCTACCCATCCAAGTCCAAACCCAATAGCAACCTCCTCCTCTCCACTAGACCGTCCTGGGTCTATGCAGATTGGGGGCCTCCGCCCATCCCTGTCCTCAGAGGAACACAGGATGCGGATGAACCACAACTTGTGCCTTTACTGCGGCGGCTCTGGGCACGTAGTGAGGAGTTGCCCCACCAAGAGGGGTAAGGGTCCAACGCCAGTCCCGGGGAGGTGCTATCTCTGCCAAGTTCCCATCCTCACCTGATCCTCCTCATCATCCTGCAGCTCCCTGACAAAAACATCCAAGTTCCGGCCATTCTGGATTCGGGAGCATGCAGTTGTTTTATTGACCTGTCCTTCGCTGCCCCGCATCGGATCTCACTCAGGCCCAAGGAACGTCCGTTGTCTATCCGCTTGGCCGATGGGTCAAGCATCAAGTCGGGCACAGTAACCCAAGAGACTTGCACCTTACCAGCTCGGACGGCCGAAGGCCACTCAGAGTTCCTGGTATTGGATGCCATCTCCTCCCCATTATTTCTGGTGATCCTTGGCCTCCCGTGGCTCTGAGCCCACAGCCCTCTCATTGACTGGAACTCGGGGGAAGTTCAGTTCTGGTCCCCTTACTGCCTGAATAATTGTTTCCAGCCGCCCCAGAGAGCATCACCGGCAGTATTCGCTATCAACCCTGATCCGGACCAGGAGACCAGCCTGGCTATCTCTGAAGCATGCCAGGACTTTTGGACGTTTTTAGCAAGAAGGGGCAGATTCGCTACCACCACACAGACCATATGACTGCCCGATAGACCTGCTACCTGGAGCCTAGGTCCCTTTTGGCCGGATTTTCCCCCTTTCAGAAGTGGAGCTAGTAGTCCTCAAGGCTTACCTGGAGAACCTGCAGAAGGGGTTTATTTGGCCTTCCACATCTCCCGCAGGAGCCGAGATCTTCTTTGTGGAGAGGATCACTCCCTCCGACCGTGCATCGACTATAGGGAGCTCAATAAGGTCAAGAACCAATATCTTTTACCTCTGGTCCCTGAACTCTTCCAAAGCCTCAGCTCCGCAGCCATATTCACCAAGTTGGATCTGCGGGAAGTATACAACTTGATCCACATACGGGAGGGGGATGAATGGAAAACGTCATTCTGGACCCGATTCGGCCATTTCGAATATTTGGCAATGCCCTTCGGGCTTTGCAATGCTCAGGCCATGTTTCAGCATCTGGTCAATGATATCTTCAGGGACTTTCTTGACCAATTCGTGGTGGTATATCTAGACGATATCCTAATTTTCTCCCCCTCCCTGGAGGAACATCGTAAACATGCGTGTTCTTAGCCGCCTGCGGTAGCATGGCCAATATGCCAAGGCCGAAAAGTGTGCCTTCAAGCGCACAGAGATCGCCTTCCTGGGGTTCCACATCTCCACTATGGGCATAACCATGTACCCCCAGAAAGTTGCAGCTATTGTGGACTGGCCACCACCAGCGGACAAAAAGGCGGTACAGCGTTTTGTTGGCTTTGCCAATCTTTATAGAAAATTTATCCGAGGATTCTCTGCTGTCATCTCCCCGATAACACAATTAACTAAGCAGAATACCCGTTTCATCTGGACCCCGGAAGCGCAAGATGCCTTCCAAACCCTGAAAAGACTGTTCACCTCGGCACCAGTTCTCAAACACCCCGACTCCACACAGCCCTACATCTTGGAAGTAGATGCCTCAGAGACTGCAGTCGGGGCAGTCTTGTCCCAAAGACAGAGACTTAAGGCATCTCTGCACCCCATCACTTTCTTTTCACGGAAGCTTTCTCCCCCCAAGAGGAACTACGATGTGGGTGACAGGGAGCTTCTGGCAATTAAATCTGCCCTGGAGGAATGGCGGTATCTCTTGGAAGGAGCAGCTCATCCATTCTTGGTCTTCACAGACCACAAAAACCTGGAATATCTGAGAACGGCCAAGAGACTTAAGCCCCCTCCAAGCACGCTGGGCCCTGTTCTTCTCCCGGTTTCAGTTACATATTATGTACCGGCCCGGATCCAAGAACGTTAAGCCGGATGCGATGTCAAGAATGTTTCACAAGACCGGAGAGGTACCTCCTCCTGACACCATCTTGCCAGCTCACCACTTTCTGTTAATCCAGGAAGACCTTCTCACCACATCAGGCAAACGTTGGCCAGCTCCACCATACCTGCAGCTTCTGAACTTTCCCTCAAGGATGGGTTATGGTGGTCGGGTACACACGTTTTTGTGCAAGAACAACTCCGCTTGTCTGCACTGGAACTCTGCTATGATCATCAGTTAGCCGGGCACTTTGGCCACAGAAAGACAGCTGAACTTCTTGCCCGTACCTTCTGGTGGCCACATTTGAAGGAGGACTGTAAGAATTATATAAGTGCCTGCCCTGTCTGCGGCAAGAACAAGACAGAGAGAGCTAAGGCTTGGGGTCTACTAAACTCGTTACCCATTCCTGAGTGTCCGTGGGCGCAAATCTCTATGGGCTTTATCGTGGAATTGCCCCCATCTGCAGGCTACACAACAATCTTTGTGGTGGTCGACTGGCTCACGAAGATGGCGCACTTTATCCCGATGAGGGGCACTCCCTCGGCCACTGAAACGGCCAAAGTATTCATCCGGGAAGTTGTCTGTCTTCACAGCATCCCGAAAGGCATTGTGTCAGATAGAGGGGTGCAGTTCACATTCCGAGTCTGGAGGTCCTTGTGCTCTGTTCTGGGGATCAAATTGGCCTTCTCTTCAGCCTATCACCCGCAGTCCAATGGCCAAACAGAACGGACCAACCAGACCCTGGAGCAATACCTCCACTGCTACTCCTCCTATTCTCAAGACGATTGGGTCTCCTTGTTACCACTAGCCGAGTTCGCCTACAATAACTCCGTCCATTCTGCCACCAAGCAGTCTCCGTTTTGGGCGAATCTCGGCTACCACCCCACGTTCCTGCCTGACCTCCTTCCGGAAAGTATAATCCCGGCCACACTGGAGATCACCAAGTTCCTGGAAAGGAACAATAAGATGCTGCAGGACACCTTTACCCAGACTTAGGAATGCAACAAGGAGACTTTTGATAGGAAAAGATGGGGAGAGCTTGATCTCCAGCCCGGCAATCGGGTCTGGCTGGCAACCACCAACCTGAGACTATCCTGCCCATTTAAAAAGTTGGGACCGAAGTTCATAGGGCCTTTCCCAATACGGAAGAGAATCAATAAGATGGCCTATGAGCTCCATCTGCCACCTGCACTTAAAATTTACCCAGTGTTTCACATGCACCTCCTCAAGCCAGTGGCCTGGGACCTGTTTCCAGGACGAAAGACGGCCCCACCAGAACCAGTGGTGATAGATGGAGAGGAGGTGTTTGAGGTGGAAGCCATCCTCGATTGCAGGAGAAGAACAGGAGGCATACAGTTCCTTGTAAAATGGAGAGAATATGGTCCTGAGGAGAATTTGTGGGAGCCGGAGAGCAACTTACGCGTCCAGGAACTTATCAAGACTTTTTGGAGAAACAACACGGCCAAGAGAGCCCAGTTGGGCATCCGGAGGCTGCCCCTTGGGGGGGCAATGTCAGGAAAAGGCAGCTTTCCTAGGTGTTTCCATGGTGGTGCGCTTGCCCATGCGCGCGCACAGGAAACAGCGCCAAACAGCCCTATTTAAACCAGCAAGACCCAGCAACCGGTGCTTTCCATTCTACAGTGTTCCCTGCACCTGTGACCCCCCGGTGACTACTTTTGAGTGACTTCCTGTTCCTGTGACCCCAGCTACCCTTCTGGACTTGTGGATATCTGCCTGCATCTGACCCTGGCTTGTTTACGACTACCCGCTTGTCTGCTCCCTTTGTACTTCCGCTGCCAGCACGTTGCCGACCCTGCCTGTACCCGACCATCCGTTTGCCTGATCCCACTGTACCGTACCACCTGCCAGTTGCTGACCTGAACTGAACCACTACTCTCCTGTTTGCACGAGCTCCAGTGGACGTCTGCTTACCATCTGAAGATTGTCCAGCCCTCGTGCCCCCCTGTGCTCTAGAGCTCCCTGTCTACACTATCAGGGGTTCTCGAACCAGGGCCACAAGAGAGGTTGCCCCCGCATAAGCTAGACTCTGCCACCAGGTACGTGACACTCTGGGACCCTGATTTCCAAAGGAAATGCAAAATTTACATCAGAGAACATAACTTTGGACCACTCAGCAGCAGTCCAGTCCTTTTTGTCTTTAGCCCAGGCGAGACGCTTCTGACGCTGTCTGTTGTTCAAAAGTGGCTTGACACAAGGAATGCGACAGCTGAAACCTATGTCTTGCATATGTCTGTGCGTAGTGGTTCTTGAAGCACTGACTCCAGCTGCAGTCCACTCTTTGTGAATCTCCCCCACATTTTTGAATGGGTTTTGTTTCACAATCCTCTCCAGGGTGCGGTTATCCCTATTGCTTGTACACTTTTTTCTACCACATCTTTTTCTTCCCTTCGCCTCTCTATTAATGTGCTTGGACACAGAGCTTTGTGAATAGCCAGCCTCTTTTGCAATGACCTTTTGTGTCTTGCCCTCCTCGTGCAAGGTGTCAATGGTCGTCTTTTGGACAACTGTCAAGTCAGCAGTCTTCCCCATGATTGTGTAGCCTACAGAACTAGACTGAGGGACCATTTAAAGGCCTTTGCAGGTGTTTTGAGTTAATTAGCTGATCAGAGTGTGGCACCAAATGTCTTCAATATTGAACCTTTTCACAATATTCTAATTTTCTGAGATACTGAATTTGTGATTTTCCTTAGTCGTCAGTTATAATCATCAAAATTAAAAGAAATAAACATTTGAAATATATATAAGTTTGTGTAATATGAATGAATATAATATACAAGCTTCACTTTTTGAATGGAATTAGTGAAATAAATCAACTTTTTGATGATATTCTAATTATATGACCAGCACCTATATATACTGTATATATATATATATATATATATATATATATATATATATATATATACACACTGACTTACGAGTTCTATATGGTTACTGCACATTAGCTCTATGATCGCCTAAGGCACTTTTAGTCATGGACAGGTTCAATTTAAGCTGAATATCTACAGAGCCTCAATGTATGTATCCTCAAAAACAAGTCTGAGCTGATATTTTCTATGTTTTTATGCTGAAAGGTTTAGAAAGCTCTACAACAGACTCTCCATGTTGTGCTACCGTGGTAACAGGCAAGCAGCATGCTGGTACATGGGACTATAGAAGGATTTACTTGTAGAACACTCCTACTTAAATTATAAGAGTTATGTGAAACTAGTGCAGGCTTAAAAAAAACTCTCACAAAGGTTTAAAAATACAATAGTGCTCCAGAAAAATTATGTTCAAATACCTTGTAGCATTTGTTGTAAAAAAACATAATCATTATCTACATGAAAATCATCTATTTCTTTCCTCAAATGTATCATATTTGCTCCTTCCCATACACATTCTCTATTTGTGGGCATTACTGTAGCTGGGCAATGGCAGAGCACAGCTGCCTTTGCCCCCCTTGTAAAGTGAGCACCCTCGTTGATGTGAGCGCACCTGGCAGACATGTAAAGGAAATGTGTAAGTTCTGTATATAATTGTATTTTATTTTGTATGTATTGCACACTGCACTCATTGTGCACACGGCACTAATAATGTTTTCGTTACATGTTTGCATTCTTTCGAGTCCTGATTACAATTAGCCTGCCTATGTTACGCCCCTTGTTACCATACAAGTACAATTGTAATATTTAATGTGATACCTATGTAATCATATGTATAAAAACCTTCAATTGTGTCATAATAAGGCAGAACAGTTATTTGGAAAGATGCTGAATGTATCTTTTGTGTCTGTTCCCTACTGCAGTAATTATTATTCGTTTGGAGTAGAGTTGAGAGAACCTCTGGAAGTTCGGGTTCTGCTGGTCCGGCCGAACTTTGGGACAAAGTCCGGGTCCGGGTCCGGACGGAACCCGAACGATCGCACGGACAACGAACCCCATTGAAATCAATGGGGACCCGAACTTTTAGGCACAAAAATGGCTGTAACAAAGTCATGGAAAGCCCTAGAGGGCTGCAAAAGGAAGTAAAATGGGGGTAAGGGTAGGGCAAGTGCCCTACAAAAAAATGGGGACAGGGAAATAACTTTAAATATTTAAAAAAAAATAAAAACATAAAAAAAGCAAAAATGGAGGTGAATGTGGATCATCTTCAAACTGTGTCTGAAAAGTATTAATTAACAGTAGAAGCCATATAACTGTTCTAAAATCATCTTCAAACTAGGGCAAGTGCCCTACAAATAAATGGGGATAGGGAAAA
>BLSH010176427.1:2680796-2699305 GCA_018402905.1 Glandirana rugosa
GAAAAAAATGAATAAGTATCTATGGAGAACGTGCGTCGAGGACTACTCACCTGGTCGAGGTGCTTTGCGCAGCTCAAAATAATCTGCCGTTCTCTATAACTAATTAGTAAAATAGTTAAAAACGATGCAGTAGTATATAACTTGATAAATACGTAATCCTTGTTCTTACACAGAGGATAAGTACACGGTCGTAATGTACACAATCAAAAAATAAATATAACACTAAAGGTACTAGAACAACACGGATAAAGAAAAAAAAATTTTTATTTATTAATATATGAATATATACTGATACACATGAGAGTACTGTTCGGAGTAAATTGGTGAAGTTATGTCCTACAAATATGGGGGAAGGACGGGTCTGAAATGATTAATCAATATCTCTTGCCGTCTAATAAAACTCGACGCGTTTCGTGGAGCTGGTCCACTCATCAGGAGCTGCGTGCAAGAGGTATCTATGAATAAGTAAAAAAAGGAAAAAATGTATAGGATGAAATATATAAATCAATAGTATCCAAAGCTTGAAGTAAACCGACGGTCCCTATATTCACATCTCAGCTCAAACAAAAAAAAGATACCCTCTAACTATCATAGGGGGACTATAAGGGCTATTGGATGATACATATTACCAATTTAAATGAAAAATAATTACTTCATTATACAAAAATGATAAAAACAAGTGTGGCTAAAGTATAGTGGTACATATAGTAAATTCCATTATTGCATATTCGTAATGGATTATACATAGCTCAAATGCAACTGATGTGTTTTGAAGCCACCTTCAGAGGTGCTTCAAGCAGGTGTATATAACAAACTATAGGTGCATAAAGGATATACATACACAACTGCTGAATAAAAGTTTTAAACTAGGGATGGGGAGCACCCCAGTCCACAGACCCCCACCCACCTCACCACTGGGACAGTGGCAGAGAATCAAGATGCTCAGATGTGAATGGTCCAAAACTATGGCTAATATATAGCAGTTATTTACAGAGCAGAGTGAAGAGTTCAACCAATACAGGCATGGGAAGGAGGTTCATCTAACAGCCACATTTGTAACTGTATATGGTGGAAGGTGTATAGCACTGCATGGAAGCTAATTGCATGGCTTACATGCAGTGCTATACACCTTCCACCATATACAGATGGCTTTATGTATCACCCAGTAGGCCTTATAGTCCCTCTATGATAGTGAGAGGGTATCTAACGGGCTCGCCAGAGGTGTGGAGTCTAAGCACTAACCTTTGTTCACCAGAGCTCCTGATGGGTTGTATTTTCTGAATGAATACAAAGCTTCCTTTGATTGGTTGAGGTGGAGATTGTGACATCATCTACCAGCCTCTCCACCACATCCAATGAGGGGTAGCCTTGAATTCATTCAGAAAATACAAAACTTTCTGTGAATGGCTGAGCAGCGCTCAGCCTGACACAATTTTGTTTGGGGAATGGGGCGGGAAGTCCCTTTCATGCTGCCAGAACACAATGATGTATACTGTATATAGTTGAGGCTACATTCAGTTCATACAGCTCTGACAGACATAATTCATTAGTGAAGAAAATAGTTTGTTTGGGCCACCTTGGTCCAAACAAACTTCAAGTGATTGGAGAGCATTACCAAAACAATGATTACAAACCTGGTGTGTGATGAGTTGATCACATTTAGATGACAATCCACAAACATAGATCACATATTGGAAATGTTGTCCCACATTGTCCCAAAGTACAGTTGCATCTCAAATAAAATATTAGCATATCAGCATAAACAATGATAAACAGCAATTTGCAAGCACAAATGTAAAAATGTTCGATAGTTTGTTTTTCTATTCCTTGATGTTCACATGTAGCCTAGAAAGTAGTTTACCCTGTGCAATATAGTCTTTTGTATTTAGTTTATTGTCTGAACGCATACACAAACCTGTCCTTTCTTCTCCCCAGGGCCATATTAGAAGATTAATTTAGATGATTTCTATTATATGACTGAAGCTTCTAAGGCAAACATAAAGTGACACATAATGAATACCAATGAATGCCAATTTCGGGTACATTTTCAGGAAATATATTGGTTTGATGATGGAGTTCAGCTTTAAAGTGGTAGTAAAGGCATTAATAAAAAAGAAAACAAGCCCTGCAAAGTAAAGGCATAATGTGCTAGTATGCACTGTATACCAGCACATTATGAAAGACTTACCTTAGAACAAAGCCCTGCAGTGGTGACCACACACCGCTGCAGAGGCTTCCAACTTCACCCAGCCATATGTCTGGACAAGCCATGATGATGTCACTCCTGCGCATTTGTGCGCGCAGGAGCCTCGGCCCGTGGCACACAGCTCTTAAGGAAGGGCACGGGTATGCCATTCCTTCAGAGCGTATATGGGCCAGTGACGTCACCAGCTGCTGCTCGCTAGAATATTTCCTAAACGGTGCACATTCAGGAGATATTCATTTTACGTACATGTAAGCTTTATTATAAGCTTACCTGTAGGTAAAAAAAAAAAAAAGAGTTTACTACCACTTTGATAAGGAGATGTAGCATGAGATTGAGTCCATTGGTGCTTGTAAAATTACAAGTTGTTAAGCTAATTGTGTGGGTGATGCCATAAGAGCTTAGATGGAGGGTTTAGTAAAATTTGATAGAAGTAACCTATGAGCTTCTGAAATAGGCAGGTACATGTCAGGTTGCACCAAGGCAGAAGATCGTAAACATAACTGAAGTAGAGATTAAGTCCATGTGACTAAAAGCCTTTGTTTATATCTGTGTGACCGCCAACTGTCTGGGCAGCGGTAGGCTGTAGCAGAACAAGTATTCAGGTTGTGGTCAAGGGTTTAATTTCTGTATTCTTTTATTTTACCTCTTTTGATGCCTGCACTTTGTAACCACAGACATGTAAATAAACCACAGGTTTTGCTTTCACAAAGGCCCTGCTGTCTGTCCATGCCTACTTAACTGTGCTGTGACCCATCCAGAGGGTCCTGCACACCCCGCAACTGAGCTAATCGCTCACAGATGGTGGAGGATTGCGGGCAGGTAAAGTAAGGCCAACATGGAAGAGATACTGAGACAGCTGGCTCTGGCAAATGCAAATCAACAGCAGGCAAATGCAGATTTGCAACAGAGCCTTGCAGCCCAACAAAAGGCTCACCAACAGAGCCTTGCAGCTCACCAACAGAGCGTAGCAGCCCAGCAGCAAGCCCTAGAACAGGCAGAGGCCCACCATAGGGAATTTCTGACACAGCAAGAACAGAGACACCAGCAGCAAATTGAGGCCATCATGAAAGAGCTTCAGCAGAGGCAGCAGACCGAGACTGGGAGTCATGGCGACTTTTCGGGTAAGCCACCTGTTGACAAAAATGACTGCGGATGATGACTCAGAGAAGTTTTTGACCATGTTTGAAAGAACAGCAGAAAAAGAAACTTGGCCTTAAGAACAATGGGCTGGACCCCTACTATCTTGAGAGTCCCAAAAGACTTATTTTCATATGGAGCCTGCAAATGCAAAGAACTATAATCGTTTGAAAATGGAAATATTGGCATGACAGGGTGTAACCCTGGCTGTCCGTGCTCAGCGTGTCCACAATTGGAGTTATTGGCCGGGAAAGCCACACCGGTCACAAATGTATGACCTCATCCACTTGAACAGGAAATGGCTGCAGCCAGAAACTCTGTCTGGACCAAAAATTGTAGAGGTGGTGGTTATGAACAAATTTCTGAGGTCCCTCCCTACCACCTTGCAGAAATGGGTGAGCCATGGAGATCCAGAAACAGCAGACAAACTTGTAGACCTTGTGAAAAGGTACCTAATGACTGACAATCTGATGTCTTCCCTCAAAGACTCACAGACTTTCCACCCCAAGACCAGACCATCCCCAGCTACAGATAAGACTGCATCAAGGGATGGGGGTGGAGAGAGTGAAAAAGGGGGAACTAAAGATATTTTTGGGACTGCTTCTAATGTCTGGCGAGAGTGGCCTGGAAGACCAATCCCACATGGGGTGACTAGAAAGTTAATTTGTTACCGCTGCTGGGAAGAGGGATATGTAGCGGCAGTTTGCCCAGCTATTGATGAACCAATGCACTGTGACTTTCTTACAGAGAGACGGTAGTCCTTATTTGCAACTACATGCACTGCAGTAAAAGCAAATGAGAAACCTTTATGCAAAATGCGCTTAAATGGTAAAAACGTTTTATTGTTGGATTCAGGTAGCCTGGTTACCTAGGTAAAAACTCAACTGGTGGTGGGAAAAACCTTGCACCCTAGGAAAATGGCGGTCATTGAGAGTATCCAGTGAATACGGCATCCTTTGAAACTTGAAACCTCCCTCGGTAACCTGTGTCATCAGGTGCGTTTGGTTCCCCAACTACCACATGATGCCATTGTGGGAAGGGATTTCATAAAATTCTGTGAGCTGTTGGATTGCCCAGATTCACCATTAAGTGGTTCTTCAGAGCCTGAAGGTTCTACTAAGGAATCCTCTAAAGCCTCGTACACACGGTTCGATTGTCATATGACCGCACTTCTGATTTTTGTCAAAAGCACGTGTCCATGATTTTGTAAAGCATACTGACTATCCGAAAATTTTCGTTCGACTGAGCTCAATGTCAGAAGTGGCATCATGTTTTGCATATTTTTTGCATTTTTTTTTCTTTCTGAGCATGCGTAGTCTCCGTACGAACAGAAAGAAAATCAGACATGGCATTGTTGTACGACAAAAATTTACTAGTCTGCACATCCAGCTTTTGTCTGACAAAAAATGTCAATCGGCTGTCAAAGGGAGCATACTAACGGGTGAGGATTCTCTTGCATTTCCCTCGTCAGTATCAGCAGGGCACACAACAGGGCCTAAGGAAGAGCATGCAACCTCAGAAGAGGAACAATGACCTCTAGTGTTTGATTATCTAGAGGTACACAGAGAAAGTTTTGCCACTGAACAATTGAAGGACCCCAAATTACTAAGGAGAATGTAGTGAAAATAGATGGTTAATTCGTTAACCCTGACGAGAGGATTGCCCTCCCTTACTTCATCATGGAATGGGACCTGTTATACTGAGTGTCAGAGGGTAAAGGAAACGATTGAGCAACTGGTGGTGCCCAAACCTAATTGGTCTTCAAACTGGTCCATGAGCACATTTTTGGGGGACATTTAGGATCTGAAAAAACCCAGGGAAGAATCACCCAGAGGTTCTATTGGCCTGGGATCACTAAGGAAGTGGAAATGTACTGTTCCTCCTGTCCAGTGTGTCAGATTTCTGCACCCATTGCACATTTTCGCAGTCCTTTGGTACTCCTGCCTATCATTGAGGTCCCCTTTGAGATTTGGATTTGGTTGGCCCCTTGCAGAAGCCCACTAGAGGGCACCAGCACATCTTGGTGATAATGGACTATGCCACCTGTTACCCAGAAGTGATTGCTCTCCAAAACACCTCTGCCAAAACCATTGCCAAAGAGCTATTTCTGTTTTTCAGCCGTGTGGGCCTTCCTAAAGAAGTACTAGCTGACCAGGGCAGCCCGTTTTTGTCTAGAGTAACCAAAGAGCTTTGCAAAACTCTTAAAGTGACCCAATTACATACTTCAGTGTCTCAGCCTCAAACAGATGGGCTAGTTGAAAGATTTAACAAAACGTTAACACAAATGCTGAGAAAGGCGGTTGATAAAGACAGAAAGAATTGGGATTGTCTTCTCCCTTATTTGATGTTTGCTATCAGAGAGGTTCCCCAATCATCCACAGGGTTCTCTCCTTTTGAGCTACTGTAAGGGAGACACCCACGGGGACTACTGGACATTGCCAGGGAAACATGGGAGAGTGAGAGTTCGCCTCATAGAAGTGTGTTGAACATGTAGCACAAATGCAAGACAGAATTGCGTAAGTGATGCCTATTGTGAAAGAATATTAGGCACAAGCCCAGTTGGCTCAGCAGAGGATTTACAACCGTGGGGATTAGGTTCGTTCTTTTGCACCTGGTGATAAGGTCTTGGTGTTGGTCCCCACAGTCGAGAGTAAATTCCTAGCCAAATGGCAGGGCCCCTATGAAATGTTGAAAAAAATGGGTGATGTGAATTATAAAATTAGCCAACCAGGAAGACAAAAACCTGAGCAGATATATCATGTGAATTTGCTAAAACTATGCAAGAATAGGGAATCCTTGGTCGCAGAGACTATCCCACTTTCTGCTCCTAGTTATCACTAAAGTCGGGATAGTGGAGACTCTGTCCAAAACTCAGCAACAGGAAACTAGAGATTTTGTGCTCTGAAATAAAGAGACATTTTCAGAATTGCCAGGTTGGGTGTCTGGGGTTGCACATGACATTGTCAAGACACCAGGGGAAAGGGTCAAGTTTAAACCTTATCGAATTCCCAAAGCCTGGCGAGAGGCAATTTACCAAGAAGTAAGAAAAATGCGTGAGCTGGGGGTTATAGAAGAGTCAAATAGTGTTTGGTCCAATCCTATTGTGTTAGTGCCCAAACCAGATGGAAGTTGGTGGTTTTGTAATGACTTTCTCCACTTGAATAAAATCACTAAGTTTGACACCTATCCCATGCCCCACATAGATGAACTGATTGATCACCTAGGGACAGCCCTGTATATGACAAAGTTAGACCTGACCAAAGGGTATTGGCAAATTTCTCTCTCTGAATCGGTCAAGGAAAAAATGGCTTTTGTAGCTCCAGAGGGATATTTGCAGTATCACAGGATGCCTTTTGGGTCACATTTCAACGGGTAATGGATAAGACCCTTCGGTCTTATCGAGCCTATGCTGTTGCATACCTAGATGACGTGGTCATCCATAGTGAGTATTGGGACTCACATTTACCAAAGGTTCAGACTGTGTTAGATTCCAACTGGAAAACCGGGTTTACAGCCAATCCAAAAAAATGTATCATTGGGCTAAAGAAGGCAAAATATCTGGCATATACCACTGGGAGGGGTCTAATAAAGCCCCAAGTAAACAAAGTTGGAGCTATTCAGAGGTGGCCACACCCCACCAACAAGAAGCAGGTTCGAGCATTTTTAGGAATCGCTGGCTATTATTGCCGCTTTGTTCCCCATTTTGTCTCACAGGCTGCTCCCCTGACCAATTTGACAAAAGAGAAAGAGTCTGTCATAAGCAAATGGACCCCCAAAGCAGAAGCAGCTTTTGAGGCCTATTTTAAAACGGTCTTTATGTAGTCAGCCAGTGTTGTACTTGCCTGACTTTTCAAGGAACTTTGTGGTCCAGACTGATGCATTAAATGTTGGGTTAGGAGCTGTGTTGTCTCAGGTTTTCAAGAGGGAAGAACACCCTGTTATTTACTTCAGCTGGAAATTGAAGGCCCATGAAGAAAATAATGCCACCATTGAGAAAAAATGTTTAGCAATAAAATGGGCTTTAGATTCTCTCCGGTACTATCTCTTGGGTAGACAATTTGAACCGGTAACAGATCATGCTCCATTAAAGTGGATGGCACAGAACAAAGAGGCCAATAGTAGGGTGAAAAGGTGGTTCCTAGCCCTCCAAGTATTCACTTTTACAGTGAAATATCGCGTTAGAATGGGAAATGCATGCGTGCCTGACAATCTGTGTCCCAACCCTAGGGTTGAACCAAACGAGGGGGCATGTGACAGGAAGCCAGGAAAATCTGTGGTTTGTGTCCAGGATGGGAGATATATCTGCCCCAGGTTTATGCACTGTACACTGATTGCTTTTGTGTTTGTGCTGTGTAGTGAGCCTGTCTGGACTCAATGGGGGTTAACAAGCACAGGTGTAACAGATAAAGCACTAAGGGCTCTATAAAACTCCCAGGTTGCTTCAACAAGGGGCTCCACCCTGTAACCACATCTCTGTGCATTGCAAACTGGGGAGCAGCAATACCTCTGAATGGTGAGATTAAGTCTGTGTGACTCAAAGCCTCTGTTTATTTCTGTGTGACTGACAACTGTCTGGGCAGTGGTAGGCTGTGGCAGAACAAGTAGTCAGGTTCCTGTGTCTTTTTAGTTAGATGCCCTAAGTGGCAAGGGTTTAATTTCTGTTTTGTTTTATCTTACCTGTTTTGATGCCTGCACTTTGAAACTACAGACGTGTAAATAAACCACAGTTTTTGCTTTCACAAAGACTCTGCTGTCTGTCCGTGCCTACTTCACTGTGTTGTGACCCATCCAGGGGGTCCTGCACACCCCAGTACTGAGCTAATCACTCACAGATGATATGTACCTCTCCAGATGTTTATCTTATCCCTAAATAAAATTGGCAATTTATCTGTTCTCCCCTATGGCTCACTGATATCCCCACGGAGCATGCTGTTGGTGTGTGATCTAATTTGCTATTAAGACAATTGTTCAATATTTCAGTGATTATGTATGCAGTATTTCTAAAGTTTCCTGAAGAGGCCATAGTCTGGCAAAAAATGTTGAGCTGAAGCTACTACATCCTTATTGTAGCCGCATGGATGTTCTATGATGGTTTTATGTATTTTCTGTTTTTAATATATTTGCAATAAAATGTAGATATTTTTATATTAATTTGTTTTGGCACCTTTACAATCACGTTTTCCCTTTGAATATGCTCTGCTTAAACCTCTTGATACATGAGAAAGGCCAGAGTGCAATTTGCTGAAGGATTTAGGTTTTCCAACCAAAGCACATTTAAGTCTATCTTATTTCTGTTTATTCTGAAAGGTCAAGGGCTTGACACAACAATATAATTGTCACTAGGGGCATTGCAAGGTATGCATAAGACCAGGGACAACCTTGGGTACACTGAAGAAAGAAAAGCTTCAGCCACAGCGGTAAATAAGTGAGTAACCTCGACCCCTAGCATTGGCAGATTGGTCTTATCAGCAGTGTATGATAGTACTCACAGTCTTTGGACCTAACTATAGCACTGGCTTGACCAGCTGCAGCATGTGGGAGTCACAACAATCCGTTATTGCATAAGGTGCATTTACACTTGTCCTACTGGCTTGTTTTCCATCACACTGCCTCCAGTTTATTGTGGTCTATCACTCCAGGTGGTTAATCATTAGTGGACTATGTGATCCTTTGAGCGGCTATAAAAAACACTGTACTCATAGATATGAAGGACTCCACATTGTGATGATCATCTTTGCTTGAGCATTACTGGCATACCACATATATCTGTTGGTTGTGGATAGACTATGCAACTTCTGTATGTCAGATATACTATATACTAGTCAGTTGCTGTGCCCTCCCTAGGACTATCTGTATTATGGTTTTGCACTGCATTCACCCACTGTGGCTTTAAGGTGCAGTGCTACCATATACAGATTCCCTGGTTGCTACTGGGTCCCATGATTCACACGGATTACAGGTTGATTTAGCATACAGGTGCACATATATCAGGGGTTTCATCAGTAGGGGGGTTTAGTATATGCGGTTACCTTTGCCCCAGCTCCCAGTAGGAGGGAGGTATATATTGCTGTAATAGGAGGGGTTCCAGGGTTGTTGGGTATGGGAGGTTATTCTCATTGGGGAGGTGGTGGTGACAGGTTTGTAGGGGGAGGGAGGACTGAGGAAATAGCCCTTGGGTGGTTATATGTGCTTCCTTTTTTTATTTTTCTTGTTTTGGTGGTGTATGTGAAGACACACTCCACTTATGTGTGAGTGGCATGCCTCTACTTATCATACTATGGTTAGGCTCCCAGTTTCATACTCTCTTTGTTCATTCTCTATCTTATTTTTGTTTCTTCTGCTAGGTCGAGAGCTTGACACTAAAACATAATGGTCACTAGGGGCATTGCGAGGGATGCATAAGACCAGGGAAAACCTTGGGTACACCGAAGAAAGAAAAGCTTCAGCCATCCTAGTGCAAAGGGTCCCAAAACACTGAACAGTAAATATAACTTGAAGTTGTACGGTAAAAATAAAACGTAATCCTAATAACTGTATACACTAAAAATATATGCTACAGTCCTTGTGGTCAGAAAAACTGTTGCTGTTTCACAAGCAAGGGTCTCATGGATGAATATAAACCTCAAGACAAAGGATCCCTTTTTAAAAAATTAAACTCTTCAATTTCATATGGTTTACTGTACACAGAATAAAGAATTTATATTTTGTGTGAACCTACCCACAACATGTATGTTTTCTGCACTGTGCACAACTTACTGGCTGTCAATGGGTGACCATGGGTACCAAGCAAGAGACTAAGAGCACATACCATAGATGCCGAGATCATGTCACCCACGGTAATTATTCTTTTATTGTTTCTGCTAGCTCCAGGTCTGTGATCTCCCACAGACTTTTGATAAATCAGTGAAAAATAACCTTAAGCTGGGACATAGATGGTTCAAATCTCAGCCAGATTCGAGCCATGTATGGGCAAGCTGAATGTACCCAAGTTGATCAATCAATCAACTTGGATACAACCAGCCTTCTGGATTTTACATGTGATTATCGCTAGCAGCTGTTATAACCACTAGCAATAATCACTATGTTCTCCCAGCGGGGGTGGCTTCCCCCTTTCCCTGGGAGAACACAATGGCTCGGTGGGCTAGACGGTCTGTGTTGATGAAGGAATGAAGTGAATTTCTAGGAGAAAAATTTGCTCCATCCATAACCGGCCTTAGGCTTTAAAAAAATTTTAGATGCCAAAGCTGCAGATAAGAGGTTTGCTGCTGGTGGACTTCTTACATCACCTTTAACCTCATTTAGTCAGCAATGTACAGTATATACCACATCCACTTTGTGGTATCCTAGGCAATTTTTTGCATTAATTAAATACATGCTATGTAAAATCAATTTTTATGTCCGTGCACAGATCTACCGATATTCTGAAAGCAGTTAAAAGGAAAAACAGTTTAGTCCGTATGGTTTTTCAATATGCAGATATCATTTGAGCTACTCTAATCTAGACCAGGTTTTCAAAACTCATCTAGCAATGCACTAAATACTGTTTCAATGATGTCATACAACACAGCCAAAGCTACTGAGAATAGCGAAGATAACTAATAAGACTTATGTACATGTTTGTGATTTTTGTATCCCTTAATGAGTACTAATTATAAGTCAAGCCCCTTACAGAAGGCATTGCAGTATATCTAATAGAATACTATGAATTATTAATCTGCCCTAGAGCTGTTAGCATATTTTATTTAGAGATAAGATAAAGAAGCTTGATCAAAGTCATACAGATCTCATAACATGTCAACTCTCTTTGGTGTCTCACCCAATCAATCCAGCTCTCCCTTATTGAATTAACCTCTGTTGCTTTTACAAAGGGGACTGATTAAAGGCAGACTCTACTTAAAATGAAAATCTCCTTTCTGCTTGCCACACCTTTGTGTATAAGTATAAATAAACAACCTCTCTTGCAATTCTTAAGTTGTTACTGAGGTCAGAAGCTACCTCTACATGGCTACCTGCTAGTAAAACTTGGTATCACGCAGTGCTTGTAAAGTCACAGTGATGATCAAGAGCAGTGGTCTCCAAACTGTGGCACGGGGGCCAAATGTGGCTCTTTGCTTGTCTTTATCCAACCCTTGGGGCACTATTTCACCAACTGACAGCATTCATGGGCACCATTCCCCCTACTGACACCATCAGTGGGGTACTGTTCTTCCAATTGATACCAACAAAGGGACATTATTTCTGCCATTAAAACAAATGATGGGGCACCATTGCCATGGTATTTTTTTACTCCCACTGTCCACAGTCTGGTCCCCCTAAAGCCTGAAGGACAGTAAACTGGCCCTTTGCTTGAAAAGTTTGGGGACCCCTGATCCAAAGAATTGTAAAGCCCTGTAAATATCATAATATAGTGTTTACAAAGCAGTCATTGCATTTTTTGATCAGTTCACGTTACTACATTCGTGCCACACTCCAGGGTACAATCAGTTCTAATTACAGTTAACCACCTCACTGTCCCGTGTACCCATGTACTCATGCATCTGATGGGTGATTACTGAAGTCTTGCTTCATTGGTCACCTCCCCTCGCCCAACCTGTGATTGGACGATGAAGGAGCAGCATCACAATAATGAGGTTATCTTGAGGGGCTTCCCTTCTGCAAGCATAATCATAGAGTTGGACTGAAGAAACTGTCCAAAACAATTGAGTCTTGTCTCGCTCAGAGAGCTGTCCCTCCTCCCCCTCCCTCGAGTGTAGTTGTCCAGACAATTACAGGCAACAAATATAAAAAAATATTCTTGCAGGTATATTTTTTGTATGTAAATTCTAAATTTTTTAATGATAGTATTTATGGACTAAAAAGTGAGTTTTTCAGAGCTTTAAAACCTGGGCCAACACATCGGCTTAACGGTTGGCCTTGTAGCACTAGGGGTAATTGGTTTGAATCCCAACTATGACGCTACCTACATGGAGCATGCATGTTCTACCTGTGGTTGAGTGGGTTTACTCAGGTAGTTCGGCTTCCTCCCACACTCTTAAGACATGCTGTTAGGTTAATTGGCCCTAGTATGTGTGTGCATGTGAGGATGGAATCTTAGAATGTAAGCTCCCAGAGGCAGGAGCTGATGAGAACGTGTAAAATACATAAATCACTGTGCAAAATAATAAAAGCTATAAAGCCAACACTCTGACAATGCTGATTATTATTCAGCAGGTAGGTTGTCCCCTTTGACTATTGAAATTGCGGATTGTTAAGTTAGGGTAAAATGTACCGTAAAGCACACATGCATTGCACTCAAGCAATTATAAGCTGTTAAAGGCACCACACCAACCTTGACAGTTTACTTATCCTTACCTAATGCTGGGGAACCAACGGAGCAATGGTGACCCTATTTACATTCTTTTGTCTATATTTGAATTGTTATAGATGCTACCCCTACACGTAATGCATGTGTGATGATTGGCTTGGATAGTGATTGCTTATTTTCCTAAAACATAGAAGGGTGTAGTTGCCCAGTTCACTCTTGTGGGTTTCTGGGGGGGGTGTAAGCTATAGGTATGATATGGCATCCTATGGTGCCATGTTTTAATTCAAGGTTTTTAGCTTAAGAGAAATTGACTTTAAAGCCCTACATTTTCAGCATGACTCTCAACTACTACTCTCTTTTATCTAGAAAAAAATCCTAAATTGTTATTTTTCCATTATTTTTAGTTTGCTCCAATGACATCACAGCTTGCACTTTTTTTCTCCTGGTGAGGGGTGATCCCTAAATGCTGCAAAGTGCCACCGTGTAATGAAGTATTCTTTCATGGATCCAAATCTTTCCTGAGGCTCTCTAGAGGGCTGTAAGCTAGAGGTCTTATATGGCATTTTATGGTGACAGCCTTAGTTTCGAAGTACATAACTTAAGGGCAATCAACTTTAAAGCACTCTTGATTTTCAGCACCTCCCTCAAAGCACCCTCCTGACACCCCCATTTTATCACGATCAAATCATACATTTTATTTCCTTTACCTTTTTATTTCAGTCCAGTGACATCACCTTTTTTACTTTTGAAGGTGAGTAATGTCTAAGTGCAGCAGAGAGTGGTACCATGTAATGAAGTGGTGCTGCTCTCTGAAGAGTGAGTTCTCCTGTGAGTCCAGGAGTGGCCTGATCGTGCACCCTCCAGGGGGTGGGTTCTTTACACCCTGGGCTTGTGAAAAGTGACTCTGGACTTAATTCCTATGGAAAGTCTGCACCATCTAATGGCATAGACTTACAGTGGGGGGCAGTGCTGAAAATAGAATGAGTATTTCAGCAAGAGATGCATTTTATATTTTAACAGCTTCTGGCTATTTTTTTTTTTTTAAAAACATACTTGGTACTTTTATACAATTATGCTTTAATTGGTTCTCACCCCCCACAGCCCAAAAAATGGCATCTAGCCTTAAGCCCCCATTCATACTTCAGTGTGATTCTGCTGGTTTCTCTATGCCCGACTACATTCAACACCCAGAATCCCATTCTTTTGAATTGTTTCTATTTACACTTATATTCATTCGCTCTATGATCAAAAATGTTCTTCATATCTTCTTAACATATTTAGGTCCCATAGATTGCAATGGGATTGCCTGTAAATGTGTGTGTGTAGGTGGGGTTCAGAACGGGACGGTGGGAAAACACACTTAGTCCCAGAGCAGTAAAATAATTTGTACTGAAATAATGCAGAGACAGTTCACAAATAATCCCATGTGAAGGCAGCCCAGCCTGGAACACTCACTGTTCCAACGGCGTGTAGAGAGCCGACTGTAGCCAACTGCCAGTGTCTGTAGAGAGGGGAAGAATGTGGCCTGGCCATCTTGTGCCCAACTAGCAGGTGTCCAGAGAGGTTGTGAAACCTACACTTTTCCTCCACACCAGGAACATTTTCCTACCGCTATTGGTGTCCCTAACAAGCGGGGTACCTGTCCTTACTCTACCAACTCGCAAAATGCTGCCAAACCTGGGAGTCAGGTCCTTAAATAGGCTGCCTAACCCAAGATTGCTGCCAGAGTCACATGGGGTGGCAGCATCCAATTGGATGCTTCCCCAGTGACCCAGGAAACCATAGAGGTCCTCTTGACCTCCTCTCCAACTGCAGTGCCGCTGTGG
This sequence comes from Glandirana rugosa, assembly GCA_018402905.1. Classification (NCBI taxonomy): domain Eukaryota; kingdom Metazoa; phylum Chordata; class Amphibia; order Anura; family Ranidae; genus Glandirana; species Glandirana rugosa. The sequence continues at coordinate 2,695,270 of BLSH010176427.1, forward strand.
TGAGCACCATCTACAGTGGAGAAAGTTTACTGCACCTGTCTACATATGATATGTGCACTTTCATATGTTTTTAAGCCTGAAGAACTCTTGTTCTATAGACCTGCTCTCCTCTCCTTCCCTAGCTCAGGAAACAAACTGCTGAAGCTTGATACACATGCAAAAATCGCTGTAATATTCTTAAAAAACACTTCAGAATCACCAAGAATATGCTCAGTTCTGGTGTGAATGCAGGCTAAGGCATCCATTCCTGAGCATTTTGAAGCTCCAAATTCTAAGCTATAAAATGCTCAACATTAAAAACACCAATGTTTTAAATGGCACCTGTTCACACCTGGGCATTCCAGTACCTGTCTCTAGACATCTGTTGCTCAAAAAAGTACAGGACCTTCTTTTCAACTTGGCCCTTTTTGACCCAAGAGACTGGGCGCACCTCTGAAAATATGTGTTATGTGTGCTTTTCAGCAGGGGTGTTGCTAGGTGGGAAAAAGACCAGGGGCTTCAGCCCGAAGGTAAATTTGATAACCCCTCCCACATTTTAAAGAAAGTCCAGCCCAAGCCTGGCATCATGGGGGGGGGGGGGTTAGGCTCACTTGCTGGTTGCTGCCTGGCTGGGCTGTGGCCTGTTCCAGTGCTGTCCAGCGGGCCTCAGTGACAGCACACTGTGTCTTGGCTGAGGGCTCACTTGAGCTGGCTGTGTAGTGTGTGCTGCTGTTGCTGTGCTGTCCTGCAGGCGGCAGACCGCAGCACAGCAGATGCTGAGGTGAGGGCTTTAAAAATGAGCCAGAACTGGAACTGGATGGAGGCCACACTAAAGTCAGTGTAACTGGCCCGCCTCCCTCCCAATAAATTATTCATTTGGTTTCTGCCATTCTCATTCAGGGAACTACCTGGTGAGTGAGCAGTGATGTGTGCAAACTGCATACTATATATCCCTGAGTTCCTGGCCAACCCAAGGCCTTGGGACTCTGGGATAATAATTGTCAAAAACCAATACGAGACCCGGGGCTTTTAGGGGACCCACTCGGAGCTGTAGCCCAGGTCAAGCCCCCTCCCGACACCACTGCTTTTCAGAAGCTCCATGGGGTCAAAAATGTGCGCTTCTGCCCCAAAGAAGTTCCTATACAGCAAATCAATCCATACAAAACCACACAAAAAAAGCACCAAAAAAGCTTTTGAAATCACTTGACTACGCTACGCTCAAGTGTGAATGTAGCCTAAGTCAGTTCTTGTAGGAATGTATATGAATACATAAATGCATGTAATATGTACTTTGTGAATTGCTGTTATGTCATTTACAGACAAGCTCTCACTAGATGAAATGGAAGATCCCTGTGCTATTAGTGAAACACAGCAAAGAATTATCCTGTCATTAGAAATCTTCTCGCCTCCCGCTTGTTATTAAAGATAGACTCTGTCAAATTGAGCATCTCATCCTCATGGATCTCGCCCTTCAGAAGTGAAATCCCTATCCGGCACCATTCTTCCAAGTGACAGCACAGAGCTGCGTCTGGCAGATTTGTCTTTGTTGGGTGTGATTAAAGTACGTCCGATACCTCCAACTCACACTGATGTCTCTCATACACATTCACATATGAACAATACCCTTCCTGTAAATGTATGTGACAATGTTTTGATGAAAACAGCCTGATGTGGGCTAGTAAATATTATCAAACTGTGATTTTTTTTTCTCCTGATTTAAAGCAAGTAAGCATCTGTATAAAGCGCTAAACAGACACCCCCATTGTCAGAGACACATTTCAAGGTGTTAAACAGATCTTCACATGGAGACGTGTGTTTCGTAGGATTAGCAAATTTTGGTATGCATTAGTGAGGTCTGCTAGATTTAAAGAGACCATATAATCAACTTAAAAAATTGCAGGTAAAAGCATGAAAATGTCAAGTATTAACTACTTCAATACCAGGCACTTTCCCCCCCTTCCTGACCAGGCTAATTTTCAGCTTTCAGTGCTGTCACACTTTGAATGATAATTGCGCAGTCATGCAACACTGTACCCATATGAAATTTGTATCATTTATTTGAGTCAGATAGAGCTTTTTTTGTGGTATTTAATCACCATTTTTTTATTTTTTGCTAAACAAATCAATAAAGACTGAAGATTTTGAAAAAAATAAGTTTTTCCTAGTTTTTGTTAAAATTGTGTAAATAAGTAATTTTTTCTTCTTCACTGATGGGCACTGATAGGCTGCAATGATGAGGAGGCACTAATATGCAGCACTGATGGGCACTGGTAGGCAGCCATGATAATCACTGATAGGCAGCACCGATGGGAACTCATAGGCGGCACTTATGGGCACTGATAGATGGCACTGATAGGTGGTACTGATAAGGAGGCACTGATGGGCACTGACAGGCATCACAAATGAGCACTGCAAGGCAGCACTGACAGGCATCACTGATGGACACTGATTGGCAGCACTGACAGGCATCACTGATGGGCACCGAAGGGCATCACTGATGGGCACTGACAGGCAGCACTGATGGGGATGCACTGATAAACAGGGCACTGAGGGATGCTGTTTATTGGCTCCCCTCTCCTTGCATGCTGTCACTGTGAGGAGAGGAATGGCGATAACCAGCATTTCCTATTTACATTGTGATCAGCTGTGATTTGACACAGCTGATCACATGGTAAAGAGCCTACATCATAGGCTCTTTACCGTGATCGGGGATGCGCTGTGTCCGAGGGACACAGAGCACCCCCGATCACTGCACTTCTTACCCCGGGGGGGGCGAGCACGAGCGGCACATCGTGAAGGGTATCGTATAATATCCAGTCAGGATGGGAAAGTCACCACCTGGCCATCATTCTCTGCTATAGGCAGAAGGTGTTAAATGCTTACTTGCTGCCCCTTTTTGTAAACACTTTTTATTGACTTGCAATGTGCCTCTGAGCTTGCCAGTAAATTTGACTTCTTCAGTAAGAGTGAAATCCCTAGCAAAGCCCCCTCCCTCCTTAATCATCATATGATCCTCTCTGGGAGTGTCTAATTGCTGCCTGTGCTGGTCCAACTATTCTGCCCCTCCCTTCAACTCCCTATATAACCTTTTATGTAGCTGCCAGGGGATGAGCCCTGAGCAGTGAGAACTGTTCTATAGCACTCTCTTCACCCCTACCCTCCCTTCCCCTGGACCTGCATCCAGCTGCTGATCATTTAAAGTTGTTTTAAACTCTTTACAACCACTTTAACCTACAGGTAAGCCTATAATAGACTTACCTGTATGTCCCGTGAATATCTCCTAAACCTGCACGGTTTAGGAGATATATACTGTGCTCGCATGTGACAACGTCATCGGCACATGCGCAGTGAAGAAATGGTATAGTTTAGTATATAGTGTATATAGTGCATTTAGTGTATAGTATATAGAGTCCGTTCAGGCAGTGTAAGAATAAATATGTACCTTCCATAGTATATATATATATATATATAATACAATACCTTTAGTGTAGACTATATACAGCTCATTCAGTGTATAGTATATAGAGTCCGTTCAGGCAGTGTAAGAATATATATGCACATTCCATAGTATATATATATATATATATATATATATATATATATATATATATATATATACACACACACTAAAGTCTACGCTAAAGGCATTGTATTATATATCTATATATATATATATATAGATATAGATATATATATAAATAATACAATGCCTTTAGTGTAAACTAAATACAGCTCATTCAGTGTATAGTATATAGAGTTCGTTCATGCAGTGTAAGAATATATATGTACCTTCCAAAGTATATACAGAATATGTAATACAATGCCTTTAGTGTAGACTATATACAGCTCATTCAGTGTATAGCATATAGAGTCTGGAGAATTGTGATCTGTCGCACCCACTGCGACATGCCTCCATCCCTAAATTTGCATACAAACAAACATTCCATCCATCTTTCTCCTTTTTGATATTGGTTTTCTTTACCTTTTTTATCCACTATTCTCCATCCTTGGTGGTCAGCATGGACACTCTCCTGCTACTCTAACTTGCATTACCTAC
>BLSH010176427.1:2699315-2709434 GCA_018402905.1 Glandirana rugosa
ACAAACATACGTTTAAATCCCTACCTATATATATATATATATACACACACACACACACTAAAGTCTACGCTAAAGGCATTGTATTATATATCTATATATATATATATATAGATATAGATATATATATAAATAATACAATGCCTTTAGTGTAAACTAAATACAGCTCATTCAGTGTATAGTATATAGAGTTCGTTCATGCAGTGTAAGAATATATATGTACCTTCCAAAGTATATACAGAATATGTAATACAATGCCTTTAGTGTAGACTATATACAGCTCATTCAGTGTATAGCATATAGAGTCTGGAGAATTGTGATCTGTCGCACCCACTGCGACATGCCTCCATCCCTAAATTTGCATACAAACAAACATTCCATCCATCTTTCTCCTTTTTGATATTGGTTTTCTTTACCTTTTTTATCCACTATTCTCCATCCTTGGTGGTCAGCATGGACACTCTCCTGCTACTCTAACTTGCATTACCTACTATACCTACTCCTATACACTTGTGCATGTGCCACTTGTGTGTGTGCGCAAATGTATGTATATATATATATATACATATTTATCATATATTATATTTGTTACATTTTTTACATTTTTAGAATAGACATACCGAAGGGCCTGGTATGGACTGGGGGGGACTCCCAACACAATGCTTTTTCAGTGACTGTTATCTACATTGCAACGATTTTAAATGACAATTTTTCCTTTACAAATGTCATTTTGCGGTGACACTGTTCTAAACATAACAGAGATGCACCCTTTTACAGGCAGACCAAGGGGACCCCCCAGGCACGATATGTAAAGGAATATTACATTTTTATTTTTTCACTTTAAGCATTATTAAAATCACTGCTCCTGAAAAAACTATACATTTTTTTTGTTTGTATTGATACATGTCCCCTAGGGCAGGACCTGGGTCCCCTTACACTTTTTATGGCAATAACTTGCATATAGCCTTAAAATTAGCACTTTTGATTTTTCATGTTCGAGTCCCATTGGTTTTAACGGCGTTCATGTGTTTGCACCAATTTTTTGCCTGTTCGCAAATTCTGGTGAAAACCGAACCGTGGGTTGTTCGGCCCATCCCTACTGAGCCATGCATGGATCTCCAAGCTCACAGCAGATATCTATAGGCACTTTTTCTTAATATAAAACATTTTTACTATACTGTGCATTTTTGGGTCATACATTGCTAAATGCAACTTCATATTAACATGTGATCTTTTGCAGGTGAAAAGCGGAATAGGCTGCTTTTTATCCGACCTAGCCAACAACGTCATTCTTAAACCAGCAAGAATACAATACCATTTAGATGTAGTTTCCATAAAGGAGGTAAAAAAAAAAAATCAGTAAAATGCTTTCAGAGGTATTTGCTTGTTAAAGCTCTCAGCAAAGGTCATGCAGAGTCTCTGGCTGATTCTCTTAATAAAAGCTTTGAAGTGAGGAAATTCTGCCAGCAATGGAGAAAGATAGCACCAGAAAAACTGAGACGTGGAGGCTTTGCTGGGATTTCAAATAAAAGTTCAGCTTCTAGATAAAAGTTTTCCACTTTCTACTTTCTTTGGACGATGCCATTAAAGCGGAGCTGTAATTCTGTTAGAAAGTAGAGAAAGTACTTCCATCTTTATGAATGATATTGGTGTGTTTTGGATATGTGATAATAAAGGATAGGTGCACCTTAAGGCTGGGTTCACACTAGAACCCGGAGCGGCGCACAGCAGGGGTTTGGTGCGTGCTGGTTCACAGTTTGAGGTCTGATTTCAGACCTCAAACAGACCAAAAGTCGCACATCATTTTTGCGCAAAACGCACTGGACCAGCTGCGTAGATATGTGAACCGGCTCCATAGAGAGCCAGTCATAATCTCCTGCTATTGCGAATTGGATGCGGGGAAAACTGCATCCAATTCACAATGGTGAGAACCAAGCCCAAAATAAATGCATGCTGCCTTTTTACCCCCTGATCTAACCTAAATCAACACCCTCCTTTACAGATGTAGCCATATACTCCCTTGAGAGTGGCTGGTAGTAGTAGCTGCCCTCAATCCCACTATATATACACATCCGAAGACACTGAACAGGCCGACTCTTGGTTTTGTTGTTTTATTTAGGGGAAATAACTTGGATGGGGATAAGGGATGACCGTGGGATGCCCAAAGAATTATGGTACACAAACTCCAAATACAATCCTGTACAGTATATGCACACTTGGACTGCAGACTATCTTTCTGCAGACTGTTACTCCTCACAACTCTCCAGCACTCAACTTGCTGACCGTTTCTTCTACAGTACTTTCTCTAACACAGAACTTGCAGATCATCACTCTTTTACTTCTCTCCAGCACATCACGTTTCCAGCCTTAAAGGAGATTTATCAAGCTTCTCTACTCCTTCCTCTTCACTGCGGCTAGCACATGGTGAGGCCTACTCTGTATTAGCAGGACCTCAGGAACACCCATTACAGGCCAGGGATCACAGGCCCCTGAATGTGTAGCAAAGTACTTGAGTGCTAGCCAGGCTTTGATGGACTACAACTCCCAGCCCATCCCTCTTCCAGGTCCCACCGACCTGCTTTTCCTTAGTGACTCTCCTTCCCCTGACTGGCTCCCAAGGCTTCCACAGACTGTCCACTATTCCTTTCCCAGCCTGCTCCAGCACTTTCTCCTCCAGCTCACAGGGACTGTCACCTAACTGGTGGATCACTTTAAAGTGGTTGTCAACCCTTGACAACCACTTTAATCTACAGGTAAGCCTATAATAAGGCTTACCTGTATGTTCCTTGCATATCTCCCAAACCTGCGGCGTTTAGGAGGTATACAGTGTACTGTGATGTTCCCGCATCATCGGGCACATGCGCAGTGAAGAAACGGCCCCCGTGCCATTTCTCCACTGCAACCGTGCCATGATTGGTGGCTCCCAATGTCACGCAACTCCAGCCAGTCACAGAGCTGGAGTCTGTGGCCAGAAGGAAGAGGGGCAAAAGATGGATGCGGCCTGAAGCAGGGACATTGCGGGCTTCCAATGCAGGTAAGTGACACATAATGGGTTAATATGCGATGCATACTAGCCCATTATGCTTTTACATTGCAGGGTAATACAGAAGAAATAAAACCCAGGAGGGTTTACTTCCTCTTTAAAGTCTCTCTCTGTGTGGCACCTCCGATGTTCTCCTGTTCCCCTGTGCAACTCCAGGAATCACCACCACTCCTCACTGCACCCGAACCTCCAGGCCTCAAGGTCACCCCCCCCCCCAAGATGGGGGCGACCTCCCGGGTAGAGGCCTCCTCAGTGCCTCTGCTACATCTCCAGACTTCCACCTGGCACTTCTCCTCCCAGATTGGGCTGACTCAGAGTATTTAAGGAGGCCTGCCCCCTGCCATTCCTGCTTGGGGATTGGTCAGGGCTCCTTAGAATACTCCAGATGGCTCCACCTATCTCCCAGCTCTCTGAACAGAAACCTTCCCCAGGTTTCTAGAAAGAAGTGGGAGGTTCTGGTGACCTCATCTGTTAAGTCCACACAATCCTCCCTGAACCTCTCCTCACAGATCAAAAACATTCAGGCCTGCATCTACAGTTAGGGCTGAATAAATTTGACCTTACCTAGCAAACCCTGCTAGAAAAACGTACCTACTCTATGGGGGCGCTACACAGATAGAAGATTACCTCAATCTGATGCCTGTGGTTTCAGTGTTTGTTTACATCTAACGCCACAAGTCTTCACTGTCCTGGACATGACTGTGCATACCTATAGACTTCTATGGGACCGCCTTCAATCATCTTTTGCTTAAGGACACAGTCCTATAGAAATCTATAGGTCTGTAATACACAGTCAGAGCCACGAAATTGAAGGATATAAACAAACAGCAGAACCACTGTCGTCAGATAGAGGTATGTATGCATCTATGTAGGGGAGGATGGGTTCGATTAAAGCGGTGTTCCACCTGGGCAGTGGAGGCTCGCCCATAAGGACTTCTGGGGCAGCACCCACCAAAAAAAAAGTAAGAAATAATAATAAAAATTAACTATAATTATTAACCAACAGCAGCACAGCTAGAGAGAAACTCCAAAGAAAAAAAAATCTTTGGACTTTCTCTCTAGCTGTGCTTCTGTTGCTAATTGCTAGAATACATAGATTAGATAAGAAATAGAAGTGTAATCTACCTAGCAACAGGGCAGATGTCCCAAATCTCATTAAAAAGCCCTATCTAGAACACAGTAAAATGAATTATCCACCCTCATTGGCTGCTTTCCAACATTCCATTCTGAGAATAGGAGCTTTCTGGGGCGTCTGAATCTACAGACCTTAAACTGCCTAGTCCATTTGGTCTCTGCCTGGGGGGGGAGCCAAGATTTTCTCTGTCTGCAGTTACACATTCTGACCAGCTGCCCAGCCATGTCCCCCCCTCCACAAGTCGCACTCCGACACTTAGTCTCTACCTCTCCAGCAGTGTTTCCACTCTCCACCAGGGACCCACCCCCACCCCCCCAGGGACCCACCCCTACCACCATCCACAGAGCAGAGGAGGAGGACATGAGCATCGCTCAATGGAGGAGAGGAGAGGAAGCCTGGATAGATCATCATGGGTGACTACAGCTGCAGGGAAAGGAGAGGCTCAGAGGGACAATCAGATCCAAGCAGAGCTGTGTTTGCAAGGTAAGATTTCTGAGCATACATGACAGGGAGCTCCCAGCAATACACAGGCAGTGATTAGTCTGCATCCTTAGATAACAGATAAGGCTGAGCAGGTCCCTTCCAAAGCTCAGCAGTAGGATAAGAACTCGGAGCCGGCATGTAAGTCACAGGGGGTTCCCAGGAATACACAGGCAGTAATTGATCTGCAATTAGTCTGCTGACATTGGGGGACCACAGAGCTCAGCATCACTGCACACCCTCAGCTCTTCATACTTTACTGTTTAACAGGCAGCTTCAACCAACACAACAACTCCACTCCTGGTGACTTCTTCACCCTGCATTCAGTGCATTGTAGGTGATGATTCATGACTTACAATGCAGGGACCAACAAGTCACCAGGAGTGTAGTTGTTGCTGTGTTGGTTGAAGCTGCCGATTTTCATGGAGCATTGCTCAGCCTCTGTGTACCTCAGCATCAAACAACAGAACAAGAGGAATGTCTAGTCATGACAATTTCTCTACAATTACTGCTTTCCAATGAATGCCATCTTAAAGCGCCTGATTTTATAATTACATTTTGAACTTTTTTTGACAGATAATGAAGATTTATGTTAGTGAAGCTGGTCAGTTCCAAAAACCAGGGGCATTTCTATGGCTCACCACGTCTCAGGGGTTAGTGGAGGATTTCCAGCGTTCCTACTATAAAATAAGGAATTAGGATGGAGCTTGATGGCATAGCACATACATGAAAACCCACATAATATCAGTCTGTGTTCGGTTCCTGTGCAGACCTCACAGCTAATGTAGTTCTTTACCTTTGGGATTGAATGGATGAATGAGCCAGCAATATTTTATTGAGAATTAGGACTGACAGCTGAGTTATACTGCACATTGAGTGGGTGGAGTCTATAAGGGGTGTGGCTTCTAAGAAGTGTGAGGGGCCAAAATGAAGGGCGGGGTCTAGCGCCCCACCATCTTAAAACTTCACCAGCCGCCACTGCACCTGGGGAAAAAAAATACTGTAGCTGCTGACTATTAATATTAGGACGGGGGGCGTGGCCAGGCGCATGGAGAGATAGGACGTCTCCTCTCTGAGCTCCCGGCGCACCGGACGACAATCGACCCTAAGAGAACATATACCTACGCCGCCTGCAAGGTAATGGGGAGGAGAGGAGGGGGAGAGTGCCACAAGACCCCCGGAACAAGTAAAGAGGGTGAGATAGGGCGTTTTTTCGCCCGCTCTAGCCAGAAACAGCACGAGCCCTCCGCAGCCAAGATGGCGCCGACACGCTCCTCGGCTGAACGAGCGGCTTCACAGCACCAGCCCTCGCAGCACAACACTCCCCATACAAGGAGCAGACAGCGCACCCGATCTCCACATGACTCAGACCGGGGATCCCACCACTCGGACTGTCACTCCCCTGAATCGCAACGCTCCTACACTAGCTGGGACATGGAGGCCTACATAAAAGCCCTACCCACTAGACATGACTTTGAGGCCTACGTTAAACGCCTGGAGCACTCCTACAAGCAAGAAATCTCTGAATTGCGCAGAGACGTTACAGACAGGATAGAGGAAGTTGTGCACACTGTAGAGGATGTAATGGCCACACTTAACTCACAGGACGCCATACTCCAGGAACACACATCTCAAATCCAGACGCTCATACTCCACCAAGATGACCAGGAGAACCGGGCCAGACGGAATAACATCCGAATCCGGGGCCTCCCGGAGTCTGTAGAGAATAAAGACCTGGCCTCAGCTGTTACAGCCATGTTTAATGAGTTGCTCCAGAAAGAAAAGGACTCTCCAATAGAACTGGACCGTGTGCATAGGGCCCTAGGTCCGAAGAACCCCAATCCGGAATACCCCCGAGACGTAATATGTAGGGTACACTTTTATGCCATCAAAGCCTCCATCATGCAAGCTGCCCGCACCCAAGACGCCATTTACTTCAATGAAGCCCAAGTCAAGCTTCTCCCAGATCTTTCTAAGCTGACCCTGGATTTACGCCGCGCCCTAAAACCGGTGACAGGGGCCTTGCAAGCTAAACAGATCAAATACCGCTGGGGCTTTCCATTTCACCTTTCTGCATCACATGAGGGTAAATCTGCTATCCTACGCACCTTGGGGGACCTCCCGAACTTCCTAGGTACTTTCTTGCTCCCTCAGATAGCGGTTCCAGACTGGCCCCTGCATGCAGCTACCCCAGGCCTCCCTCTGGCCACCGGTTGGCGACAACATCCCAAGAAACAGAAGCGGGCCAGATCAGAAGCTTCCAGATCCTCGGTTGGATGAAAGCGGACAGTTTGGGTTCCTGTAATTTTTTTTACCCAGTCTGAGGGCTCCAAACGCCTCTCCCTCAGGCCACTAATTTGGTTGGACAGTTTCCATACTTTTGTTTTTCCTTACATTACAAGTTTTTTGTGACCCTAGTCTACTCAGTTAGGAAACTGTTGAAGTTAAGAGGTTCATGTATTGATTGGCCTCCATACTACCCCCTGCCTTGCCCCCTGTTGGGCTGCTGACCACTACAATGCTCCCTAGTTCCCAGTGGATGTGACCCAGAGAAGGAGTGGATGTTCTCTCCTTGGTTTGCATCTCCTCCTCTGCGCCATATCAGCAGGACCGAAACCAGGTCAGTTTATTGAAAGGGTCGTTTAATACAGTTTTAATATGTTTTGCTACTTAGTCCGGTGTGCCGGGACCGCCTGCATGTTATGGTCCCGTTCCCCACTCTAGGGCTGCTAGTGCCAACTAAGACACTGGCTGAAATGTTCTTAGTCTACCCTCTCCCCTGGCATTTCTGGCCAGGATGTTTGTACATATGCTCTTCTCTTATCCCACTAATATCTTCTTCTCTCTCTTTCTTCCCCCCCCTTTCCTCTCCCCGCTTTACTCTCTCCATGGACACAGCGGGTCCTGACTGGATTAGCACCACTCCTAACCCTCTGCAGTTTATGACATGGCTGGACCCATCTCGCTGAGGATATCCTCACTAAACTGCAGAGGGTTTAACACCCCGGAGAAACGGCGGCGGATACTCCATCACGCCCACAAGCTCCGCACTCAAATTCTCCTGTTGCAGGAGACTCATTTTAGATCGGACACAGTCCCACGCCTCCTCCACAGGCAGTATCCTTCCTGGTATCATAGTACCAACCCATTAGCTAAGTCTAAAGGGGTATCCATCGCATTACATGTCTCATTCGCCCCAGATGTGATTGACTCCTTCATTGATCCGTTAGGCAGATTTATTTTCTTGAAAATCTCCTACAAGGGCCTTATTTATACTATTGCTAACATTTACTCTCCTAACCAGAATCAGCTGCGGTTCCTGTCTTCGGTGACTTCCCGACTGGTACAGTTCGGTGCGGTGAATGTGATCATGGGAGGAGACTTCAATGCCGCCTTGATTCCTCGACTAGACTCGTCCTCTGGTAAGTCCTCCATATCCTCAGCCTCTCTGGCCAAGGTCCGTAGGCTCTTACAAGATCTGTCGCTGGTAGACATGTGGCGTGTGCTTAATCCCACAGCTAGGAACTACACATTTTACTCACCTGCACACGCCTCATATAGTCGAATAGACTACTTTCTAATATCTCAAAAACTCTTAGACTTCAACCCAGAAGCTACCATAGGCCTATCACTTTGGTCAGATCACGCTCCGATCCATTTGACACTAGGTTCCATCCCCCCGCATAGAGCAAAATTCACATGGAGACTAAATGATAACCTCTTGGAGGACCCCCTCTGCACCCGGGACATTAGGGAAGGGATACAAAACTTTATCAAGAATCACGCTTCAGATGACACGAACCCCCTCATTAAATGGGAAGCACTTAAATGTGTACTACGTGGTACACTCATTCAACATGGGGCCCGCCTTAAACGCGCTCGCACATCAGAGGTCTCCCGACTGCTGACCCTAATCGCAGAATTAGAGAACTCACACAAACGCACACTAGATCCTCAAACCCACATCGAACTGCTCAACGCTAGAAGGGACCTTCTGCAAATATTTGCTGAGCGTTCTTTGGTGGCGAGAGATAAGGGGCGTTTCACCCATTACTCCAGAGCCAATAAGTGCGGTAAACATCTGGCCCAAGTTTTACATCCTAGAAAAGTGCGCCAGGATATCCCCTACCTAAAGTCAAAATTCAAGCCAACAGTGATATAGCTGACGAATTCAAACAATATTACTCCTCCCTATATAATCTGCCCCCTCCCTCACATAGTTCTCCACAGGAGCTGAACTCATATATCCAAGAAACTGCCCTCCCGACCCTCTCTGAAACGGACAGGGTGGACCTGGAAGCCCCATTGACAGATACAGAATTCTTACGGGCTATAGCTGCCCTAAAGAATGGTAAGAGCCCAGGCCCCGACGGTTTCACCGCACGATTTTATAAATTATTTGCCCCACAATTGGCACCTCTTCTATCACAAGCGTTTAACGCAATCGATGAGAAACATCTTCCCTCACCAAATCTTCTCCAAGCACGAATAGTGGTCATTCCCAAACCAGGAAAGGACCCCTCTCAATGCTCCAATTATAGACCGATTTCACTCTTAAACCTAGACCTAAAACTATTCACAAAACTACTAGCGAACCGCATATCACCACTACTACCATCTCTGATACATAAGGACCAGGTGGGTTTTGTCCCTGGGCGAGAAGCCAGGGACAACACCACCAAAAGCCTCCACCTTATAGCCTATGCACAACGTCAGCGTATTCCATCCTGCCTTCTCTCATTTGACGCAGAGAAGGCCTTTGACAGGGTCGACTGGTCTTTCCTCAGAAGCACTCTGTCTCAGATAGGCCTAGGAAAGAACATGCTTACTCGTATAATGTCCCTATACTCCGCACCAACAGCAACAGTCATGGTAAATGGGATCCAATCTGAGCCTTTTCAAATAGCCAACGGCCCAATCTGAGCCTTTTCAAATAGCCAACGGCACCAGACAAGGCTGTCCCCTGTCACCACTCTTGTTCGCACTGGTCATCGAACACCTGGCTCAGGCTCTTCGGACCAATCCTGACATACATGGAATACACACAGCCTCATCACATAACAAACTATCACTGTATGCCGACGACCTCCTCTTATATGTCACTCAGCCACACATCAGTATACCCTCCATCCTAAAAGAAATTCAGAAATTCGGCCAGTTCAGTAACTACAAATTAAACCTCTCTAAAACCGAGGCGTTGAGTGTCTCCCTACACCAAACTACCCTTCAAACCCTTAAATCTAACTTCCCCTTTCAGTGGCAAACCAAATCGATTGCCTACTTGGGTACGGCACTCCCTGCTCGCACGTCTGACACATACGCTCTAAATTTCGGCCCGCTCCTCAACACACTAAGACACTTAACGGAACAAAGACAGGACCTACCCTTGTCTTGGTTTGGGCGTATGGATGTCCTGAAAATGGATGTACTACCCAAATTACTTTATTTTTTTCAGGCCTTGCCA
>BLSH010176427.1:2727518-2739204 GCA_018402905.1 Glandirana rugosa
TCCTCGCGTTCCAGAGATTGTAGGTGGTTGAGTCACTACAGTAGTACCTCCTCACCTTCTCCTGAGGTCGCCGTTGGACACTTCGAGAGCACTTGAGGTACGGGTTCTCCCAACTCCGTCTAGACCTTTTATTACCACCGGTGTGTTTTATAACTGTGGAACCCGGGTTAAACCTGTTAAAGTGAATCTCAACATGAGTGAAAAATCTGTAATTGGTGAAGGGCGGGCGTCCTGCAGATAACTGCAGGGCCCCAAAGTCACCACTATAGAGTTACTACGGCCGTGGACGTCCGTAGTAACTCCATAGTAAAAAATCTCGTCCGCTAAGGGTAGTGGCATTCTTGCTAGTATCGCCGTCCAGTCGACCTGCCGCTATGATCGTTCTTACGGTGATGGGAATCGCCTGCTCTAAAAAATGATACCTCAATGATGCCTGCAGGTGCCGGCATCATTGAGATATCACCACTGAAACCCCGGGACGTCAATAGACGTCCTGCGGGCGGGAAGTGGTTAATGTCTAAAAAGTGAGTACAACTCTAAGTGAAATTGTCCAAATTGGGCCCAAGGTGTCAATATTTTGTGTGGCCACCATTATTTTCCAGATCTGCCTCAACCCTCTTGGGCATGGAGTTCACGAGAGCTTCACAGGTTGCCGCTGGAGTCCTCTTCCACTCCTCCATGATGACATCACTGAGTTGGTGGATGTTAGAGACCTTGCGCTCCTCAACCTTCCATTTGAGGATGCCCCACAGATGCTCAATAGGGTTGAGATCTGGAGACATGCTTGGCCAGTCCATCACCCTTACCCTCAGCTTCCTTAGCAAGGCAGTGGTCGTCTTGGAGGTGTGTTTTGGGTCATTATCATGTTGGAATACTGCCCTGTGGCCCAGCCTCCCAAGAGAGGGGATCATGCTCTGCTTCAGTATGTCACAGTACATGTTGGCATTCGTGATTCCCTCAATGAACTGTAGCCCCCCAGTGCCAGTAATACTCATGCAGCCCCAGACCATGACACTCCCACCACCATGCTTGACTGTAGGCAAGACACACTTGTCTTTGTAGTATTCACCTGGTTGTCGCAACACACGCTTTATACCATCTGAACCAAATACATTTATCTTGGTCTCATCAGACCACAGGGCATGGTTCCATAATCCATGTCCTTAGTCTGCTTGTCTTAAACTTTTTGCAGGCTTTCTTGTGCATCATCTTTAGAAGAGGCTTCCTTCTGGTACGGCAGCCATGCAGGCCAATTTGATGCAGTGTGTGGCGTATCATCTGAGTAATGACCGGCCGACCCCCCACCCCTTCAACCTCTGCAGCAATGCTGGCAGCACTCATACGTCTATATCCCAAAGACAACATCTGAATATGGCGCTGAACACGTGCACTCAAGTTCTTTGGTCGACCATGACGAGGCCTGTTCTGAGTGGAACCTGTCCTGTTAAACCTCTGTATGGCCATGGCCACCGTGCTGCAGCTCAGTTTCAGGGTCTTGGCAATCTTCTTATAGCCTAGGCCATCTTTATGTAGAGCAACAATTCTTTTTTTCAGATACTCAGAGAGTTCTTTGCCATGAGGTGCCATGTTAAACTTCAAGTGACCAGTATGAGAGAGTGAGAGCGATAACACCACATTTAACATACCTGCTCCCCATTCACACCTGAGACCTTGTAACACTAACCACTTACATGACACCGGGAGGGCAAAATGACTAGCTGGGCCTAATTTGGAAATGTTTACTTAGGGGTGTACTCACTTTTGTTGCCAGCGGGTTAGACATTAATGGCTGTGTGTTGAGTTATTTTGAGGGGACAGAAAATTTACGCTGTTATACAAGCTGTACACTCAAGTGTACAAGTGTCATTTCTTCAGTGTTGTCGCATGAAAAGAAATAATAAAATATTTACAAAAATGTGAGGGGTGTACTCACTTTTGTGAGATACTGTAAAACATATATAGTCATAACCCATTACAAATGTTTCTTGAATTCAAAGAGGTATTAAGATGGTGAATCCCGAAATGTTTCACCCTTTGGGCTTATTCAGGAGATGTATCGTCCGCTAAGGGGTCATGACACACACAGGTATTTATGTAAAACTTGAACGTATGATTTAAAACAAATCATGAAATGTTCCCAGTGGTGTCAGCCCAGGAAAGACTATATGTGGCTACAGGAGGCATACAAGGACCAAAACAAGCTACTATAGATGCTGCGCTAAATAATTAAATGAGAACCAAACAAATAAATAAATATTAAATATAACCACAGGAGGCGAGATCATCATACCCCTGTGGAAATGGTAATGATGGTCCAATGATTTGTGTAAATAAATTATATCAATCAAAATACATAGAACAAGTGAAATAAACAAGAATAAAGTCTCTAGTAAAAAGTCCCAAAGGTAAACGAATTCAAAAACAACAAATCCAGAGAAAGAAGAGAATCCAATTTCCGTGATTCCCCAGTGCCACCACCAACAGGAAATGCCAAAATGTACTGCTTACCAGAAAGGTTGGATTTACATGACCTTATGACCAGCAAAGCAATCAAGCTTGTGTGGGATATACCCAACAGGAAGCCTCCACAGACAGGTCACGATGGAACTGACAACAGTCGAACGACCAATCCACTGGAACCACAAGCGGGGGGTGTAGGGCTTCTCCACGATCTCCCTTACTCTGTCAAAACCAGGCAGTATAGATGAAAAAAAGAGGCTCCACATGGTGTAGATCCAAAAACATCTTTTTTTTAAATAGGTGTACAAATTTGAAATAAAAGCCGACATACAAATATAAAAACAGACTGCGATCAGCACCCAAGCCTCAACCGATGCGTTTCGCATCATCTGGGACATGGGGCTCACGTGCCAACATATACAGACATAATTCCCAATTACATTACCTGATTTTGGCACCAAAACTACGATCTGCCGGGCATTTCCGCCCTTTGGATCGAACATAGCGCCGGTGTGCGTTCCACACCTCAATTCCAATCCATACTCACCTATCCATACATCAAGAGCCAGACGTGACTTCACTTCCGCATCACGTCCTGGCTCAATCTGTAAACAATGATCTGGAGGGACGCCAGGCGGATGAGATGTACAGATACTCCCTCCGCCACTTCAGCCCAGAGGCCATCCCAGGGTGGAAGTGTGAACGTAATCATTGGGGCAAAGAAAGGAGGGATGCGCATCAACCACAACAGACCACAGACAGGATTAATTATTTTACACACATATGTGTGTCCACGTGGCATCCCTCCAGATCATTGTTTACAGATTGAGCCAGAATGTGACGTGGAAGTGACGTCATGTCCAGCTCTTGATGTACGGATAGGTGATAGCAGATTAGAATTGAGGTGTGGAACGCACGCCGGCGACATCTTCGATCCAAGGGGCGTAAATGCCCAGCAGATCATAGTTTTGGCACCAAAATCAAGTAATGTAATAAGGGATTATGTCTGTATATATGCTGCGATGTTGGCACTTTATGTGGCACTGGTACTTTATTCTTGGGCATTGACGAATTCGAACCTCATTGGAGGGGTAGTGCCCTAATTAGAGGTATTTCCAAGCTCGAAATGTCCTGGATCTATAAGGTTGGTTGTTTTAACCCAAGGGGTTTAAATGTAGAGGTAAACGCTTTTATTGATAATTCCTAATTTGATTTTGGCTTATGTTTATATTTATTCATAATTTTATTGTATGTTGCACATACTTTGTAATATTGCATAACCGGAACGGTTATGTGGCGAAACACCCATCCATTAGTCCATATTTGATTGGATTTATTGTTTTTCATTTCTATCTATATAATTGATATTTTTCACATTACATGATTGGCTTGGAATCCCATTCATCTATTTAGATGATTTATATTTTATCTTCTTTTTTATTTTTTTATCTTCATTTGATTTCGCTAGAGTCCCTTAGGCCAGTGCCATCACGACTCCGTACGGGAAAGAGGAGTTCTCTCCGTTCCCGATACCAGGAGGACAGGTCTGTTTTTTCTCCTCGTATGGACACGACCTGGCTATTTGTTAGGTATCTGACACATATATTATAATATCACATAGGGTCCAGGCCTAAACATATATATTTCTTTAGGATCTTATGTGTTGCCATCACTAGTGCATGTTTTTTCTCACTTAAAATGGGCTTTTTGTCCTGTCTCATTTATATGAATGGATTGTTTGTGACATGCAGCATATTGATGTGTTGTATGCTTCAAATACTCCCTTATTTATGTTATTATACATTTTTTTTCCGTTTTTTTATGATTGAAATTGAATTTTCACATGTTTGAGCTAGTTTTATGGGTTTCTTGCTTTGTAGTATGTTAGCCCTATATTTTGCCTTGAGTTAAGATGGAGGTTCGCCGCCTTCCTGTTTCCGGTCTCCAGTGTATATATTCGGCGGTGGGTCGGCGGCGCGTCTTCCATCCCCATGACTATGTCCCGTCGTTGATGAAACGTACGTCGGGGAAGACACGCTGACGTCACTGCCGTAAGAACGTTCGTGTTTGCAGCCGGCCGGCTTACGTAGTTTATAATACCTGCATGTTTCTACATTGATGTAAGTGCAATACTTTTTATTTATTACATTTTTAAAACGGTATCACACTATTAGTGTTATTATTTTCCCCTCGGTGTGTGTGGTGAGACCTGCTCTGTGGGACAATCAAGTTATTGAACTGCCAATCACGGCTATCTTATGGTGGATTTCGGTGGTTTAGTCTGACATTCCTTTGGCATAACCAAGTCACACCCGCTCCATTGGGACCTCATAACTGCCGGAGATATCCCCAGGTGGGGACCCGGGCTGGGGTACAGCCACAGCGCTATTTGCGCTTACTTCTGGTAAGCTGCTTATATACTTGAGGTGGAGGTGTCACTATTGATTTCACATCTATTACACGGTGATCTATCTATCAAGAATACCTATACCTTCATTGATTGGTTCTTGACTCTTCTAATGGACTCTATATTATCTCACTCATGTGAACATATATTTTAGTATATCCAATGTGTTAAAATTTCATTAGCGCGACCAGTTGTTTATGAATGGTAATGAATTAAGGTACATGGTTGGTACTTTTTGGTTGCTGCTATATTCCATCTCTTTACATAACTTTCGAAGTCTAGCGCAGTGTTACCCCCCTTTGTTCTGCCTGTTTTTATATTTGTATGCCGGCTTTTATTTAAAATTTTTACACCTATTTAAATGAAAGGTGTTTTTGGATGTACACCATGTGGAGCCTTTTTTTCTCCATCTATACTGCCTGGTTTTGATGGAGTAAGGGAGATCGTTGAGACGCCCTACAACCCCCGCTTGTGAGTCCAGTGGATTGGTCGGTCGACTGTTGTCGGTTCCATCGTGACCTGTCTGTGGAGGCTACCTGTTGGGTATATCCCACACAAGCTCAATTGATTTGCTGGCCACAAGGTCATGTAAATCCAACCTTTCTGGTAAGCAGTACGTCTTGGCATTTCCTGTTGGTGGTGGCACGGAAATTGGATTCATCTTCTTTCACTGGATTTGTTGTTTTTGAATTCCTTTACCTTTGGGACTTTTTACTAGAGACTTTATTTTTGTTTATTTCACTTGTTCTATGCAGTTTGATTGATATCATTTATTTACACAAATCATTGGACTTTATTACCATTTCCACGGGGGTATGATCATCTTGCCCCTGTGGTCATATTTAATATTTATTTATATGTTTGGTTCACATATAATTCTTTAGCTCAGCACCTTTATGTTATTTGTCTACACTAGTGGTCAGGTAGAGTGCTGGCTGCTCCTTCCTTTTGCACATTTATTTATCCAACCTATAAGCTACTATAGATGATAACCACATGGGGGCATAGATTCCTCACAAAGGTTATGCTGTCAGCTTGCAGGCATGCATTAGGTCTGCACAGCAATCCTGCCCATGTGGCTCCAGAAATGTTTCTGTAGGAACAATGTCAAGTGTTACAGAAGTTGGTCATGGATTAGAAAGTGTTAACAGTGTTCTAGCGGAGGTGCTTTGCTTTTAACATGGGGTGATGCCTTAACAATAATTTCACATGATGGCAATTCCGCACCTGCATTAAGCCCGCTCACAAGTGGTCCAACTATCCTACATGCTGCCAGCATAGGCTGTTTTACTAAGCAACACATAGTAGGTAAAAAAGCAAAAGTGTCCCATATACAGCCTAACTGCATTACAGTAATAAATAAAGGGTATTCACTTGGGCTTTAATTACCCCTCACCAATGCCAACTAACCATAAAGGACCCTACTTCTCATCTCATTGATGGACAGGACCTGGAACCCAACACAACACATAATGACCATCATTTTATTTTTCTCTAGTAGAAACAGGGCGGTGATCTTTGACAGATTAATAACCACAAGTCGGTCAGCAGGACCCAGCCAATGAATTATGGCTGCGACCTGCTGATCGTCTTAGCGAATCACAGTACAGAACCCTATGTACCTAAACAGCAGGGAGAAAAATCAGCGACATCAATTAATAAAAGCAGCACATATTACACATTGTTAGACATACAGTTTACCCCTTGACTGCCTATAGATGTTAACTCATTCCCAGCCAGTGTCATTAGTACAATGACAGTGTATAGTATTAGCACTGATCACTGTATTAGTGCCACTGGTGATGTCAGTGTCAGTCAGTTCCCACCCAGTGTCAGTTAGTGTCAGATTGCCCGCTGCACTAACGCAGTCCTGCTATAAGTCACTGATCACTGCCGATACTAGTATAAAACAAAAAGAATAAAAATCTTCCAGAGCTTAATGAGTATGTAAACCCAACATTTCATATTCCTGATATGTGCCTGCTGTACCATGCACTTGTATGAAAAACTATCCTGTTCTCTTTGTTTTTCTTCTTTTGTGTGAAATCCCTGGTGACCCTGCTAGTCCCTCTGCTTTCTTATTAACCGCTTGCCGACTGCCCACCATCGTTTTACGGTGGCAGGTTGGCTCGGCTGCGCAAACTGCTGTCATGGTAGGTCGGTCACGCGTGCAGGCCGGGGGGCGTGGCGCCCCTGCCGTCCCTGCGATGATTGGTTTTCTTCCAGAACCGATCAGTCTCCAGGCCAGACCAATGATTTCTGGTCTGGACCTGCTGATTGGTTCTGGCAAATGAAATGCCTCCCCTGCCTGTGAAATGTAAACACAGGCAGAGAAAGTGATGCAATTTCCCCTCGAGGAGACCTTTTCGGTTTCAGCGAGCGAGGAGAGAAGATCACAGTGAGTACACCAAGCATTACACTAACACCAGTACACATTTCATCCCCCCACCCCCCAACCCTCCAGTGAACCCCTTCACTCCCTGTCACTGTGTCACTTAGTGCAGTTTTCAGATTTTTCACTGATCACTGCACTGGTGTCACTTGTGACACTAAACAGCATTAGGGTAGTTAGTGTTGGCTAAGGTAGGTTTAGGGTACCCCCCATTAACCCCTTAATAAAGGTTTTAACCCCTTGATCGCCCCCAGTTAACCCTTTCACCACCTGTCACCAGTGATCACAGTATTGGTGTCACGGGTGCCGCTAGTTACCTAGTTTGTTTTTTTATAGCATCAGGGTACCAGCCGTGTATTATCTAACCCCCTGATCACCCAGTGGGTGACATCAGTTAGGTTTTAGCGGGAGTTAGGTTTATCGTAGATACCAGGTAGGGTCAGATTAGTCAGGTACTCTAATACGCACCCGCACACTAGATAGCTCAGTTTCCAGTATAGTGTCTGAACAGATCAATCTCTTTGATCTGATCGGAACTATATTAGCGTCCCCAATAATTCAGTGTTCCCAAAAATGCGGCATTAGTGGGATCAGCCCAGATATCTGTTAGCACCTGAGTTTAGCCCCTCCTCCAAGCCCAGCCCACCCAAGTGCAGTGTCTAATAGATCACTGTCACTGAACACAACACACATAACTGCAGTGTTCGCAGCGTCACGCCTGATCCCTGCGAATGCTAACAGTTATTTTGGTAGTGATTGAAGCAGGCTCTGACAACCAGGTGCACTTTTACCTGTGATTCACACTAGTGTACCTATAAATTTAGAGGCCAAATTGGCTAAAATATCCAAACAGAGGTAGTGAAGAGGCCTACACATTGCTGAGCGTGACAGATGAGAGCGATGGGGAAGCTCCACTATCCAATTCAGGCTCAGTATACAAACCCAAGAACCGCAGGGCTCTCGCATGGAGCAGAGAGCCAGTACAAGTGCCACTCATCCTTCTGGTGAACTGGCAAGCACCAGGCCTAGTACACCCTGGTCCTAGACAAAGCAGCACTGCAGTAACCCTTGTTGACGTGGCGAGTCCCATAAGTGCAGTTCGAGCTGGTACGGTGGCTAGCACAAGTAGTGTCCCGCTGCCACCAAGAAGACAAAGACAGACCCGTAGAGCCCATAGTGCCTCTCCCACTGCATTTATCAACCCTGATTGGCGACCCACCACTTCTGCAGCATTCATACTTCCCCCATTCACTGGCCAATGGAAGATCTCTATAGATCTATTGTGGACCAAAGCAATTTGTATGCTGGTCAATTCATCGCCGCTAATCCCCATTTGACACTTGCCAAAGACTGGAAACCTATTACAGTTCCAGAATTTAAGACCTTTCTGGGCCTGTTCCTCCTCATGGGCATATGTAAAAAAGAGAATTGCGGTCATATTGGTCCACTGACCCAATTCACCATATGCCCGTGTGCTCTGCTTCCATGACCAGAGCTAGATACAAGCAGATCTTGCGGTTCATGCATTTTAATGACAATGAACTCTGTGGTCCTAGGGGGGGACCCTGAACACGATCGGCTCCACAAAATTTGGCCCCTCCTAAACCACTTCAACCAACAATTCGCAGCTTTGTTTATTCCCGATCAAGTTGTCTGCATAAATGAGTCCCTGATTAAATTTTCTGTCCGTCTTGCTTTCAAACAGTTTCTCCCCAGCAAACATGCCAGATATAGGGCCAAGATGTATAAGCTCTGTGAAAGGGCCATAGGCTATACATAAAGTTTTATGGTTTACGAGGGAAAAGATAGTCACATGGAGCACCCCAACTATCCAGACTACATAGGGAATGCTGGCAAGATTGTTTGGGACTTGCTGTCACGCTTATTCGGAAAGGGGTACCACATGTACATGGACAATTATGCCACTTTTTAGCCATTTGTTAGATCATGGAATTGGTGCATGTGACACCATGCGATATAATCGCCGGGGCTTCCCCCAACGGCTTGTAGAATACCCACGGGGGAGAGAGCCTGCTTAAGAATAATTTTCTCGCAGTGAAGTGGAGGGACAACCGGATGTTTTCCTTCTGTCCTCCATTCATGCAGACTCGACAATCCAGGTGAACTTCAACGTCCAGTTGTTGGCACCGTACTTAATTACCCGTATAGCCAGACGCTGGTACAAAAAAGTGTATGCATACTTATTCCAATTGGCTCTGCTGAACGATTATGTGCTATACAAAGCGTCAGGAGGAACTGGATTCTTCCTTAAATTCCAGTCACAGCCCTTCTATTTCCAGACGGTCCTGTTCCCCAACTTCCTGATGCAAATGCAGTGAGCCGGCTGCATGAGAGGCACTTACCAGAAGTCCTCCGTGGTACCTCTACCCAAAGATCACACCAAAGAAGATGTTGTGTCTGTAGTAGATGCGGATATATGGGTGTGACACCCGCTTTTATTGTCTCTCCTGTCCTGACCAACCTGGTCTCTGGATCGGGGAATGTTTCCGTCGCTACCACACACTAGTGGAGTACTAGCATAGGGTACAGCACTGCATAGTCCTAGGGCACACATTCACAGGGTCTCCAAAGATGCCATTGCATTTTTAGAGATCCGAACCTGGAACCTTTACAGTTATAGTTACAAATAAAAGTGTAAAAATAAAGTTAAAAAAAACCCCAAAAAAATAAAATAAAAAAGCCAAAAATAGTTGTTGTTATCTTGTTATTCTCTCTCTATTCTCTCTCTATTGTTCTTGCTCTATTGTTCTGCTCTGTTTTTAATGTTTTATGGTTACTGTGTTTTATCATGTTTGCTTTGCAGGTATGTAATTATTTTATAATTTAGCGATTACTGTGTTTTATCATGTTTGTTTTCCAGTATGGTTTGCAGGTTATACTTTACTGTTTACTGTGTTCTATTGTTAACCATTATTTGCATTGCAGGTACACCATTCAGCTGCAGCACTGATTTATTTATCTTGACAGCAACAGCATTTGCTCCCACGATACGTCAATCAGTGACTCCAGCACTGTAGGAGGTGATTTAACCACCACAGTTAAAAAAAAAGCATATATGCCGAAGCATAGGAGCAGGTGTGGACATAAGGGCAGATGGCCCCTATGCTTCGGCATATATTTTTAGAACGGTGCTATGCCCATCATTAGAAGTGGGTGGATGCAGGGCTGTTTTCTAATGGTGGGCGTACCCACCGATTGATTGATTCTCTTTTTTCATTCACAGGCTGCATAAAAAAAAAAAGATCATTACAAAATGCCCAACAAGGACCAGTGACGTACTGATATATTGCTGGATTTGAGTGGTTATACCGGAATGATGCCTTCAGGTATAGGTATTATCTTGGTATTGTTCTTTTCAGTCAGCATTTGGTTTTCTAGTAAAATCAATCCTAGTGGCTAATTAGCCACTACACAGCTTTTACAAGCAGTGGGAGGGAGCATCCCCCTCTCACCATCTACCATGGTTTTCTCAGGCTCCCCTGTCCCACCGGGGAAACCGCGAATGCAGCCGGTGGTTCTGCCAGCTGACCATAAAGCTGATTGAAGACTAGAACAGCTCCAATTATCTCTATGGCCTAAGACACCAGAAGTTACAAGCATTTCATGACTTCAGTTTCGCTGGATATAATCAGCGCCATTAGGAAATTGGGAAAGCATCTTATCACACTGATCTTGTTGTAGTCAGATGCTTTAAGGGCTGAGGAGAGATCTAGAGTCTAATAGTCCCCAAGTTTTTCAAAAAAGAATATGTGTCACTACATATTGCTATCATAGGGGATATTTAATTTCCCTGAGATAACAATAAAAATAATTAAAAAAATGAAATGGATAGTGTAAAAATAAAATAGAAAAGCAAAATTAATAATTAAAAAAAAATGCACCCCTCTCCCCCTGTGCACGTGCACAAAGGTGAACGCAAGTCACTCACGGTCTCGTGTCGTATGTAAACAGCAATTGTACCAAGCATGTGAGGTATCACCGTGAATGTCAGAAGGAGGGCAGTAATTCTAGCAGTAGAGTTTGTCTAGTTTGTCACCGCTGCGCAGGTGTGCGTAAATTTAAAGCATGTCATGTTTGGTATCTATGTACTTGGCATAAGATCATCTTTTATATTTCAGCAAACATTTGGGCAATATAGTGTGTTTTTGTGCATTAAAGTTCAAAAAGGGTTTTTTTTTTCCCAAAAAATTGCATTTGAAAAATCACTGCGCAAATACTTTGAAAAAAGAAAATGTGCAACACCCACCGTTTTAATCTATAGGGCCTCTGCTTTTAAAAAAATATATCATTTTTGGGGGTTTAAAGTCATTTTCTATCAAATTTTTTTTTTTCAGAAAGGACTTGATGGTCTCAGTGGTTAGAAGAGTGGGTGATGTTGGGCATAAAATGCTAGGACAGTTCAACAA
>BLSH010176427.1:2777062-2788968 GCA_018402905.1 Glandirana rugosa
TTTTTTTTTTGGTTTTTTTTTTTTTTTTTCCGTCTGAGCTACCTGATGTGTAAGAAAAAGACGGCAGTGCAAAGATACAAAGATTAATGTAAATCACCTGTCAGGCGTCATCAGTGTACACTTTCGTGGCACGTCGTAAAATTTACACGGTAGACTGTCATAGATGGAGGTAGACCCCAGTAATTATCACAACTCGCTTGGGCCTGACATTGCAAGCCCAGGCATGGCTTGAAAGCCCACAGGCACTGTGCCTGGGCCTGGGCCAGTAAAGTTTTTAGCAAGCCCAAGCCAGGCGTGAAACACTTGTTGATTGGCTGCCCTGCAGCTTCTCAACACGTGGAGTAAAATAGCAGAACCCCGGACCGAACCCGAACGATTTTTGAAATGACCGGGTCCGGGTCCGTGTCACGGACACCCGAAAGTTCGGTACGGACCCGAACGTTACAGTCCGGGTTCGCTCAACACTATTAATGACCCCAGATGGAGGTAGATACTGTCAGATGGCACATTTAAAATGCTGCACGGTGCTTTCACATGTGACTACTGCGGACTGTCCACTAAATGTAATTAGAAACATAGAAACGTGACGGCAGAAAAAGAATGTGTAGTCCATCGAGTCTGCCTTTTTTTTTTTTTTTTTGGTTTTTTTTTTGGTTTTTTTGTTTCTACATTAACCTCATTGTCCGACTATAGGTTTATGTTTATCCCAAGCATGTTTGAAGCCATTTACTGTTGACTGTCTCACAACCTCTGTTGGTAGTTTTTTCTAATCATCAACCACCCTTTCAGTAAAATAATACTTTCTAAAATTAGTTTTGAACTTCCCTCCAGTTAGCTTGAGGTCATGTCCCCGTGTTCTTGATTTTGGTTTCATATTGAAAAACTGCCCTCCTGAACCTTATTCACCCCCTTGATGTATTTAAAGGTTTCAATCCCCTTTCCCTTCTTTCCTCCAGACTGTGCATGTTAAGTTCCTGTAGTCGCTCTTGATATGTTTTATCCCCCAGACCTTTCACCATTTTTGTTACCAGTCTCTGAACTCGTTCTATCTTATCAATATCTTTTTTGTAAGTGTGGTTTCCAGAACTGGACACAGTATTCTAAGTGAGGATTCACTAAAGATCTATATAGAGGAATCAGAACCTCCTTCCTCCTTCTGGTGATCACCCTATTGATGCATCCTAGTATGCTATTTGATTTTCTCACTGTCTGGTCACACTGTTTGCTCATTTTGCAATCATCTAAAATAAGCACCCCCAAATCTTTTTCTTCTGTAGTGCTGGCTAAAACTGTACCCCAAGTGCTGTACTCTCTAAGGGGATTCTTTTTCCCTAGATGCATTATTTTACATTTAAAAATATTGAACTGCAGTCTCCACTGCTTTGACCAATCTTCCAGCCATGCCAAATCATGTTCCATGTTACAGACACCTCCAGGGATATCAACCCTATTACACACCTTTGTATCATCAGCAAATAGACATACCTTGCCCAACAAACCTTTAGTTATATCACTTACATAAAGGTTAAATAGAACAGGACCCAGTACAGAGCCTTGTGGTACCCCACTAGTGACTGGTCTCTGTTCTGAGTGAACCCCATTTACAACCACACTCTGGGATCTATCCTTTAGCCAACTGCATATCCACTGAACTACCCAAGGGTTAAGTCCCAGCTTGTACAACTTTTGTATTAGGTCATTATGTGGAACTGTATCAAATGCCTTGCTGAAATCAAGATACGCTATGTCCACAGCACCACCCTGGTCCAAAACACTGGTAATATAGTTAAAAAATTCAATCAGATTTGTCTGACACGATCTGCCCTCAGTAAAGCCATGCTGCTTTGGGTCCAGCAAGCTGTGTATTTTTAGGTGATCTGGTCTTTCTTTGTGCTCCCATGCCCACCCTGGGATCTGGAACCCACTGCAATCTCTGGAGGAACCCTAGGGTTCCACAGAATGCTTGTTGAGAATGCCTGATCTAGGCAGAAGGTTTTTTGTTTTGTTTTGTTTTTTTATATTGACATTGTTTCATGTTTTCTTTAACCACTTCCACACCGCGCACAGTATATTTACTGCGGCAGTGTGGACGTGTCCTGCGAATCGCCGTAAATAAACAGCAATTTGCAGAGTGGCCGCTAGGGGTCGCACGCGCGCTGCACTTCGGAGGAGTGTGCCCACGGCTCGGGCGGACCCAATGTCTGCCGGCGAGCCGCGATGAGCAGCCAGGGCCAAAGAACGGGGAACCGCCGACGTAAACACGGCGGTTCCCCGCTCTGTCATTGGGGACATAAGAGATCTGCTGATTAGAGTTGAGCGAGCACCTGGATGTTCGGGTTCGGTGAGTTCAGCCAAACTTTGCGAAAAAGTTTGAGTTCGGCCCCGAACTTGACCCGAACTTGACCCCAAACCCTGAACTCCATT
The DNA here is from genome assembly GCA_018402905.1 of Glandirana rugosa. Taxonomy (NCBI): domain Eukaryota; kingdom Metazoa; phylum Chordata; class Amphibia; order Anura; family Ranidae; genus Glandirana; species Glandirana rugosa. The sequence continues at coordinate 2,779,487 of BLSH010176427.1, forward strand.
GAAGTCAATGGTGTCCCAAACTTTTGGGCACTAAAATGGCTCTAAAAAAGTCCTGGAAAGGGCTAGAGGGCTGCAAAAGGAAGCAAAATGGAGGCAACAGTAGGACAAGTGCCCTGCAAACAAATGTGGATAGGGAAATAACTTAAAATCACATACAAAAAAATAAAAAATGGAGAAGGAGGTGGATGTGGAGTTGGAGGCTGAGGAGGCGGTGACCGTGGCGGTATAGGTGGAAGTGGCGGTGGAGGAGGAGGAGGTAGCCAACACTGTTTTTTGTTTGTTTGTTTTTTTTTTCTAATTGGCAGCAGTTGGCACCTGTGTTTTGTCATCATCAGAGACGTGCTGCGGTGGTGTTTCCATGTCCTCATCCTGAAACAGAAGTGGTTGGGCATCGGTGCACTCAATGTCTTCCACTTCTGGGGCAGCGCTATGTGGATGGCCCATGGAAAGCACACCAGCAGAGTCATCAAAAATCATAAGAGACTGCTGCATGACTTGGGGCTCAGACTCCTTGGCTGATTTACAAGGGGCTGAGGTGAAAGACAGATGGCCATGGGGTTCAGGTGCCAACTCTGAGCTTTCAGCAAGGGACCGGGAGGGAGACAATGTGAAGGAACTGGAGGCATTGTCAGCCACCTAATCTACTATCGCCTGTACTTGTTCTGGCCTCACCATTCGTTGAGAGGCATTCGGGCCTACCATATAACGCTGAAGGTTCTGTCGGCTACTCGCACCTGAGGAAGGTGTTTCACTTGTGCGTGTAGCTGGCACAAATCGACCACGTCATCTCCTTGCAACAGGAATTTCACCAACACCATCAACATCAGCAGCACCACGACCACGTCCCTTATTTGACACTCTCCTCATTCTGGATGCAAATGTACTATTTAGCACAAATTTGTATATTTTTTTTTTTTCAACTCATTTTTATTAGGTTTTATAAAGGAGATACAAAACAGAGCCTCTGGGCATTCCCCGGCTCGAGGATATACAATTATAATTAAACTGCAATAGTCAAGTATTAACAGTTTAACTTGAGATCAGTAGCTAATTGAAGTTTAGGTAAACAAACATTCTTACAACAGAAATTGAATACATAGAACAGGGGGTATTCCCCCTCTGCAGTAATATGGGGGAAGGAGGGAAGTAAAGGCACTGTTGGGTCATAATAGAGATAAAGGAAAAGGAGCAAGGTAGGGATGGATTGCCACATCTACATTGCGATAGCAATCTAAAATGGAAATCTAAAATAAATGTTTTCACGGTGTAGTAATATACTTGTTGTACCATGTGTTCCAGGGTTCCCAGTGGGTGGTCATTTTGCGTTGTGTGGGTTTGCCGTATGCCATTATTATTTCGTAGAAGTGGTGGGTTTGAACCAATGAAATCACCTTGGCAATCGTTGGGACTTTGTAGGATTTCCAGTTCCTAGCTATCAGAAGTCTACAAGCCAGAAGAATGTGTGTGGTTACTGATCTGTATTGGGGTGGAATTACTTCGATGGTCAGATTGAGGATAGCTAAGTGAGGTGAAAGAGTGATATTAGTTTTGGTGATTTTGTTGATCAGAGTAGAGATTTCTGCCCACAAGTTGGACAACAAGGGGCAGGCCTAAAAGATGTGAGGTAGAGTGCCAGTGAGGCCGCAGCCTCTCCAGCATGTGGAAGGAACAAATATATTATTTTTTTTAAACCGGCAATGTAGACACACTTATGATCACAGGATCCAGCTGAGCAGAGATCGGGATACGGGCGCAGTGACTGGCCCTCCCTCCCGATCATGTGACGGCTGTGTCCAATCACAGCCGTCACATTGTAAACAGAGACGAACGTCTCTGTGACAGTTCTCCCCCCGCCGAGCTCAGTGAGAGCTCAGTGCGGGGGGGGGGGGGGGGAATCTGCAGCTATGTGACAGCTCTCTGCATGATGAGGATTTCATGCAGAAACTGTCACAGATCGCCCCCCACACAGTGCACCAAGCACACTGATACCCCTGTCCCCATACACATAAGTGTTCCCATAAAACAGTCCCCAAAACATCTGTATGTCCCCCATCACATTAGTCACCATACACAAAACATCTGTCACAGTCCCCAAAACATCTGTATGTCCCCGTCACATCTGTCACAGTCCCCAAACATCTGTATGTCCCCGTCACATCTATCACCATACACAAAACATCTGTATGTCCCCGTCACATTTGTCACAGTCCCCGTCACATCTGTCTGTCCGCCAACACCAAATAAACTCAGATTTGGGTTATTTTTACCAAAGAAATGTAGCAGTATCATTTTTGGTCAAATTTTATGAAGAGAAATTACTTATTTGCAAAATTTTATAACAGAAACGAAGAAAAATGCATTGTTTTTGAAAATTCAGTCTTTTTTTAATTTATAGAGCAAAAAATAAAAAACCCAGGGGTGAATAAATACCACCAAAAGAAAGCTCTATTTGTGTGAAAAAAATGATAACAATTTCATATGGGTACAGTGTCGCATGACCGCGCAATTGTCATTCAAACTGGAACAGCGCTGAAAGCTGAAAATTGGTCTGGGAAGGAAGGGGGTTTAAGTGCCCAGTATTGAAGTGGTTATACCAGCAATGTAGACGCACTTTTTATTTTTGTGCAAAAAATGCACCGCTGGCCGCAAATTTAGTATTTAGAATATTTTTTTTTTTTTAATCACTTCAGCCCCGGAAGGATTTCCAGCTTTAGGACCGGAGCCCTTTTTGCGATTCGGCACTGCGCCGCTTTAACTGACAATTGCGCGGTCGTGCGGCGTTGTACCCAAACAAAATTTGCGTCCTTTTTTTCCCACAAATAGAGCTTTCTTTTGGTGGTATTTGATCACTGCTGCGTCATTTCTGATCGCCGCTATAAACAAAAGAAGAGCGACAATTTTGCAAAAAAAACCCAAATTTCTTACTTTTTGCTAAAATACAAATCCAAAAAAAAACTATAAAAAAACATTTTTTTTCACCGGTTTTGGCCGATTTATATTCTTCCTCATATTTGTGATAAAAAAAAAATCGCAATCGGCGTTTATTGATTGGTTTGCACAAAAGTGGTCGCGTTACGAGTCGATCTCCGCCGGCCACCCGCGATGCCCCCCCGGACCTCCGTTCTGTGAAGGCGGAAGGGCTGTGATCACAGCCATCCTGTATATGGAGGCTGTGACCACTTCCCTTCCCCAGCTAGGGCAGTCCCCCCACAGTTAGAATATGCCCAGGGAACACAGTTAACCCTTATAGCGCCCCCTGCAGGTTAACCCCTTCACTGCCAACGGCATTTACACAGTAATCAGTGCATTTTTATAGCACTGATCGCTGTATAAATGCCAATGGTCCCAAAAAAGTGTCAAAATGGTCAGACATGTCCGCTGAAATATCGCAGTACCGCTAAAAATCGCAGATCGCCGCCATTACTAGTAAAAAAAAAAACCCCCAAAAATGAATTCTCATCATCCGTAAACGCGACCACTTTTGTGCAAACCAATCAATAAACGCCGATTGCGATTTTTTTTATTGCAAATATGAGGAAGAATATAAATCGGCCAAAAACGGTGAAAAAAAATGTTTTTTTATATTTTTTTTTTGGATTTGTATTTTAGCAAAACGTAAGAAATTTGTTTTTTTTTTGCAAAATTGTCGCTCTTCTTTTGTTTATAGCAGCGATCAGAAAAGACGCAGCGATGATCAAATACCACCAAAAGAAAGCTCTATTTGTGGGAAAAAAAGGACGCAAATTTAGTTTGGGTACAACATCGCACGACCGCGCAATTTTCAGTTAAAGCGACGCAGTGCCGAATCGCAAAAAGGGCTCCGGTCCTAAAGCTGGAAATCCTTCCGGGGCTGAAGTGGTTAATAAACACAACATACAGGGATATGGGAAATGATTATCGACAGTGACACATGTACACCTACACAGGTTGAACTGGATAGACGATTGTCTTTATTCAACTTTACCAACTATGTAATTAAAACAAAACTTTTTTTTTTAGTCGGAGTGGAGAGGTTAAAACAACTGTCCGTTTTTATTGCTGTCTGTGCCCCCGTTGGGGAGATTCACCCTCTCTATTTCTCCTGTTTATTGTTATCATCAAAAGTGAAAGTAAAAGAAGATCTCAATTTTTGGGGTGACACCGGAATAGTAATAAAGGGGAAATTTTCCAATGTGGACACCAGTTCTGGTGACATCCCAGGATTCCCTTCCTTTGAATGGATTTCCTGTCACTTCCTGTTTCTGCTATGGCATAGGAAGTAAAGGGAATCTATCCTATGGGACACAGACGGCACATAAACTGATAAGGGTTATAACCCTCCCTTACTCTAATCAAAATGAAAAAAAAAGGTTTTCCTTTAGTTCTATACAGTTTGGTGGATTGTTTGTGTCTAGAGTTAAATTGTAAAGTGAACTTGTGCTTTTCCTCTAACGTGCAAAGCTACAGGTTTACCTAATTGTTGCCCACCCAAGCTTATCACTGCTCCATTCTACTGCTGAAAAAGAAGAGAAATATGGGAAGATTCCTCTTACCTGACACTGTGGTAGATTGACAATTGGACCCTTTGGCACCCAACGCTATTATATCGGAGGAAGGAGAGTCCAATGGTCCTCTGCGCTATTTCATGCACAAGGCTTTGCTCTTTATTCCCGGGAGGGCAACAGTAAAGTCCACCTTTTGCTTTCTCTCACACATGCAAAGCACATGTTTACTTTAAAGGTGCAGAACAAAAAGATATTCTTAAAAAATTATAAGAAATTCATAGTGAGAAGTGATAAGCCAAATGCACCTGGGTTGACGTCAACGGAAGCTAAACCCTAGTAATCAGTAATGGCATTTTCTAGGCTAAATAGCTTGGATGCAACGCATAGAAACAGAAGATGTGACAGAGAGCTGCGGATTGGTGTGGAAAAAAGCAGACATGTTGCATTTTTCTTGACTAGGGTATAAAGTATGGCCTGACTTGCTACCCCATACCGCTGTAACCATACCCATCCCTTCCAATAATAACACTCCATACCAATTATGGGTTTAATGGCCACAGCAGCCTTTTATTTATCCAAACAACCGTTAAATAACAATTAAATATATAAACAGTAGTATAGACACATGACTGGAACTACAAGGTCACAATAGGGCATAACCAAAACCACAACGGAATCTGCGTGTTCTCGTTCAGGCCTCAAGCCACAAACCATCGACTCAGAGACAACACACAGAAACCATATTAACAATTGGGAGCCGTGCCCCAGATGGGTCCCTACACCTTGCCCTGTTCGAGCCCATAACCGACAAAGGGGACCTTGCACTCCGCCATCCAATCCGGCAAATCCCAAAAGACCAATATCACGGGCGGGAGGGTGGGAAGCTCGAATCCCCGTTCTGCCTCTCCACTTCCTGGCCTGCCTCAGCCCTTACACCTTACCCCTCCCCTAAACTTGTCCTGCCCCATGACCCTGGGCTAACCTCCCTCATCCTAAAAGTCTGCTAGGCCCCCTTTTAAACCCTGTCATGCCGGCCCTGCGCCTAAATTGCATTTTACTCTGGGCCTCTCTGTACAGCAATTTCTCGCAGCTGCTGTCTTCATACCAGTGTGAACAGGGCACATAGAAGACACTTTTCTGTATGCTGTCATAGGGATCAACATTTCTCTAGTGAAGAAAGCCATTGATAAGTGTGAACAAATCCTTATAAAGAGCCTTGCCAGACCCTTTAGGATTTAAGGCGGAATGCAGCCCAAAAATAATAAAAAAAAGCATGTGGGGTCCACATAAAACCCATACAAGATCCTTATCTGAGCATGCAGCATGACAGGCCAGGAAATTGGGAAGGCCAACATGTGCTCCCACCTTCCTGAACCATACCAAGCCACATTCCCTCAACATGGGGGGGGGGGGTACCTTGACAGAAGGGACTTCAGTGGCAAAGCTCTTTGTCCCTAAGAGTTCCACATTCACCAGGTCAGAGTTGTATGGGTTTGCTGAGAGTTGTATGGGTCTGCTGGCAGGGGGCTTATCATATTGTGGAAGCTTCTTTCAAAAACAATGCCCCCCCCCCAAATCCCACCCTCCCATGGGGGGGTACCTTGCCAAAAAGGACTTTAGTGGCAAAGCTCCTTGTCTCTATGCTCCAATAAGCCTCCTGTCCGCAGACTCCCACATTCACCAGGTCCGAGTTGTATGGGTTTTCTAAGAGTTGCATGGGTCTGCTGGCAGGGGGCTTATCGTATTCTGGAAGCTTCCTTCAAAAATAATGAGCCCCCCAGATCCAGACCCTCCCATGGGGTACCTTGCCAGAGGGGACTTTAGCGACAAAGCTCCTTGTCTCTGATAAGCCTCTGATAAGACACCCACAACCACCAGGTCAGGGTTGTATAGGTCTGCTGGCAGGGGGCTCATATTCTGGAAGTTTCCTTCAAAAATAATGGGCTCCCCCAGATCCCGACCCTCCTTATCTGAATGAGTAAGTGGTATATACTGTAGTTTAATTTTCAGCTACAGCCAGAGGTTCCGCTCTATCAAACATCCATTTACTTCAGGCGTTCCAACTGGCATTTCATTACTAATATTAACATCTTACGAATTTGGGAGCTCCAATATTTACTTGTTCCTGCCTGTTCATCTTACTTAATCCTTACATACTTTTTTTCTAATTGGCTCTGAGTCTCAAATCTTTGCTAGCTCTGTGACAAAAATAATTTTCCCTTCCTTATAGAGAGCATCAAATACATAAACTCCTCCTTCCAGATGCATTGAAGGCATTACATAAAACTTAGACTAATGGTAAATCGAGTGATATTAGTGGTTTACTTTTTGATTTTCAGCTTCTTTCCTTGAGTTGTTCTTGGGGAATGTAAGCACGTCACATGCATAGTCATATGTACACATTTTCGGGGAGTATTTCACACATCCTTTATTTTTACAGCTAGTGTAAATTATTCATTATGTTAAACAAGGTTCAGTTTGAAACAAGACTGCATATGCTGTACATTAACTTACAGTAGTATATTCCACCATGACGCACATTGTATCCTGTGTGCATGAGGCCTAAAGGAAAAGTATGTTATAAAGGCAATACTCTATAAGTGGAATGCACCCTCCCCCCCCAATGGTGGTTTCATGGGAAAACTCAATTAATACTGTGTTACCTATGAATAAGCTGACATACAGTATCTCACAAAAGTGAGTACACCCCTCACATTTTTGTAAATATTTTACTATATCTTTATATGTGACAACACTGAAGAAATAACATTTTGCTACAATGTAAAGTAGTGAGTGCACAGCTTGTATAACGGTGTAAATTTGCTGTCCCTTCAAAATAACTCAACACACAGCCATTAATGTCTAAACCACTGGCAACAAAAGAGAGTACACCCATAAGCGAAAATGTCCAAACTGGGCCAAATTAGCCATTTTCCCTCCCCGGTGTCATGTGACTCATTTGTGTTACAAGGTCTCAGGTGTGAATGGGCAAGTGTGTTAAATTTGGTGTTATCGCTCTTACTCTTTCATACTGGTCACTGGAAGTTCAACATGGCACCTCATAGCAAAGAACTCTCTGAGGGTCTGAAAAAAAAGAATTGTTGCTCTATATAAAGATGGCCTAGGCTATAAGAAGATTGCCAAGACCCTGAAACTGAGCTGCAGCACGGTGGCCAAGACCATACAGTGGTTTGACAGGTTCCACTCAGAACAGGCCTCGCCATGGTCAACCAAAGAAGTTTAGTGCACATGCTCAGAGTCATATCCAGAGGTTGTCTTTGGGAAATATACGTATGAGTGCTGCCAGCATTGCTGCAGAGGTTGAAGGGGTGGGGGGTCAGCCTGTCAGTGCTCAGACCATACACCGCACACTGCATAAAATTGGCCTGCATGGTTGTCGTCCCAGAAGTAAGACTCTTCTCAAGATGATGCACAAGAAAGCCCACAAGCAGTTTTCTGAAGACAAGCAGACTAAGGACATGGATTACTGGAACCATGTCCTGTGGTCTGATAAGACCAAGATAAAGCGTGTGTGGCAGCAACCAGGTGAGGAGTACAAAGACAAGTGTGTCTTGCCTACAGTCAAGCACGGTGTTGGGAGTGTCATGGTCTGGGGCTGCATGAGTACTGCCAGTACTGGGGAGCTACAGTTCAAGGAGGCAAACGTACTGTGACATACTGAAGCAGAGCATGATCCCTTCCCTTCAGAGACTGGGCTGCAGGGCAGTATTCCAACATGATGACGACCCCAAACACACCTCCAAACAACTACCCCATACTCATTCACATAGGGTGGGGGGGGATTTGGGGGACCTCTTGTTAAAGGAGGCTTCCAGATTCCGATAAGCCCCCACCCACAGATCCCGACAACCAACCCCCAGGGTTGTCGGGAAGAGGCCCTTGTCCTCATCAACATGGGGACAAGGTGCTTTGGGGTGGGGGGCACCCCACTGCCCCAAAGCACCCACCCCCTCCATGTTAAGGGCATGCAGCCTGGTATGGTCCAGGAGGGGGGGTGCCCGCTCGTCCCCACCCCCTTTCCTGGCCTCAAATTATAAAAGGCTGGAAAAAACACCACAAGGTGACAAAGTGGTGACAGAGATTATATCAAGGTATGCCACATCCTAGAATTAATAGAAGTATTTGATTTGAGGAAGAATGGACTTTAACGGCATACTAGGTATGGTATAAATATATAAATTTTATTTGTTACAAAAAATGGCACATAAATGCCCCAAATAGACATAAGACATTTAAAATTTCATAAAAAACATATATATGTAATATTTATATTGTATGTTTTACAACAACTGCCCCTTACAGGGTGGAAAGTACTGTGGTTCCCTGTGTACACCAACCAAATAGATTGTTGGTAGCCAGAGGGGCCCACTATACTATACTGCAGATTGATAGGGATATCTGTCTTAAACGCAACTCAAAATTCACAATGTCTCAAAATAAAAAATGTGGAACTGCCCCACATAGGGGTGATGTGGCACCCACCTTCCTCCCAAACCCCCTCCGCGATCAGTCCTATTGCTCCCGCAAAAGCCCACAGCCCCCTCAGGCGAGCATGGGGGCCTGTGTATGGTACAAACACATAATATGAGTATGTCAGACCCAGGGCTGGCCCAAGACATTGTGCTGCCTGGGTCCAAGAATGAAATGCTGCCCCCCCCCCCCAAAAAAAAAAAATCACGCCCACCAAAAGGCCTGCACATTCATTATTTTAAAAAAGTGGTTTAACCTTAAATTGCGTAGAGGGTTCTTTACGGTAAGAGCAGTGAGGATGTGGAATTCTCTTCCACAAGCAGTGGGTTCAGCTGGGAGCATCAATAATTTCCAAAAACTATTAGATGGGCACCTAAAGGACCACAACATCTCATGTAAAGTTATGTACTTGGGGGCTAAGAATATGCAAACACCATACATACTAGGGGGACTCAATGGCAGAGAAGAATCTGGAGGTTTTGGTTGATCATAAGCTTAATAATGGCA
>BLSH010176427.1:2790801-2806945 GCA_018402905.1 Glandirana rugosa
AGACTTATATGATGAGTACAAACGTGTTTCTCTGACTGGGGGAACTCTTCTATAAAACTTTTTGTAGAAGTATCCATAAAAAGTTAATGTATATTTTAACAAAACCTATATACTCAAATCACCTGAAAAAAGTTACATGTATATAACCCAGACTGGTCCCGGCCGGGATGGTACCCAGGGTGACCCTGGTACCAGGGTCCGCCGTGAAGTCCCCCTCGCCGTGAGTCGGGCTCATCGTTGTGCCCGCAAGCAAGATTGACGGGCACGGATGACAGGGACTCGTATGACAGTTGAGCGACCCGGACCCGCCGTAACACCGTCCCAGTGGTGACGTGAGACAGACGTGAGACGACCCGCCCGGAGCCCTGCCCGCCCAGCAGAGTGCAGACAGAGTGCAGTGGTGACCCTGCCACAATGCCGCCCAGGCCCAGCGAGTTGACAGTATGCTCAGGGACAGTAGGCACGGGCAGTTAGAACGAACGCCCGTGTTGCTACTCGGGCTGAGTGCCGCTCCCCCTGAAGTGCCGCCTGGGACCATGGTCCCAGTGGGACCCATGGTAGGGCCGGCCCTGGTCAGACCCAATATATGTACATTGAAAAAAGTCCACTAAACTCATATATCCAAAACAATTTTATATGTAATTGAAAAATACCTATGAAGATGTTTTTCAAAATATCTTCTCAAGGGGGTCAGTCTCTTTGTGCAAACATGAGTAGTATATTCAGAGGTGGGGAGGTAGTATAGCCTTAGAGGAGCCAATGAAGTATACTGTAGCAGGGATATACTGCCAACATATAGCCCACACGGAAGCTGATCAGTACTTTATACTAGATCCGAGTCCTAGGGGCTGTATAAGAAAAGGTTACTGTCAATGAGGATTGATCAGCAAGTACATAGAAAGCATTATAATATATGGATGTTATACCGGACGGACAAGCCGTCCAGTATAGTGCTTACCAGGTATCAAGATATATATGTAAGAGCACGTCTCCTCAGACACCACCTCCTTGTAATATCAGCTATAATAAGCCCACCTTTTTATAGAAAACACGCGGTCCCAATCAATGGCATCTAGCAGGAGCACGCCGTGCTGTCAACGGCGTGTGACGCCATTAACCCGGCTAATCCACTGCGCATGCGCGACGTCGCCCCAAGCCACGCCCCCCAGGTGATCAGAGCGCCAAGAGATACGGCACCCGTCACACCGGGGGGTGGGGACGAGGCAGCCCGCACACCACAGCGGTGGAGAGCTCCCCCTGCTGGTGGGAGGCCTCCGTGCCGTAGTGCCCAACGCCCGGCACTGATCACAAGGGACCAAATGACGGGGCGGGCACTAGCGGCGCTTTCAGCCGCATACACGCCCCATGACGCTAGGCTAAGGGCCCCCAGGGCAACACTGCCGGACGCTCGGGGGAACAAAACAAAAGCAAAACGCCCACCAACGCTATTTCCAAACACCACTACAAGAAAGAGAACATGCATACAGCAAAAACAGTTTGAACATAATGTACAATTATACCTCTCATTATTTTTTAATTATTCAAGATTGGAACCAATATCTCATCCAAGAAGCCAAACCTGTTTTTAATATACAAAAAGATAATCAACTGAGTGTTTAATTTACTACATTCAGTCTAATTAGATCCTCCTTTTCTCCTGTCCATATCATAAATATATCGTCTATGTAACGATACCATAAATGTACCGTATGTACATTTTGATCTACCAACCTGTCACATGTTGTACCAGTACCATGCCTAAGTTCTTAATACACTACCATTCTGATTGTAAAATTAAAAGTATAGTGTAGCATGTTCAATGAAATTGAACTGGAAATGTATTTTAGCCACTTCAGCCCCGGAATGATTTACCTACTTCCTGACCAGAGCATTTTTTGCGATACGGCACTGTGTCGCTATAACTGACAATTGTGCTGTTGTGCGACGATGTAACCAAATTAAATTTACGTCATTTTTTTTCCCCACAAATAGAGCTTTCTTTTCATGGTATTTGATCACCTACAAAATAGGGGATAGATTTATGGCATTTATATTATTTATTTTTTTACTAGTAATGTCGGTGATCTGCGATTTTTAGCGGGACTGCAACATTGCGGCGGACAAATCGGACACTCTTGACACTTTTTTTGGACCAGTGACATTTATACAGTGATCAGAGCTAAAAATAGCCACTGATCACTGTATAAATGTCACTGGCAGGGAAGGTGATCAGGGGGTTAAATAGGTTCCCTCTGTGGTGTTTCTAACTGTAATGGGGGCCGGGCTAACTGGAGGAGGAGAGATCGTTGTCCCCTATCACTGGGAACAGACAATCTCACTCAACTCAACTTTGTTTACACCCGCAGATCCCCGCTCTGCCCGTCTCAAGAGCAATCGCGGATGGGTGGACATCGATCCACCCGCTGATTGGCTCCCCTGCTAGCCAGTGAGCGCACGCGGGCGCCCACATCCCACATTCTCGCAAGCGATGCACAACTAATTAAAATATCCGTTTACTTAATGCAGTACCATTCGCATATGGAACATCTATTATTAGAAGTAATTTTTTTGTATACAACAAATGTCCAAAAATAGCGTTTTCCTATAGTTCGGCTTTAAAAGAGAAGTATGGACAAAGCTTTTTTAGTCATACTTCCCTTGTAACCAACAGGAGTGCACTTAATTTTGCTAAAGCGCGTTACCAGCTGATGTCACAGAACCACTCAGGCCTCTGGAAGGATCCCGACCATATTGTCGAGATCCACCCAGATGCCTGATTGACAGCCAGCTCCAGCTCTCAGCACACAGCTGTGAGCCAAAGTCAGCTTTGCTAACCCCCTCTCCTACCCAGTGTTCTTACAGCCAACATGGGAGAACTGCACCATCACACTGATGCTGCAGCATAGAGTTGAGTATGAAGGTTTGTATTTTTCTATACCCCAAACTTCTTTAAGTTTAACATTTCATATCATAAATAAATTTTTGATGTTCTCACACGTTTAATCATTTGCCTTTCCACATTTGTGTTATTGTATTAAATAAAGAATTTTGTAGATTAACCACTAGAGGGAACTCCGTAATTAATTCAGCTTTGTTTAACTTTTCTGCTTAACAAGGACCAAGATAGCCTATCAGCCACACAAGGAATGCATTGTTTTTTATGAGTCAGCCAACAGGCTTGTACCTTGAGAAGAAGCAGTAAAGTATGACTAATGTATAGCACTGCAAAGTAAAAATAAGCCTGCATATGAGCAAATATAGTTAACCCATGTATATTAATTACAAAATACAAATAGACGTAATGTTTTTTAAAGCTTATCTCCAGCCATTTAAAAAAAATAATTTCCTTCCCACTCCACCCGCTCATAGCTAATAACATCTTCTTAATAAAAAGATAAACTAAACAGCCCAAACTACTCCCTGAAATTGTGGTCAGTTGACAGGTTAGATCTAATTTTCCATCCTTCACAGTGTAGAAGGGTCCTTCTTCCAGTGCCCATGTCTCTTCTAGGTGATGTGGATATTGCCTATTGGCTGCTGAACTTGTCTATAATCTAGTACGCGTGATTAGAACAGCCAACGTGCGATGGTCGTACAACAGAAGTTGGATGAGCAGACTTAAAAACTTTTGTTGTACAACAAGCGGCCGTACGACTGTTGTACCATGCGTACAGAGAAGTTGGTCCAACAAAGTTGCACATGCAAAACACACATGCTCAGAAGTCAGGTACAACCGGAAGTGTCCGTGTAAACCTATGTTCCTAATTCACAAATCACATTCACCTAAACTTCCACTTTATACGCTCGTAGTACGTCACCACGTTAGGCTTGGTCGTACAATCGCTTAGTGCATGTCAGCACGCGAGACACAACAGCCGGAATACGATTTTGGATGTCTGCTCGTAGGACCGTCGCATCGCGTGTTTGAGGCTTTAGTCTTAAAGGACAGGAGCTGTTACATTACAACGGGGCTGTAATAGGATCAATCAGGAAACTTTCTTAACCGCAAATTCAGGTAGGTAGCAGGGTTTATAAGCATTTTTTAGAAAGCCTGATTAGCTAGGGGTATAGGGTAGGAATATTTTAAGCCAAAACCTTTTTTAATAGCCTAGGAAATGATTAGGTAGGCAGTAGGATGGAGGCAGCTTCTGTTATACCCAAGGAGTGACATTGCTGGGTTTTGATGCAGCAATGCTGTAATTGCTAAATCACTTCTGCCTTGACTTTTTATAGTAAACATGTGACTGCTGCTTACTACTTGCACAAGAGGGAGCCCAGCTTAGGACTATTGTGCCATGGGTTCTGCCGACATCTTGGGAGAGCCTGTGTCTAGTTTTGACACAGAGCTCTTAAAAGTTTTTGGCGGCCCTTTTGGAATTTAGAGGTGCTATAAATAGCATGATTTGCATCATCAAAAGGATCCTGGTTGGGGAAGTGTATTTAGGAACAGAAACCCATTGGTAAGGACAGCTTAACTCCACCCCTTCAGCTAGCGAGTGGTAGGGAGTCATTAAATTTCTGGAGAGTTGTGATGCCAAATCCCTGAAGAGAAACCGTATCTACCAGCTGCACTGCCAAAAGAGCTGCCCAGGAACTTAGAGAAAGTATGCTATGCAAGCACTGGATTCTTGATCCACACTGGTGTCTGCTTCCCTTAAGGGAATCAACATGTTGCCTTCCTCTCTTGATACCTCTGCTACCAAGTAAGTATCCAGTACAATTAGACCGCTGTCAAGTTTTTTTCCATTTGCCATGTACCATTAGAGAGGTTTCCCTGCCTTCCTCTCCCAGAGGGATAAAAGCTGAATTGAAATGTCTCCTGAGGATAAATCCCCTCTTAAAACAGCAGTCACTGGATATGGTGTCCCCAATGGAAGACTTTCTTCACCCGCTGACAAATTTTGTCCTTTCCTTTAATTTCTGTCACAATGACAATAGTCACCAGGACAATAGGGTAATCCTCACCAGCATGGACAATAATTTGGTCCGACATGAACAAAAATAAAAACCTGATGGGGAGTTCTAACCCCATCCCAATTCCTCTCAATTTTTTGAGATGGGATAAGGGACACATAGTAGCAAAAGTATGTGGGCATAGGACATTCCCCCACCAATGCCCCCTTATAGGAGAGATTAACAAACAAAAAAAAAATGAGTTAAGCCCACAAATGTTTTCATTTTTTGTTGTTTTTTTCTTTTGTGTTTTTCATTTTTTTTTTACCACTACTATTATTGGCTTTTGAAAGCAGCAATTTGGAAACTGGGTGAAAGGTTTGGCACAGTGAAACACTTTTTTAGAAGATAAATAGTGCATTTTTTATACAACTATATAGATTAGATCAGAATGAGGAGGAAAGAGGGACAGAGGGACTTCCAAATGAGGGACAGTGCCTTGTAATCATGGACAATTGGGAGCTTTGTATCCCTACTCCATTCAAATGAATGGGCTTTAGATACACTTTAATCCGTGAACTAGAAAAACTCAAATCTATACGACCAATGTCAAATATATAAGACCACCATGGCTATGCACCTCAACAAAGAGACACTCTCTGGACTCAAAGCATAAAGGCCCGTAGACAAGGGCCGAATGTCGGGAGACATCTGCCAGTTCAATAAAAACTGGCTGACATTCGGCCCAAGTGTATGCCAGCTGGACCGACAGAAGCCAGCCAGTCAAGGGCTGAGAGCATTGATCGGAGTGTTCTCATGGGGGGGGGGGGGGCATCCCCCTGTCAGAACACAACAGCTCAGCAAGGGTGATCGCTGTACTAATGTCAGATCGTTAGTACAGCGGCTCAGACCGGAGCTGTCAGTTTTTTTCCTTCAACCCATAGTGTGTACCAGGCGTTTGTCTAATAGATATTTGTTCAGACCTCAAGTTAAGAGCCTTTAATTTGAAGAGGAATGCTGTTGTTGTCTTCATTTTGTCTAATATACTGGACAATGTCTAATCCATCCTTTACCATGGCAACTGCTTTGTTGGACTTCTTCACTGCTGGTAAGGAGATCAGTTGGGCATGTGGATCTATATAGTAGACTTGCTTTGACTCATTTATTATGTTTTTGTTTACTTACATTATTAAATATATTTGCATTTTTTATATCTAAGCATAACAAATTATGCATAAAATGCAATTATGTTTAACAATGTGAGTAAACAAATACATAATTAAAAAATACAAAAAAATCATATTTTCTAGAAGTCCATGAACTATAGCTTTTTAAATATATGTACATTTTTAGTCAATCAGGCACCCTAAGTAAATGTATTTAAAAAAATAGATAGATGGATTGATGGATGGATGGATGGGATAGGATAGATAGATAGATAGATAGATAGATAGATAGATAGATAGATAGATAGATAGATAGATAGATAGATAGATAGATAGATAGATAGACACAAGTAAAACTAATTGAATACTAACTACACACTTTGGGACCACAATTGACACAAAGCCCAAAGAAAATGCAGTATATATTATACAAATTATTTTCAGGTAAGTACTGTATGGTATTCATTATTCATGATATCTACTCACTACTATAAATCTGCTATAAAGTGCTTTAACTACATAGAAATATTCTAAGATCTGTGTTGGCAAAAATAAAACATCAGATTTAAAGACCAAATATTTTATTTATCCAGTTAATCGCCTTTCCCCAAATCACAAGACTGCTGTGCCGGAGATCCCCACGGCTGCAGAAAAAAACATACAAGCATGCTAGTGTCTGCGCTCCCAAGACGATCCAGCACTGAAAGGCGAGAATTTAAATGTAAACTATTGCAGATGGAGACTGTCAGTGTGGCTTATTTGACAAGTCTCATGGACAATCTCCATCTGTCACAGTTTACAAGCAAACTCCAGTCTGTACACTGTGGAAAATGCTGGGAGCTCAGGTGTTAGCAGTTACATGTTTTCCTCAATGTTTGCTGATACCATGAAGCTGCCACCTTAGGGGCACTGAGTTCTTCATCACACTTCAAGTTCCTCAATATTTAAAACATGCATTTCAGGCAGACATAAACATTGGTTAATACAGTGATATATTTATTTATTAAATAATAAATAAATGCATGCCTAAATTTGACTAATGTAAGAAGTTCCAGGCCAACCTAAATTCAGAAGAGGCGCCAGCCTTGTACGCTTCATTGCAGGGGGTGGCACAGCTAGGACCTCTGGCGAAAAAGCAGCTCTCCCAGTGTAATCTGTAGGGTTCAGTGGTCAGTTTGACAGTTGGGTCCTGCTCTGATTATCAGGAGGGCTGAAGCTTGTATGAAAGAAGGCTGCAACAGCAGTTGCAGACTTGATTCATTATTTTGTGCTTAGTTACAAACCAAAGTATTGCACTTTCATTTGCACATAATATCATTTGCAGAAAATCTTCAATTTAAAAAAATCATATTTTTTTTAACACTCATTCCTATTTGACCCATTTTATATCTCAATCACCCTAATAAGTTCTAATTAACCCCCTCCTCACCTTCCCTTACCTTTTATTAATCACTGTTTTTATGTAAACTTTTGTTTTTCTTTTTCTGCATTTTTATTATTCAGTTTTGTAGCACGGTATTAAGAAAACCTATATTTCTACAGTTTATAACTAGAACTAATTCTAAATACCTTCACAATGTTTAAAGTATACTGTATTACCAAAAGTATTGGTCCTTTACACGCATATACAACTTTAATGGCCTTCCGAGTATTAGCCCGTATGGTTCAATATTGAGTTGGCCCACCCTTTGCAGCTATAACAGCTTCAACTCTTCTGTGAAGGCTGTCCACAAGGTTTAGGAGTGTCTATGGGAATGTTTGACCATTCTTTCAGAAGTGCATTTGTAAGGTCAGGCACTGATGTGGACGAGAAGGCCTTGCTCACAGTCTCCTCTCTAATTTATCCCAAAGGTGTTCTATCGGGTTGAGGTCAGGACTCTGTGCAGGCCAGTCAAGCTCCTCCACCCCAAACTCACTTTTCCATGTGTTTATGGAGCATGCTTTGTGCACTGCTCCAAATCATTTGGTGGGATTATGGTGTGGGGTAGTTTTTCAGGGGTTGGGCTTGGTCCCTTGTTCCAGTGAAGAGAACTCTTAAGGCGTCAGCATACCAAGACATTTTGGACAATTCCATGCTCCTAACTTTTGTGGGAACAGTTTGGGGATGGTCCCTTCCTGTTCCAACAGGACTGTGCACCAGTGCACAAAGCAAGGTCCAAAAAGACATGGCCTTCTCGGCCAACATCAGTGCCTTACCTCACAAATGCGCTTCTGGAAGAATGGTCAAACATTATCATAGACACTCCTAAACTCCTAAACCTTGTGGACAGCCTTCCCTGAAGAGTTGAAGCTGTTATAGCTGCAAAGAGTGGGCCAACTCAATATTGAACCCTACGGACTAAGACTGGGATGCCATTATAGTTCATGTGCGTGTAAAGGCAGGTGTCCCAATACTTTTGCTAATATAGTGTATATGTGAACCTTTACCTTGTAAAACAACCCATTCAGATTAAAATAGAAATGAAAGGCAACACATTTGTGTATATTAATAAAAAAAATGTTTTTCTTTTTTTTAAATAAATGATTACATAATCTCTGTTCTCAGTTGCAAAGGGGCTTATAGAGGTGGGGCGGAGAAGCAGCAGTACACTGATCTTCCCGAATGAATGGCTGTGCAAGGGGATGTGTCAGCACAAGTCTTGGCCATTGTAGGACAGGTAGGCCGTTCTCCCAGCACAGCTAGAAAACTGACCACACTGAGATACATATGCTCTCATGTATAGTGTGGTCAGTTTGAAATAGGAAAGCAGGTAGACTGGCTGGATTACCAGGTATTCCACACAGAGAGCAAAGCAGAGGACAGGAAACGTTTTAAGTACATGGTACATATCAAGAACATGAAATTTGGGGTAACATTTTTTTAACTTTAAATTCCCATCATCTCTCACAAAGTAGCTGGAATTTCAAAGTCTGAATTGACCCTTTGCATACAGCTATACACCATTACAAATTTATAGCAAACCTTTGCCCTAAAAACAGGGATTTTCGGTTGTATCAGATTTGCCAAATGTTTCTGTGCTAGATGCTGAAATTGAAAAGAAGGCGCAAACCAAGGACATATGGCACAAAGCCCCTGATCCAGGAGTATATTGATATGCACAGTTCAGTTTCTAAAGAGAAGCCCAAAGGATGTTCTACCCCTATTCTCCACCTTCAATTCCACTGATTTTAAAGAGTAACTCCCCTTTTGTTAAGAGAAAACATTCTACTTGGGTGATCTGTGTGCATTGCAAGGATTTTGACAAACTTTGTTGCAGATTCCGATCTTTTGTTATTCTGAAGGAATAGCTGTTTATCATTTATTTAGCACTTACAGGGTTCTAATGAGGAAAGTTGCTGGGTCTATGAGCTATGAGCGGCCTGGCTTCCAACCCCTCAACCCTGGCCCTTAGATCCTGCCCTGACGTGACCAGGGAAGCTAACGTGGCATGAATTTGGGATAGTGAAGTGGCGACTGTACGAAGAGTCACTTGTTCTGCGTTAGAACCAGAAGTCCGAGGAAACAATAATCTGAATAATTCAGCCTTCTGTGCTGATGCAGGATATGAATTCCCCCAAGTTGCAGCTCTGCCATTAGTTTTGGGATTGTCCACGACCTCAGTGAATGGGAGCCTCCATGTTCCGAGCTCCTGGCTGGCGACGGAGGGTTGGATGGAAATTCCCTTATATCTTCTGCTTGAGACATGACCTATATGATCAAGAAAACCTGCATGAGAAAGCTGACATGATAAGAAACGGGAGGGATGCCCAACCTGGTGTCATCCTGTGAGCGTGTGCCGAAGATAGGTCTAGCTGTGCCACATGACTGGTACCCTGGCTAGAGCTAGTGCTAGCACTGAGCTGACCACTGAAAGCCGTTATGGTCATGCAAGGTGAGCCGTGTGACCCTGATGTGCGGATTGCCTGGATTCGATCCCGTGACAGCCCCTTGCCCAAGTATGGGATCCAGAGAGTGACGGTCAAGATGACGTGATTTGTGAAATGCTCCAGCCTCCCTTACCCTGAGTGACAGAAGACTGGGGTGACCTTCCGCACTGTCCCAGACGAAACCAAGAGCCTCCCTTCCTTGAGGACTAAGAAAAGTAATCATGTGAGCTAACCACGCCTGGGACCAGTGCTTGTCTATCCAATTGGCCTGCTTGTCCTCAGGAATACTCACCAGACTGTAGACGGAATTCCCCGAGTTGGGTTGAGCGCTTGAGCTTGGCAACTAAGAAAAGGAACAAAATAAGCTGGAACTTTACTGGAGCCCCTTGGAGGGACACATCCATATAGCTATACTCACTTCACATAACTCTGTATGTACGTATACGTAATTTCTTGAAAAAAAGTTGCTTCTATCCTAGGCCTGAATAAGCGGAAAAAGGAGGCCCTGAGGAGCACGTGGCCCGTTGCAGCCTACCTCCGTGGCCCTATGTGGGCAGATGGAGGGCTGTCTTGATACAGATGAGCAAGAGACATACCACCAGCCTGGCTGATGACCGGAGCTTAGTCCGAATGACATGCAGCTGCTTCCACCGAAGCCCCGTGTGGACGGAAGGAGAGCTGTCTTGAAGGACTGAAGGAGAACCTACGACTGGATCTGTAATTGACATGATGAGTGCGACCTTCTGAACGACAAACTGCACCTTCCTCCGAGGCCCCGTGTGAGCGGAAGGAGAACTGTCTAGATAATTGAAAAGATGTGACCGATACCACCAATAACATGATGAGTGTGATACCTTGTGTGACATGCCGCTCCTTCCTCCGTGGCCCCGTGTGGGCGGAAGGAGAGCTGTCTAGATAATTGAAAAAGATGTGGCCGATACCTCCAATAACATCATGAGTGCGATACCTTGTGAGACGTGCCGCTCCTTCCTCCGTGGCCCCGTGTGGGTGGAAGGAGAGCCGTCCTACTACCGACTGAAAATAACAACCTACTACCAGAACAGCTGATAACATAACAACCACCTAAATTTGTATGATATGCTGCTCCTTCCTCCGTGGCCCCGTGTGGGCGGAAGGAGTGCCTACTGCTATTGCTTGATAATAATGACCTACTACTAGAACAGTTAATGAAATGATGAGTACCTAAAAAAAAAACAGAAAAAAAAAACGTATGACATGCTGCTCCTTCCTCCGTGGCCCCGTGTGGGCGGAAGGAGAAGCCGTCTAATATTGATTGAAAATCGAATGACCTATAACCAGAACAGCTGATGAAAGAAAAAGTATATAAATTCCAGCGACATGCTTCTCCTTCCTCCGTGGCCCCGTGTGGGCGGAAGGAGAGCCGTCTGATACTGATTAAAACATAATGACCTGCTACCGGAACAGCTGATGAAAAGATAAGTACATGAATTCAAGTGACATGCTTCTCCTACCTCCGTGGCCCCGTGTGGGCGGAAGGAGAGCGGCTTGAAAAAAAAGGAGTGAAAACAAGAGCTGACCGGAAAGCAAATGAGAAGAAAAAGACATTTTTTTTTTTATAAGTAGCTCCTCCCTCCGTGGCCCTGAGTTGGGCGGAAGGAGCTGCGGAAATGAAGGCGAGCAAGAAATTGACAACCGCCGAAAAAATTGATAGATTTTAAAAGGACAAATTTTGCTGAAATGGGGAAATTTCTAAAAAATGAACTGAAAGGTTGGAGCAAAATGACAGGAGTAAGTAATCAGTGGGCACTATTAAAGTCTACCATCTTGGAGGCAACTAGGTTATATATCAGGCAAGTTAGTAAGAATAAACGGAAGAAAAAAACAATATGGTTCACCAAAGAGGTAAGTAGGATAGTAAAGGGGAAAAAAATGGCATATAGAAGATTAAAGGAAACAGGAGGTGCAGCTGACAGAGAGGAGTATAAAAATAGACAAAAAGAGGCCAAACACATTATCGGTGCTGCAAAAGCACAGAAAGAGGAGGAAATTGCTACGTTTATTAAGGAAGGAGATAAAACCTTTTTTAGGTACATTAGTGATAGAAGGAAACAATACAATGGGATCACCAAAATGAAAACTGGACACAACACATATGTTGAGGGAAACCAGGATGTAGCAAACCATTTAAACAATTACTTTTGTTCAGTCTTCTCAGAAACAGACTGCACTAATGATAACAAGTTAGGGAATCATATTGGTTCTAGTAATGATGGTTAATTTCTAGGATTTCCGGAGACAGAGGTAGCTGAGGAACTGGCTCGGTTAAAGCTTAATAAAGCAATGGGCCCTGATGGTATTCATCCCAGAGTTCTAAGAGAACTTCGCGATATAGTTGTTGGACCATAACAAATCTTTTAACTAAATCTCTTCTAACAGGAGAAGTTCCCCATGACTGGCGGATAGCTAATATTGTACCTATCCACAAGAAGGGCAGCAAGGTAGAAGCTGGCAATTACAGGCCAGTGAGTTTAACATCAATTGTAGTCAAAGTAATGGAATCACTTCTCAAAAGAAGGATCATTGATCACCTAAAAATACACAGCTTCCTGGACCCAAAGCAACATGGCTTTACTGAGGGCAGATTGTGCCAGACAAATCTGATTGAATTCTTTGACTATATCACCAGTGTTTTGGACCAGGGTGGTGCTGTGGACATAGCGTATCTTGATTTCAGCAAGGCATTTGATACAGTTCCACATAATGATCAGATACAAAAGTTGTACAAGCTGGGACTTAACCCTTGGGTGGTTCAGTGGATATGCAGTTGGTTAAAGGATAGATCCCAGAGTGTGGTTGTAAATGGGGTTCACTCAGAACAGAGACCAGTCACTAGTGGGGTACCACAAGGCTCTGTACTGGGTCCTGTTCTATTCAACCTATATGTAAGTGATATAACTAAAGGTTTGCTGAGCAATGTATGTCTCTTTGCTGATGATACAAAGGTGTGTAATAGGGTTGATATCCCTGAAGGTGTCTGTAACATGGAACATGATTTGGCATTGCTGGAAGATTGTTCAAAGCAGTGGAGACTGCAGTTCAATATTTCTAGATGTAAAATAATGCATCTAGGGAACAAGAATCCGCTTAGAGAGTACAGCATTGGGGGTACAGTGTTAGCCAGCACTACAGAAGAAAAAGATTTGGGGGTGCTTATTTCAGATGATTGTAAAATGAGCAAACAGAGTGACCAGGCAGTGGGAAAAGCAAATAGAATTCTGGGATGTATCAGTAGAGGGATCACCAGCAGGAGGAAGGAGGTTCTGATTCCTCTATATAGATCTTTAGTGAGTCCTCACTTAGAATACTGTGTCCAGTTCTGGAGACCTCACTTACAAAAAGATATTGATAAAATAGAACGAGTTCAGAGATGGGTAACAAAAATGGTGAAAGGTCTGGGGGATAAAACATATCAAGAGCGACTTCAGGAACTTAATATGTACAGTCTGGAGGAAAGAAGGGAGAGGGGAGACATGATTGAAACCTTTAAATACACCAAGGGGATGAATAAGGTTCAGAGGGCAGTCTTTTCAATATGAAACCAAAATCAAGAACACTGGGACATGACCTCAAACTAACTGGGGGGAAGTTCAAAACTAATCTTAGAAAGTATTATTTTACTGAAAGGGTGGTTGATGATTGGAATAAACTACCAACAGAGGTTGTGAGACAGTCAACAGTAAATGGCTTCAAACATGTTTGGGATAAACATAAATCTATAGTCAGACAACAAGGTTAATGTAAAAAAAAAAAAAAAATTATAAAAAAAAAAAAAAATTAAAAATAAATAAATAAAAAGGGGCAGACTCGATGGATTACTCAGTCTTTTTCTGCCGTCACTTTTCTATGTTTCTATGAAATATATGTGTATGCTATCCTGCTCCTTCCTCCGTGGCCCTGCGTGGGCGGAAGGAGAGGTGATACCGGTAGGTAAAACATAACCAATTACTGGTAGCCACTATAATAATATAACATATGACTTCAGATATAAATATATATATACCCTCTTTTTTTTTATCTGTACCTTCCTCTAGAGCCCCGTGTGGGCGGAAGGGGAAGCACATGGTAATACAGACCCTATAAATCTTGAAATATATGCATGCAGGACAGCCAAAAATACTATTGAAAATATGAAACTGGATGAACTTACCTGGAAGTTAAGCTGATCTCTCACGCAGTGTCAGTACAAACCACAAGATCCACAGCCCTGCACTGACAGGAGTCCAAGCAAATAGAGAGACTCCTAACTCCAGCAACAGCACAAGACCTTTCTCCTACAAAGGAACATGTGCTAAATGCAGCTGCCTGCTAACATACATGACTACAAAGAAAAGGACCTGAAAATACCCCTGCAACAACCCCTAGTGCCTGACATCCCACCTCCCCCCTCCCATCCCTGTGTACTGAGCCTTCCAGCTGAGGCCATGGGGAAGCGGACACCCGCCGGCTGCCACGGCTTCCGAGCGTCACTCCCCCCCCCCCACGATCTGCCGCTCAGCAGAGTGATCATACGGATCTTGCAAGGAGGTGTGATAGTGTACCCCCGGCCCCCCACTTACCCGGCCCGTGTAGTATGGAGAGAAAGCCGTGGCCACCGAACGGCGTGACCCTCGAGACAGCGACCGGAAATGACGACTATGGGCGGAAACGTTCCCAGAAAGCCGTGGGCCCTGGTAGGAGGAGGCTGGGTTATATGTGCCCCAGACTCCTCCTACAAATGCAGGCCAGCCTTATCATTTATCATTTAGCTGCGGCACTTACAGGGCTCTAATGAGGAAAGTTGCTGGGTCTACATCACTTTAGACATGATTTCCCTTTGATAGTATCTCACCAAAAATGACATTTTTGTTGCAGGGGGTTTTCAAAATCTGACTTTCATCTTAGTGTAGACTTCTGGGAAAAATCAGTGAGCCATTCACACAAGCAGGAAATTACATTTCTGGGGAGCGTTCTGTACACCATCTGTAAACAGAATACCTCCAGATAGCCATATTGCATTGCATTTTACAGAAAATGACAGCACTGCAGATTGAAATGGAAAGGTAATTTTTAATTCAATTGCAATATGACTTGTGTCGTAATTGTATATGCTATATTATTTTTTGCTATTTTTTTCCCACTGAAGTGGATTTACCCTTTACGTGGTAAGCAACCTTAAATGAAGTTTTGGGAACAGACATGATGGGCCTCAACTTAATCTCCAAAAACCATAACTTGCATATTACAGTTGCCCTGGTCAAGTTGTTCGCAGGAAGCTGAAAATGCTGGGTACAATTGTATGTAATTATTTGAGAGCGCCTGCCTTGAACTTAGGCTCCCACTTTACGTTATTTAGAAGAGGAATGGTTCGCTTCACTTTAAGGGTTTCTTCATTCTCTTGCTATTTATATGACTTATGTGAATGGTAACTGGATTTGTCATGAACTAATGAGTCATGAAATGTGTACATACTGCTGGCACGTGTTATATTCATGAAAGTAATTAGGGCATTGTAGATTTGCCGTTGATGTGTATTGCTCTAGCATGTAACTGCCTCTGTATTGCTAGGCATATTTTTATGGCAAATTTTAATTCATCACCATTTATTCCTTTTTTAAGAGCAAAATCATCTATTTTGGGTGAACTTGACCTTTAGAGAGGACCAATCATTACAATGTGCATGTCACATATACCAATTTTCAATATGACCTTGAGTCAAAAATTGATCTCTTGCATGAATACAAAGTGCTGCCTAAGTTCTCCCTCGTGTGACCTAAAACCTAGACTTGTACAGAGCCATATGCCAAGTGTCTCCAGCCTCCAGAGTACAGCCCTGTGCAAGTCTATAGTGCTTACTCTGTAGATATAGTCATCATTGAGGCCAGCAGGCCATGGCTATGCTACCGAGATAAGTAAGTAGGTGGGGGTGAGGGGTACGGCTGTGCAGACAAACAGATACATTCTAGAGCAGTGGTTCTCAACTCCTGTCCTCAGGACCCACTAACAGGCCAGATTTTAAGTATTACCTTGGGGAGATGCAGACTAGAATAGTGCAATCTCAGAGCAGCAAATGATATCACCTGTGATGTATTTCAGTTATCCTGCAAACCTGGCCTGTTAGTGGGTCCCGAGGACAGGAGTTGAGAACCACTGTTCTAGAGGGTTAAGTAGGGTTGGTCTGAGTTACTTTTAACATCTGT
>BLSH010176427.1:2854184-2865361 GCA_018402905.1 Glandirana rugosa
ACCACTCTCCCCCTTCTCTTCCTCTCTCTCCCCCTCCCCATTCTCCCAAGGCACAGGAGAAATTTCTAGAGGGGTTGTCACCTTGCTGGGTCCCAGGTGTTTTATTGGCTGCATATGTCTGATGGGTGAAGAGGGTGCCCTGGAAGTGATGCTGATGAACTGTGTGCTATATCCATGCATCTTTCTGCAGCCATTTTTATTGCTTGAATTTTTTTCCCATTATGGGTGTGAGTGGGGCCTCATGTCTAGGTTTTGCCTAAGGCCTCACAAAGTCTAGAGCCACCTCTGCTACCTATAACTTCTGCCGATCAAACCGTTTAGCTTTTATCAGTATACCACTTGTTTGAAACTTAGCAGCTAGCCACTGACCTCAGATTCCTCTTTGGGAAACCTATATGTAGTAGATGAGATTATCCCCTGTCCGAGATTCTCCAAACAAGCTTTTACTGAAGAAGACACACCTCATCCCAAGAAATATTGGGCGTTATTTAGGTTAGGAGGATGTTCCCCTGTGGGATTATGCGGTGCAGAAAGACAAATAACTCAAAAATCTATATACATAAAATCCAAATTTTTATTTTATACAAAATTGATAAAAAAGACCAAAGAGGTTACAATTTTTTAAAAAACGGACACCAAAGGTATCATTCATTTGGTTAGGGGTTACCCAGACGAACGTGTGAAGTTTGGGTCAAATTTATCCCGACATGTTTCGCCTATCACAGGCTTCCTCAGGGAATATTGATTGACAAGCATCAATCATATATTCTTGAACAAAAAATACACAAAGGTCAGTACACATTAGTAAATACATTTTCCATATTATATATTCAATGCAATGTGAGCATATCATCAATGTGTGGCACTTTGCCGCTCCCTCCCAAAAAAAAAGGGACCACCCAGGCATTTCCCCAAGGATAGCACACTTACCAAGGTAGCATCCATCACAAGGAACGGACGCCGAACAAAACTCATGTTCAACAGGAGACCTAGCATTTTGTGACTGCAGAGGATGCACATTGTCCAGGCTAAGATAAGATAACACAAAGAAAGGGCTTATATAGAGACCAGCCAGATGTGGCAAAAAGTTTGGTAGTTAAGTATAATTATCTAAATCATGCCTACCCATAAGTGGATATGGCATGAAACTGACATAACGTCTCAATCATTGTACATAAGTATACCTTGTTAAAATAAAATCAAAAAACATGTTGACAACTTACATTAACCACAGATCAATTTAAAAAGAGGCTGGGGGCGCTGTATTAGCGACTATACAAAGGCAGTCCCAAACAGAAACGATGGAGAGGTACTGTTGATTCTATGAAAAAGACTATTGATTGAACAGAAATCAATTATAAAGAATGTACGTAAGGAAAAAATCCAAAAAATTGACTGATCAATAAGTAGCATCAAATGTAAGAATAACCAAAAGAGAGTGAGCAAAAGGTTTGTCAGGATATAAATCCTAAAAAGTACACTTAGTAAATAATAATCCATATAGATAGTCATTAAGTCAGAAAAAATTAATTAATTAACACAATTGGAACATCACAGGCATGCGGCAACCTGTCACATCCTGTTGAATCCATAACAGACACTAATTTGCTCTCCATGAATAAATACAATTGGGGCAGAGTAAGGTAGAAAACAACAGGAAGGAAAACAATCTCAACTAGAAAAGGGCATGCAGAGCATGACTCCATACATTGATCCGCACACTGCATCCCACACAGACTGCACAAAGTCCACACATTACTATCACAGAGTTAGAATAGATAGAAGAGTATTTACCTCCAGTGTATACCCATAACGCACACACCCCCAGTTTCCAGCGAGTGTCCTTGCTGGAGATGCCGGCTTTGATGCATCCTCCACTTGGGCGGCGTCTGACGTCACCGGCCGAGTGCGGACGTGACTCCCAACAGGCACATGCGCCCGCCCCGGGAGTCCGGCCCGGACCACAGCTTCCAGACTCCCCTGGTTGGGCGGAGAAGGAGGGATAGGGGCGGGTATGCCCCGCCCCACTAGGACACCTAGAAGCCCTTGATCCGCTCGAGATGCTGATTGGCCAGGGCAGGGGGGAACAGCAGGTCCAGTGCGAGTTCCTGTCAAAAGACAAGAGAAGACGCTGTCTTCTCTTCAGAGCATCACCACCGGCTTCTAGGTTCCGCAGCAACCTATGCATCTCCAGTGACTCCTGGGTCTCCAGTGACCACTATGCCTCTTACATGTCCTTATGTCCCCTGTTACATCTGTATTTCTGCTGACCCCAGCAACTTCAATGCTCCTTAGGTTCAACTGAATCGTTTGTCTCTGTTGACACCAGCGCCTTCAGTGACACTATCATTCCTGAGTCTCCAGTGACTCCTGTGTCTCCAGTGGCTTTTGCATCTCCACTAACCCCAGCATTCCTGACTCTCTACTGACCCTGTGTCTCCACAGGCTCTTGTATCTCCAGGGACCCCTTTGTTCTTGCGTCTCGCAAGTCCCCTGTCTCTTGTGACCCCAGCACTGCTGTGTCTCCGGTGGCTTTTGCATCTCCACTAACCCCAGCATTCCTGACTCTCTACTGACCCTGTGTCTCCACAGGCTCTTGTATCTCCAGGGACCCCTTTGTTCCTGCATCTCCTAAGTCCCCTGTCTCTTGTGACCCCAGCATTGCTGTGTCTCCAGTGACTTCTAAGTCTCCAGTGACCCTTGTGCATCTACTGCCTTTTGTGTTCCTATGTCAACCAGTGACCCCAGTGCATCCAAAGTTACCTAGGGACCTTAGAACTCCCTTTGACTAGACATGTGCAGAACGAAAAATGTGTTTAGTTTTGGATAGATTCATTATGTTACTCATTTCTTTTCATTCATTTGTTTCAGGATTTGTTTAGTTTCGTTTTGTTAAATTTAGTTTTGTTTATTAATTTTTTTTTGTTAAAGGGGGCTTCCAGATTCTGATAAGCCCCCTTCTCGTTCGGGTCTGCGGGTGGGGGGGTTTATCAAAGAGGCCCTTGTCACCATCAACACGTGGACAAGGTGCTTTGGGGTGAGGGGGCACTCGCTCACCCCCCCCCCTCCTTTCCTGACCTGCCAGGCTGCATGCTCGGATAAGGGTTTAGTATGGATTTTGAGGGGGTTCCCACAGTTTTTTTTTTCATTTTGGCATGAGGTTCCCCTTAAAATCCATGCCAGAAGGGCCTGGTATGGGTATGGATTGGGGGGCGCACACTATTTTTTTTTTTTCAGAATTTTTTGTCAACATTCCTTTGTTTACAGTTCAGCTGTCAGTGGGGAAGCTGTTAAGCCATCGGTTGTTAAGGACGCTGAAGCCAGCTTCCCGGCCCGCTCCTTAACAACCATCTATTCTTCACACAGAATTCAAACCCATTGATCATTTTTCAACTGATCTGAATTTGAATTATTCCAAAAATATGGAATTCATTAGAAAATGAACATATGAAACAAAATTAAACGAATTTCAGCTAAATTTGTTATTATTTAATTCGGAGATTCAGACACTTCCGAATTTCTGAATAACCAAACATTTGTCTGGATTTATATTCAGACCGAAACAAATTGCACATGTCTACCTCTGACTTCACAGCATTCCGTTTTACTCAGTAACCCCAGAGCATCCTGTGACTCCATTGCACCCTGGGTGCCACCTTGACACCTGGGTTTCCACTCAGCCTCAGGAATGCTCCTGTACACTCTGGACCGACTTTCTCCCAATGGATGTGGACCTCTGCCCGTGATATGGAGACAAGATGAGTAGGTGAGTATTGCAGTAAGTGCTGCTATTTTTTTGTCATTACATTTTTTTAGTGACCTGGAGTTGAGCAGTAATAATACTCATGTCTTCTGACAATACTGACGTACTAGCATGTTCTCGTCCCTTTTGACATTTCTGTAAGAAGAAAAGCAACACGGCACAGAGAGACGCAAACGTTTCCCTACAATTCAACAAAGAAGATTTTCTGTAGAAGTGTTCAGGTAGTCGCTTAGAAGCAACATAAACGAGGTCTCATTTTCCACACAACAAGCTCGGCAGGTTTCACCAGAGAAGCCTGGAATAATGGGCACATGTAATAATAACACAGCAAGTCAAATGAGGAGAGATTGACTAGCTGCTTGCCAGAAAAAGGAAACAGACTCAAATTTTCAAGGGAGGTCCAAAAATTCACACCGCCTTTGCAGCTCGTAAGAAAAAAAAGTGATCACAGCTTGAAAGTCCCATTGCCGAATCCTTGCGGCTTTGTTGGTGGAAATGACGAGGAAAGTGCTGATTGCGGGAAGAATTCAGGTTGTTTGTGTTTCTGCCAGCTTATTAAAATGGCTTATGTTATCAAAGACTTATTCTAAACCATTCTTGGATGATTCTTTACTCCCAGCAGCTCCTCCACCTGTCTGACAATTGTGTGTCCACCCTACCAGGTCTGAATTTCAACATGAAAAGATTTGCTCCTCACTAGCTTCTTTCAGGATTATTTTACAGTTAGCATCTACACTTCTAAAGCACCCAAAATCCATATTATTCATCATAATGCACATATTCATTTGCATGTTGCTGGTGTGCAATGTTGTGAACTGTATCCCCAAATGCAATCAAATTTTGCAAGGTGCTACTGCCATCTTCAGTGGTTGAAGTCACTTAATGAACACCAGATGCTAAATTAAAAATATTTTTTTAGCCAGTTGCAAGTAACCATCTTAGCAAAGAATTAGTGAAGCTTCCTTATGTAAGACCCCCTCTATAGTAGTGGGCAATGCAACAGTGCACGACACTGTGCATGCTGGGCGTTGCACTGTACTATGTTACAATGAAAGGTCATGGAAATTTATTTTATCATAGAGGCACATTGACAACACATTCAAATTGAATGGGCTGCTTTAATGCAAAATGCATTGACATGCAAAATACTACACCCAGAATAATAAAGTGGCCCTTTGTGCCCGAACCAGGAAAAAATGCATCAGTTTATTCTCATCAGAGTTTATTCCATATTTTACAGCAGGTGTTTCTGAATGAAAGCATTAGCCTAGGTTCACACATGTCCGGTACAAATTCTCCCTCCATTTTCACGGCGAATTTCCAAAGCAGCTGTGATTAATACATATGGATCAGGTGCGAATTTCCCAGAGCTGGTGGCCACCGGCGTTTTTACAATCACTGGTTGTTAATGAGCGGACCGGGAAGCCAGCCCCCGCATCCTTAACAACCAATAACTCATGAGCTGTCAATGGATTCCCTGCTGACAGCTGAATGTAAACCAAAGAATTGCCGGCAAAAAAAAAAAAAAAAAAAACAGCGTGCCCCCCCCATCCAAACGCTTCTGGACTGGTATAGATTTTAAGGGGGAGGGATGCGTGGGCCCCCCCCCAATCCATACCAGCACCCTTAGGTTTGGTATGGATTTTGAGGGTAACTGCCACGCCAGTTTTGTTTTTTAAAAAGGGCATGTGGTCCCCCCAAAATCCATATCAGACCCTTATCCAAGAATGCAGCCTTGCAGGCCAGAAAAGGGGGGGTGAGAGAACGTCCCCCTCCTGAACCATGCCAGGCGACATGCCTTCAACATGAGGGAGTGCTTTGGGGAAAGGGGGACCCTGTCCCCCCAAAGCACCTTGTCTCCATGTTGATGGGGACAAGGTCCTCTTCCCTACATCCCTGGCCGGTGGTTGTGGGGGTCTGCGGGCAGGAGGCTTACTGGAATCTTGAAGCCCTCTTTAACAAGTGGGCCCCCAGATCCCGGACTCCCCCAGTTAATAGAGATGGGGTACATTGTACCCCTACTCATTCACCAAAAACAGAGACAGTTTTGACAATTCCTTTGTTAAAAAAAAACAATAAACAAAAACAATGTCCCCAGTGTAGATCCAGCATTAATCACAATGAACACCGCTGCCAATCTGAAAAATAACAGTCCTGCACCTGTCGCTGGCTCCCGCTCTATGCCCGATCCACTGTCTGATAGTTCTTAAATAACTAAGGGGCAGAGCCATCCAGTGATGTTGCCAGGTGGCCCCGCCCCTTAGCTATTTAAGAACTGGCAGAGGGCGGAGCTGGCAGACAGCAGGAGCCAGTGACGGGTGCGGATGTTTTTTTTGAGGGGTCAGCGGCAGCATTCATCATGATTGGCTCTGGATCTACACCAGGGGACATTGTTTTTGTTTTTTGGGGTTTTTTTAATAAAGGAATTGTCAAAAACCATCTCTGAGGCTGGGATCTGGGGCCCCCCTTATTAAAGGGGGCGTCCAGATTCCAATAAGCCACAACCACCAGCCAGGGTTCAGGGGAAGAGGCACCCCAAAGCACCCCCCTATGTTGAAGGCATGGGGCCTGGTATGGTTTGGGGGGCGCTCGCTCATCCCCCCTCCTTCATGGTCTTTCCTGGCCTGCCAAGCTGCATGCTCGGATAGGGGTCTGGTTTGGATTGGGGGAACCTCCATGCTGTTTTTTGGGGGGGTTTATTTTGGCATGTGGTTACCCTTAAAATCCATACCAGACCCGAAAGGCCTGGTATGGATGGTGGAAGGACACTCATGCTGCTTTTTCTAACTTTTGGTGTGGGGTTCCCCTTAAAATCTATACCAGACCCGAAGGTCCTGATATGGATTGGGGGGACCTCCATGCCATTTAAAAAAAAAAAATGTTGACGTGGGGTTCTGCTCAAAATTCATACCAGACCAGAAGGGCCTGGTATGGATTGGGAGGGGCACACATTTTTTTTTTTATTTTGGCATGGGGTTCTCCTTAAATGTCATGCCAGACCAGAAGGGCCTGGTATGGATTGGGAGGGGCACACTGTTATTTTATCAATTTGTGTTCAAATCTCAGGAACCGGACCGCACCTGAACCGGACCCAAAATTGCACAGGGCTCTTTTCAAAAACGGAAAGAAGCCGCCCGGACATGTGTGAACAAGCTCCATTGAAAGTCTGGTCTGGTCTCCCACAGTACACATAACATGGAAATGCAGTCATTTTAGTAAATATAAACTGCTAAATACCTTTTCTCATCAGCAATTAGAGCAGTCTTCTATCGCTGCCATGTTAAAGCTTGTAGGAGGAGTTTTCATACTGCGCTGGCTGTGCTATCAGGACCCTCTGTCTGGATAGTGCTGATACCGATCACATGCACTCTCCCAAGAAAAACACTCTAGCAATACACACCAAACTGAGAATGTGTAGCCTGACTCCAGTAACTCTTATCTGGACATGTTTTGGAGACAATGCAAGAACGGGGGGATCTGCGCATACAGGATCAAACAGCCTTTTTACACAGTGGATTGACCCCTTAAGTTCCACATTGAGTATAACAAGCATGCTTTACTGTATATATAGACTGATTTTACTGTTATGGGTTTAGTAACATTTTAACTGTAAAGTGGAAATCACTGGATGTGATAGTCTATTCCCTGATAGTAGGATAGATAGTAATGTCATTATTCAATGTTTGGATAGCTCTAAAAAATAGATGGGCAGGAACTGCAGTACACAAGAGAATGGGCACCTAAGGAGGTGAGAGAACATGATCAGTGCTGAAACATCTCTATCTGCTGGCCGGTTAAACTGAATGCTGGGAATTCAGCCTTTGACTGATCAAATGGGTTCTGTGTTTGCTAAGGCCCCGTTCAAATCTGGCAATTTGGGATCGTGGGCAGAATCACTGCGATTTTGCCCGCAATCCCAATTTGCACTGCAATAGTGGCAAAACTCACCACGTGTATTTGGGTGGCATTACTTTTTAATGGCACCTAAACAGTTTGCATTTTTACTGCGAATGTCACAGGACAATCCGCAACACATGAAGCTTCGCATGATGCAGTTTGCCATGATTGATGTGCAATGTATTGTGCAACAATTGCAGCAAAACATTTAGGCGCCATTTAAAAAGAATGGCACCCAAACACGCGTTCTGTGTTTTGCCACTATTGTAGTGCGATTTTGGATCACGGGTAGAATTGTGGTGCTTCTGTCCGCATTTCCGAATTGCCATATGTGAATGGGGCCTCAAACCTTGGTAGAGGTCTGTCTCTGATTTCTGTCTAACTGTTTATGCCTTAAACCAGCCATACAGTACATGGATTGAAATTTGCCCAGCTCAGCAGGTACTGGCCACATTTTTATCCATACGAGGGCAGGCTGGTTGTACACAAGTCAATAATCATTGTATTCTGATTGCGGGGAAGGCTCCCCTCTGTCAGAATACCAGAGTGGGAATGATTCCCCCATCCACCTTGAATGTGTGAATGGGGAAATTGAGGCATTTTCTTTCGTTCATCCCACTGGTTGAACAAAAAAAAATGCATAATGTATGGGCTGTGTTTATACTCAGTTTGTCTTTTCTTATCCTGATCATCAACATGTTTTCTCTGCTATTTTCCCATATTCCTGTCTGGAACCTAGATTCTGTCTGTGCCTGACCATTTAGTCTGGTGACTGCTACTGTCTGTTGCTTGCACTGACAATCTTTCTGTTGGTTATTGCCTTTAGTAATACAGAAGGTCTTCCTAAAGCTGGTCATACAAGGCTCAAAGTTTGGCCAATTCATGCTGAAATGCCCTGTTGACACCAGCCAGCTCGACAAACTTCAGCCAAAAAAATTGAAGGAACCAGGTAGAAAATTGTCAGCTGAATAGTGCCTGCAGCCAATCGGATGCAGTCAGTGTTTGGGTATTAAGACAGGTGAGGGTGCTGTGGCTGTCTGAATACAATAGCAGCAGGGGAGATTCCTCTCTCAAGCTGTGTGGGGTGGATAGAGAAATACACTATAGTGTCAAAAGTATAGGGACACCTGCCTTTACACGCACATGAACTTTAATGGCATCCCAGTCTTAGTCCGTAGGGTTCAATAATGAGTTGGCCTACCCTTTGCAGCTCTAACAGTTTCAACTCTTATGGTAAGGTTGTCCACAAGTTTTAGGAGCGTGTCTATGGGAATGTTTGATTATTCTTCCAAAAGCGCATTTGTGAGCACAGGCTCTGATTTAGGATGAGAAGGACTGGCTCGCAGTCTCTGCTCTAATTCACCCCAAAGGTATTCTATCGGGTTGAGGTCACTACTCTGCATAGTATTCAAGTTTCTCCACCCTAAACTCACTCATCCATCCAAACTGTTACCAAAAAGTTGGGAGCTTAAAATTGTCTAAAATGTCTTGGTATGCTGATGCCTTAAGAGTTCCCATCACTGGAACTAAGGGGCGAAGCCCAACCCCTTAAAAACAACCCCAAAACATAATTCCCCCTATACCAAATGATTTGGACCAGTGCACAAAGCATGGTCCATAAAGACATGGATGAGTGAGTTTGTGGTGCAGGAACTTAACTGGCCTGCACAGAGTCATGACCTCAACCCTGGGATGAATTAGAGTGGAGACTGTGAGCCAGGCCTTCTCCAACAACATCGTTGCCTGACATCACAAATGTGCTTCTGGAAGAATAGTCAAACATTCCCATAGACACACTCCTAAACCTTGTGGATAGCCTTTAGAGAAGAGTTGAAGCTGTTATGGCTGCAAAGGGAGCGGGCCAACTCAATATTGAACCCTATGGACTAAGACTGGGATGCCATTAAAGTTTGTGTGCGTGTAAAGGCAGGTGTCCCAATACTTTTAACAATATAGTGCATGCTAGATTTCTCTCATTTAGCCCATGAGTTGAACTAGAGAAATCTAAGGGTGTATGGCTAGCATGGGGGACACACAGCAGGGGGTCAAAGGACAATAAAAGGAGTTCAAGGAAAGAAGAATGCATGCAAAGTAAACCAGACTTAGGTATATTGCCTTAACTTTAATAGTTTATCTGATTTTACAGTTTGCCTAGACTCTTCATCATGCTGACTGTAATCAGCCGAGACTATGTCCTTGACTTTCTTCAAAAAACTTAAATTCAACCTGAAAGAATCACATCTTGAGCGTTGCATGAAATTGTACACAACTTTTAAGCAGCATGGTTTGTTAGCTTTGGCCAACTTTCTAGTACAAATTGTACAACCAAAACTAATTATACAGAAATATATGGGTTTCATCACCCAAAAACTATTTTCCACATTCATACACCTAACTGCTTCCATAAGATTGTCTACAGATGGAAAATGAAAAATCAATATAAACATAATGACACCAATGTTTTAGCGTTAAACAAGATCATAAAATGCTTTAGTAACAAGCTTAAAATTGAAATGTATAATTAATGGGCCAAATAATAAAACAAGATATGCAACAAATATATTTTACTGTTTCATAGTCATGTTGTGAAGCTAATCAACAGGTATCTCCCCACTCAGATTCCCCAACTGAAGGTTGTAGAGATTGTCCATACCTGCTATAAAGAGTCAAATGTTTGTATACTGCTTATTGTTACAAGAGTGTTGTCCAAGGTGAAAAACATGGACCAGCGACAGGAAACAAAGTCACATCGGGTGTGAATTTAAAAGAAAGACTAAATGGGTGCCACAGAAGAAGACACTTCTGGATAACTTTTTAAAGAGAACCTGAAAACACAGAAAAATGGAAGTTGCTTGCTGACATGTTTTTAATATGCTTGCTCTGGGACTGATCCTTGCTTCTACTGCGTTGCAGACCCAGAATAAGCATGCTGCTAGTGAATGAATATCTATACTGCCTGGTATACAGCACAAATACACCCTGTTCCAAATGATTATGCAAATTCTATTTCAGTGTCACAAAGATTAAATATTTTGTTTTTCAGTTTAACTCATGGGGATGGCATTGTGTCTCAGGGCTCTTTTGATCACTGAAAACAATCTCGGACACCTGTGATAATTAGATTGCCAGGTGAGCCCAATTAAAGGAAAAACTACTAAAGGAGGGTGTTCCACATTATTAAGCAGAGCACCATTTTCAAGCAATATGGGGAAGAAAAAGGATCTCTCTGCTGCCGAAAAGAGTGAAATAGTTCGATGACCTGGACGAGGTATGAAAACATTAGATATTTCACAAAAACGTAAGCGTGATCATCGCACTATTAAGAGATTTGTGGCTGATTCAGAGCACAGATGGGTTAGTGCAGATAAAGGCACATTGAGGAAGATTTCTGCCAGATCCATGCATTGGATCAAGAGAGCAGCTGCTAAAACACCATTACATAGCAGCAAACAGATATTTGAAGCTGCTGGTGCCTCTGGAGTCCCACGGACATCAAGGTGTAGAGTCCTCCAGAGTC